>CAMXCT020000402.1:489968-642468 GCA_947184155.2 Cladocopium goreaui
TCAAAACATATTGTCCTGTGTGCAATCTTCGACATGGATCATAATCGTGAAGCATCTCAGCACTTGACTAGCTTTCTACAACTTTTTTTTTGGTCTGTGAAATTAGGGCAAGGAGTCCGGGACATTGCTTTTTTGTTTCTAAAATTGCACCAGGTCCGATTTCAGGATCTTTCAAAACTTGCTGCAGCAAGGCATAGACAGTCTTGGGTGGTAAAGACATGGCAGAAGCCAGGGTGAGGCAAAGCCGGTAAAAGGAAAAGCTAAACAAGACTATCATGCCACACATTTCTGTTTTCAAAAAGCCTCGTGAAACCTGTCAAATGGGTAGTTGCTCACACGGCATATTTTTTGCTACAGTTCCTTATCGTTTTCATTATCGTTTCGTTATCGTTTTGGTCCCCTCTATACGTTCTTATTTTCGTAGTCCATGCAAACGACTCTATAGTGTTTTGTGCAAGTTCCTAACACCCGAGAACTCTCCTTACATAAATAATACACCAGATCGAGTTTTAACCGTACCTCATATCATGCATATATATATATATATATTATTATATATTATAAATAAATAAATAAATATATATATATATATGAGCCATCGTTATCGTTTTTTTCCTCTTATCGTTTTCTGGGCCGGCAACGTATTGGCAGTGTTAAAGTGCAAGCCAAGCTAAAATGCAATGCACGGGGTTATTATACTACCCCATCCCACCCATGTCTACACGCACATAACGGCACACACAGAGACGAGTCCCCTTACCTAGCAAGTTCACATGAACGTTAACACATGCCCCACCCCACCCCACCCCAACCCACCCATGTCTACACGCACATAACGGCACACAAAGAGACGAGTCCACTTACCTAGCAAGTTCACATGAACGTTTAACATGCCCCACCCCACCCCACCACACACCACCCCCCCAATGTGCACGAAAACGCACGGCCAGATAAAGGCCGTGCTCCAACTAATTGATGAACATTTAAATTGATGATCATTTAATTACACATGTTTATATAATTGTTTTAACGTTTTTCTAACTGGCTCGGGTCAAGCTTTCGCATTCCAGGACATCCGTGACTACGATCGTTTTCAATGTGGTAGCTGAGGGTCACATGTCTCACAGTCAAGAAAATGGCACTTACATTCCCTTCCAGTGCTGGCAGGCTGCCTATGAAACTCGGAGACTCACATGCAAATCTCTGCTTGCTTTGTGGCCGGCTACTCGTCGATCGAGGAATTCGTCCAAGAATTCCTGATGCCCCAAATGTGAGCGCACTTGTTGAACATTGTCAAAAAAAAATGCTAGGAGAATGTGCAAAACCAGGAAGTTCCTTCAAGATCCAACATGCCCAAACATGTCCAACCAATAGACATCGACAAAAAGGGCTGCTGCTGCTGCTGCTGCTGCTGCTGTCCCACAGGATTCATGGAATTGTCGTCCTAGTGGCAAGACGTCACGGCAAAAAATAACATCTGTTCCAAGACTCCCTTTCCATGCCGTCGTGGGGGCGCCTGTGAGCCAGGAATCGGTGATTCCAGGAAAGGGAGAAACACACCCAGATATGCGACTGGAGTATGACATGACATGACATGTTGACTACCAGTTACTCAGTAACGTTATTTAGCATGTGTGACTAACATAATGTGACCCGTTCATTTTGTTTCCATCATTTTCCATCTGTAATATTGAAATTTGATCACAATGAAGTTTCAGCCAGTCCTGCGGAAGCTTCAAGACGCCAGCAGTCCATGTTTCTGTCATGAAAACAAACTAACTGATGTCAGTCTTGATGATCTGGAAGGAGCCTTTGTAGGCTTCACAAGTCCTGCATATGTGTTTACTATGCCGCCCGTACTGCCCGTACATGTGCTTGGCACTTGGTACTCGGTGATCATGACCCACGTGTTGCTGTGACTGTCTGAGCTTTCATGTTGGTGGCGTTCATTTTCTTCACCACTAACTTTTGCCAGACACACTTTAAGTGAGCTGGCTTGGGGGGATTACGACTGCGATTTCGGGCAAAAACATGTGGTCTCTGTATTGTAATCCAAAAATATCAAAACAGTGAATGTCCCATCATACATCTCTGATACATCCACTATACTGCACTCATGGAACAGTCCTTGAAGACTGTCAGGTCGTTCAATGCTGCTTGTCACTAAAGTTTCTTGGGCTCTTACCAGTCTCTCTTGGCTCTTGGCCAATTAATCGTGTCCCCCTCAGTGGAGCGGATGAATGTCGATGATCCCTTTGAAGGTCGGAGGTGGGCACGGCTTTGAAAAAAAAGGCCCGTGCGCGACAGTCGTAGGTCAATTGCAGCGCTGGCTCTTGCAAAGAGCAGCCTTTTTGCTCGTTCTGACCTCAAAACATGTGCAATGCTTGGACACACAAACAGCTGCGTGAGCTATCTGACCTGTCTCAAATGTACGTATGTATATGCAAATGGACACCCATCCAATCAAGATAGCAGTGGAAGATAAAATCAGGAAAAAGTTTAACATGATGTCGTGACATGGCATACAAGCATGATGTACAAGCATTATATATACTATATCATATCCATATTTTGACCACAGGCATGTAACATCACGTAGCATGCATCTGGCAACTGTCCTGGGCTGACCGTCTTACCTTGCGCTCTTAGTCACCCGACAGCACCAAGCCTTCTTCGCCTGACTCCAAGCCGCATGGAAGTTGTCCAGGGCCTGGGTGGAAAGCCATGATCATGGTGCGATACATCATCTATGATCATTGTTCGCTATGGAAAATGGTGGAACATGATGAAATAAGGAAGAGTTCATCGTTCATCTCTATTACGTATTTGATGATATAAAATGATACTTTTTAATAGACAGGACTAGATGTTGTCTCGTATGATCTATCGTCTAACATTTATCATTATTTATCTATATATGCATATATCATATATCCATTAAATATGTTTAGGGATGCTGGTTGGCAATTTTGGTAGGGAAAATACTTGAAAACGAAAGAACATTACCCATTTACTTTGATGGTTTACCTATCAAACATTGTGATTTTCAATGGCTATGTTAAAGTACCAGAGGATATCATTGTATTTAGAGATTCAGATGCTGATTTTGATTGTATGAATTATGATTCACGAAGCTTTTGATACAATCATTGTTCCATTGACATCCATTGACAACCATGGGAGTTCAAAATGAACCTGACACTTGTGATATCTGATCTCTGCATTGAATGCATTAGAATTGCAGAACTTCGTGTGCTAAGTTTCTTCACAATTCGACCTTGAAAAGCATCCTGGCAAGATGCAAGAAGGGAAAAAGATAAGTCTAAGATGGCTAAGGCAAAGTAAACAACAGAGCTTGATCCAGAGGATTTACGCTGAGGTGTGCACAACATCGCATCTGAAGGGCTTGGTGAAGCGTGACACCTCAGATGTCGCAGGCTGCAAGGAGGCATCGTCGGCGTCAGGGTGCGAAAAAATTATACTGCTGATGGTTGTTATTACCTGCAACCATTCCTTAAAAAAACATTTAACATCCCCAAAAACTTCCCTCAAGGCAAATGCACCGCAGGCTTCTCCACAAGAATCAGGAAGTTGCCAAACAAAATCCTCCGGGGGTTCCTAAAACATCAACGAAAGAAGGTCCCGGAATGAGGAAAAAAGTGAGGATCATTCATCCCTTCACAAAAAGAAAAACAGGAAGTTCCCTACTTAAAAAAAAAACTGGAGATTGCCTTAAACGTTTTGGGAAGTCGGCTAGAATCCCTGGGAAAATGCTGCTAAAAATTGGAAGTTCCACCGACTTGCAAGGTGCTGAGCTTTCACTTGGCCCAGGTGTTCGCAAAGATTCCCAGGTGAATCCATGCCTGTTCAGCTGCGAAGTGATCGAACGGATGTGCTGACCGATCCTCAGCCTATGACTCCCTAAAAAAGGTCTGATATGTCTGATATGATGCATTTCTACAATTCTACAGGAGCTTCTATCCTAAAGAAAATACCTACAATCTCTGCACATTCTCTCACAGAATTCGGCCTTTTCAGCATCTGCTCTGCACTCAAAATGATCTGGAAGTCGGCATCTGGGATGTGAGCCTCCGCTATTGCAGTTCGTGGCTGCGATACCACAGCTGAGCTTGTTTCATTGCCGAAGTTGACCGTGATGCGCAAAAGAAGTGATGCAGTGGAAAAGAAGACTCCTAGACTCCCGGCGATTCTTTCAGTCAGTCAGCATAGTCAGCCCATGTTTTCCTCCCTTAAAACAGGACATCCGGCAGAAAACTTCATGGAACTTCCGGCAGTGCCTTGCTACGCGGTGCTTTGCTCTCTCTCATCCCTTTGCACCCTTTCTTTTGGTGTTTGCAGCACCAATCCCTCAGACACATGCGACATGACCAGAGCGCCATTTGCAACATGAAGAGGCACAAAATACATATATCAAGACGTTGCCTGCTTACGTACTGTGACTTTTCACTAGACTATATTCTTAGGAGATTGTTTGACAATCAGCTTAAATCGTATATCAATGTATATCATGAATATTATGATGGTTATAGTACATACCCCACAGATCCACACAAATATAGAAGATATTCACCGAATATTCCAAACAGAATTACAGTAGCCCCTGAGGCCATGGCTTCTGCTCCTTGCTCCAGGACGAGGTCCAATCCCAGAAATGGTCCTAGCCACTAAAGAGCTGCGATATCGTTTCCTATCTCGTCCTATATTTACATAGATATTTCAAATGATCTTATATATAGCTTCTTTGCTTGGGTTTCAAATGATTGAATGTTGAAAAATGTCAATGTTCTTTTTCGCATAGTTCTCATCAACTTTTATCACGAGCTTTGCCGCAAAAGGCTTTTGCTGATGCATAGGCCGCTTGTGCCTCAGCGTGTGACCTCTATGAATGAACTGTCAGAGTGTACTGCTGGCTCCTCGCAGTCAAAGAATGTCTGCTTCACCTGTGCGCAGATGTGCCAGATGTGCGCAGTGGCCAAGCCAACTGACACGGAAACCCTTTGGATGATCCCCTTGGACTTGGGCGACTTGGGGGTAACTCATTCTCAGACACATTGCTTGGTGGCAGCCCAGCCTTAACAGGTGATGCCCTCAATGATGGACATGCCTAGCTGCGACAGCGTTAGCACTTTTTCTGACCACTGCATGCACTGTCTCAAGCATGAGTGCAAATGTTTTGATGAGTAGATACAGACAAACGATACTTGGTGTAGAGTCAACTTCGGACGGTGGCCGTCACTTGTTCAATTTGACGATCTGAAGATTGGAGGCTCAAAAGCAGTTGACTTTGTGGCCCGCCTTGCCCTGCTTCAAACAGCAGAACCTGCGTCACCAAAGCGAAAGGATGCTGTGGTTCAACGCTCTGAAATCGTGATGATCTAGGGCATGTCAAGCCAAGGCATGCCAAAATTTGTAGCAACTAGATGGGTGTGTTTGTTCTTCGCTGCTGAGGACTGTTTCAGAATGGCTCAAATTACCTTTCAAAAAAGAGTGTGCTGTCCCACTCTGCAGCCAATTACCAGCAATTCGCGATTTGGCATCATTCCTACAATTGTCTACGATTAATTTGAGCACAGCGACACGTTTCAGCGCGGTTCTGGGCAGCCGCACTCTCTGGTGGCATCATCCCACTTTTCGTGGTCAGGATCACCACTGCAGTCCATTTCTGGCAAGGCGGAATATCGCCAGGCAACTCACAGGGAGATAATCAGCAATTAGCCAAAGTGTCGCTCTTATTTGTTGGCTAGGCGAAGTTGGATCAAATATGTTGAAGTTGGTGATGTATGTGATTCTCATTTAAAGAAGAGATACAAAAATAGTAGAACCACTCCATGAGGCTGATTGAATAAAATTTGGCCAGCAGCTCTGCTTCTGTTGCCTGGGCCCCGTCAGGTGAGCACAAGTGGCCCTGGCTGTGCTTATCCTTCGGTAATCAAACATGGCTGGCTGGGAAAACCCCCATCAGAAATGGAGGTTCTTATGGGAAATTCATCTATCCCAATGGGTGATTTTCCATTGCCGTGGATGTTTGATTACCGGAGGGTATCCTACAGGTAGAAGTGAAAGTCTCACTGTCCCTTTTGGTTTTTCCCATTGTCAACGCTGTTTCCAAGAAGTCATCCCTAAGTCATCCCTTTGATGGTTTCCCCCATGTGAACGCTAGATTTACTGAATGTTTTTTTTTTCACCTACGATCTTGAAATTGTAGAAATCATTGCATTCTGCTGGTGGGCTGCTATTCTTTTGAATGCCAAAAGATATAGTAGAAAAATTATCTCTGCATAGCAACGCTGGGAAAATATCTCCTGGACTGGGCGGAAGTTTTTTCTTACCCCAGGCGCCCAGAAGTTACCCCATCCCAATGGCACACAGGGTTACCCCAGGCCATCCGGAAGTTACCCCAGGGACCAAATCCTATTGGCACACTAGTACCACACCACCGTTGGTTTGGCAAACAAAATATGTAACATGTGTCCGTGCCATTGCGAACCACATATTTAATACCATCTCCTTTGGTGATAAAACCATGTTGAAAGTGGGCAACACACGCATTGATAGCAAAACAGCTGCCTTCCATCCAAATGAGAAAAGTAACCAATTCTGCAGCACACGCCCCGTTTTCTTGTCATGACTCTGGACATGGATTCGTTTGATTTCGGTACGAGCCCCGGCGTGATCCTACGGCATTTACTAGAACTTGCGCCAGCCGCATGGCACACCGCTTACGCCAGACATCAATAATCTTCCGCCTGTTTGAACAGTCAGAACGATCATCCTCCGCATGGCACACCAAGTTTACAACATTGATCCAGTAGTTTAATTATTTGTTTCCCAATGGCACACCTAGTGCCATATAAGTCGTGCAAAGCATCCCTGACCCAGTGTACCCCTGCGTTGTGTGCCCTGCAATGGACAAACAAACAATAAGAAGGTTTATGACTGCAAATGGTAGGTTCATGTTGGTGAAATTCAGCGTGCCTATGTGTTTTGTGATCTTGCAATAAGCAATGACCCAATGGAATAATAATGTCATATATATATATATATCTTTTATACAGGCAACGCAACATTTAAGCAACAAGACCCCCGAGTATTTTCATGCAAACACCATTCTAAACGCAACATTCGCAAAATAATAGGTCAAAAACAAAACATCATCACAAATCCTGCATTCAGCTTGCGGGAAGCCAAAAAGAGACGACTTCTGCAAGACACTGTTCCGCAGCTGATTTCTTGAAAACAACACAAAAAGAGACTTCCCTGTACACCCTCGCTGCATTTGTGTCCTTTAGCATGAGTTGTTTGATGGGTTTTGCTGAAAGCGACTTTGAGACCATTTGATGTGCTGAGAGTTTCCACTTTGAATGGATCCTCTCGGTTTGAACGTGATGGTGGCACTGTGAAAAACCTGTCTGTGCTGAGAAACGATGGCGCATTCACTGAATCTGAACAATCTGAGGATCACACATCCAGCATTTACTGCCAAACAATCTTGGCAAACTGGGCCTCTCAGAATCTCTCAGCATGTCGTATCAGGTGTCGTAGTCGCTCTCAGTGCCCCACACTCGTCCATGACATCCCAATAGGCTCGGAGGCAGCCATCATCCCTTAGGGCTGTGGGAAAACTGTGCCTTTGGTAAGATGGCCTCACCCCAAATCCATGGCATGTCAAACATTCTTATACGATCCTATATGTTGATATATTGTTGATATATTGTTGATATATATAATTGATATATGTTGTAATAATGCAAAAGATGGCTTTGATGATTAAATTATGTTTGATTGGGGTATCAATCTCACTTTGCAAGACTACTCTACTCAAAGACTCAAAGCTCTCCGCCAATGAGGTTCACGCTTCTTCTTGTATGCGACACGGTGGCGGTAGCCAATCCGAGCCTGCGAGTGCCACGCAGGTCCCGATTCGGTCCCGATTCCTGCGGTCCCGGGTTTTTTCGGGGCCCAAACCTGGCAACTCAGAGTCACGTTGCCATACAAACAGGGAGCATCACAGCCTGGCGACTGGTGGCTGTGACTGATGTGGGAATATGTGGGAATATGTGGGATACCTCCCATAAAGTGGCCAGTCAATGGATAAAATGATAAACCTTGGGATTTGGGGATACCGGATACCCAATTTTTAGACAAACCCTGGTGTTCGGGAAGGCCTAGAGATTTAAGCAGAAAGTTCAAGGTAAGAAGTGGTTTTCTTTCCAAGGCATTCTCTGCATCAGTCCCTACAAATTTTCTCCCTCAACACCCCACGATGATAAGAAATGATAAGAAATCCTGCTCGCAGCCCTCTCAGTAGTCGACCCTTCGTGTATGGTGCACAATAGTAAGGAGGATTCCGACCTGCACGAAATCAATGACTGGAGGCTTGTCGTATACTGATATTGGATGGAGGGAGCATCCCTAAATTTAGTCAAGCACACTCAAGCCATCACTTTGATCTTTGATGCACGTCTTGAAGGCCATCACAATTCATCACACCAAGATTCAGGCAACAATAGGCTCGCTTTGCGATGTCCCAGTCCTTGTCGATGCTTTAAACGATGCTTTAAACGGGGTTCACCCAAACTGGTGGAATCTCGTGGAACCGTGGAAGCCAGTGGAATACAGTGGTACATATGCTCCCACAGAGATTCAAAGAAGATGGAAATCAGATGTAAATCAGATGGAAATCAGATGGAAGCGGTCTACTTTGCTCTCCTCTGGTTTCTTCATGGTGCAGTCATAGCCGAACCTGAAGGGTACATGCTTCTCGTGCAAGTGAGGCTGGGAAACGTTAGCCTGCACATCCCAAATTCAACATTGTGCAAGTGCATTGAGGGCACCCTTGTTCAATGGGAATTTCAGGATCCTAAAATGGAGGTACTGTACCATATAAGGCCATATTTTGCTGGGATATTCCCTTACATAGGCCTTACATAGGCCTTATATATGGTAGGTACCTCCAATTTAGGTCCCTGAAATGGCCATTGACTTGTTGATTTGATTTGATCAGTGCAACTAAGTTCACGGCGCCAGTCCAAGCTCGAGACCTCTGAGTCGAGATGGGACTCAAACAGCCAATGAGCCACATACCATTCGTATTATCACTATTTACAGTACCATTCATATATATATATATATTTCATATATATATATATTATATATATATTATATTATATATATTATATATATAATATATATATAATATATATATATATATTATATATATAATATATATATATATATAATATATATATATAATATATATAATATATATATATATCTGCCGACCCCGGCCTTGGCCAAGGCAGGGGCGGCGCCTGGGACCACCGCAGGTGTGGAACTTCTCCTTCTTAGCTTCCCAAGGTCAAACCCATCTCGCAGCCAACAGCACTGGCCCAAGGCCACATCGCGTAAACATTCTCCTGGCATGCTTCATCCTGCAGTTAAGACTTCCAAGCATTTGGAAATGAAAATTACATGCTTTGGGCAAGTAAGTTTTCCTGCGGAAGGTTTTGTATTTCAAGGCCAAAGCAGCCGTTCCCGCATTCCCGTAGTAAAGGTTCAAGTCATCGACAGCGATGAAGACGGCGGGGTCCGTCCTTTGCCTTCCGTGCGGGCACCAAACGCACGAGACCGCCTGCGCCGGCTTTAACTGCGCAAGGCCTTCTGCACGGGCTTTAAATGTGCAAGGTGCTGGACAGCACTTAGCAGGCATGTCCTGTACCCATATGGGCGCCCATATCTGGGCAATGGTTGCGAAACTTTTCGGGGGTGGTCTACCTGCGTGTGGTGTTGCACTTGTTGCGCAGGCAATAGCGCTGCCCCAAGGCCACATCGCTTACTGTAAACATTCCCTTGGCATGCTTCATCCTGCAGCCAACAGGCACCCCAAGGCCACACATCAATGGCTTCTTATTGGCACGCACCCTTTCAACTGCACAAAATCTGGGACGTGGCTGGGTTAGATATAGACCAACCACCTTCAGCCCAACCCCCCAGAAGGGGGGTCGGCGGCACCCGGGCGCTAGCCCATTCTATAGATATATATATATATTATATATATAATATATATATATAATATATATATATATAATATATATTAATATATATATATTCATACCATAGACGGGTATGTGTTTTCCTGGCTACAGATTTTCAAAGCTGACCGGCATCCGGGCCCCCAGCAAACAAGAATCCAGCTTGGGGCCGTCGCCATCAGTGCACAAACCAGCGATTGCCCCGGTTTTAACCCAGTAAAATTGCCATCCACATGATGAATCTGAACATTCTGAACATCACATAACATCACTCCTTCAAAATTGCTGCAATTTTACAAATTTGCTCAAGTGCATGGCTCAACTGAGGCACTTGTCATTGTTTTCTCAACGTCAGCCCTTGATGCTCTCACAGATGTGTTGCTACCATTTCAGACAAGCAGCCTCGTTAAGAAAAGTCCTCTTCGATGTGAGGCTTGAAATAAAAAATGCAGTGCTGAGATGTGCCCAGCATGCCAAGCAGGAGCATCTGTGTGTGAAACTGGGCAGTCGTGATTGAAGATCTTTGTAGTATGTTGCCGTGTATATCTGGCTGCTCATGAAGTTTTGCATAATGTACAGCACCTTCAACCCACAAAATCATTCTTCCAGGATCAGATCACTTCTGGCTCTTCCAGAACATTCGTGGGAGTCACAGAGCAAAATCGTCCAAGAGCTGTTGTCGTTCTTGTCTTGGGCTTGGTCCCAACCACCAGAGAATCCAAAGACCAAATGTCAAGCTGAATGCATGATGTTACTTCATGCTATCTTTTGCATTCTAATCTTAGATACCTGCCTAGAAACCCTGGTTATTGTCTGGTTCAACATTGAATCTGTTCATGTTACGGTCCCATATATGCATGTATTCAAATAAGTATTGGGAGGATGGGATGAATGATGCAAAGCAGCGGGCACGCCTGAAGTTGACATACTCTTCGTGGAGCTTCTGCAACTGATTTTGCAGCTGCTCGGCTTGTTCTTCCTCCTGATAACCATCCAGCAGATCAGATGGCTAACTATCAAAACCCTGCTAGCCGGGTGAACACCAACATAGCTCGTAAATGCATATTCATCTCCCCAACATATGGTAATGATAAGTCTTGACAAAGGTCAGAGGCCTTCTTTTTCTTCTTGGAGGAAAACCTCGGTTTTGTTCGCACTTCACAAATTGGATGACTGTCAAACCTACTGCCAGCCCATCGAGACTATGCCGAAATACAATCCAGGATAAACATTATCACGAATTGCATCTTCTATCGGAGTCAAGTCTGGGAACAAAAAAATGCAGCTCAGCTCAGCGCATGAGTCAGTTCTCTCTCGGCCATGGATACGATTTCCACGGCGTTCTAGCTCATTTCTCTAAGTCTGAAAGTGCATTCAGCACGTGGGTGGGCTCTGAAGGTGGGGTTCAGCAAAAGGGCAGGCTTTCTCAAAATGGACATGGCTAAAAACTTCCAGACCGAGTGAAAACGCTATAGTCACTAGCCATGCTTCGAGTAGTCTGCCGATATCTACCGCTCCTAAGCTGTTTTGTCATGACTTTGAGCCAGAACACCCAAATGTAGAGGAGTCGAGGAGAAAAATGCATCGAAGTGCGCCATCTTTTGGAAGCAAAGATGACACACTGCCCATCACTGCCCTGCCAATGATAGCTTCTTGGTTGGGTTGCAAGCAAGTGACAGTTGCAATCGCATCCACCACAACGTAGAGGTCACAAAAGAAAATGAAAATGCAAGATTTATCTACTATCAACCATCACTTAACATAATTAATAATCTACTGAAACTTACCAACCACTGTAGTAGCTGCTGGAACTGGGTTCTTTCCACGATTCGCCTCAACCTCTAGCAACTTTGTGCTTTGGCTGCGCAAAGTGCTCCCCAAAAAGGAACAGAAATGGGTGTACGCAACAGCAAAAGCCAGTGTTTTGAGTGCAGATTTCCCTGAAATTCCTTCCTAAATGAAGCCACAACATCCAGCGGTCCAGCTCTGGGGTGTTTTGCATGTTTTGCACCGGTCCGGCCAGTTTTCGGTCCGTAACCGCCAAATTTCAACATTTCCACATGGAGCAATGAAAGACGTGTGCCTTCACTGGCTCACTTCATGCAGCCATCAGCTCTCCAGGGTACTTGGATCGGAGCGATTGGATGCTGACCACTCCTGTGGGTAAGGATGGTTCCTGCATGTTCCTGCATATAGGAGTGGACTCATGACCCGCGAGTAGCACATGATAACAACGGGTTTTATACATTGTAAGTGGCTGGTTGCAGAGACGCTGTCCTGAAGGTGTAGGGCCTTTCCATTGCGGAGGAAAGTTCCACTTGCTTGGGCGTAGTCCTTCTCGCCGTGCAAGGTGAAGACCTGCATGTCGCATGTCGCAATGGCGGCACTCCCACATGTTTGGCCAGGCTTTGAAGCAGCGGTTCAAGCGACTTCCGGGGGCCCTGCCTTGATGTAGTCAATATCCCAATATGCATAGTCTTTCAGAGAGCGCGTTGCTCTGGAATCCTGCCACAGCATAAAGAGTTACCAAGGCTCTCAACAATCATTATCTTATTATATTATGTATACTGTATATGTAAATATATATTATATAGTTATATTTTTTTCTTAAGGACAACTTAAGAGTTTCCTGGAAGAATTTGAGCTAAAACATTCTAAAACCATATGCAGTTGTCGTTCCTTGATTCAACATAGATTTTTTGCGGCTCCTGGATCCACTTCTTGCAACAATCCTGTGCTGGATGCATCGTTGAATCAGCACAAGCAAATGGCGTTCCCCAATAAATATGCAATTTGGGCTGGAAACATGATGATTAATTAAAGTATTCAAAGTGACAGTCCGATGGACTTGGGGGGAACCTCATTTTCAGACGAAGCCAAATGCTAGAAACTAGAAACTCACTCATATGCAATTCAGCAATTAAATTCAACAACAAGACACGCAGATTTCAGTTCGTTGCGTCCAAGGATCCTTGCCACCCGCGCAATTGCCAAACACAGATCTGTAGCCTCAACAGCGTGAAAAAGCTGAACATTGCTGCAGTTGCCCGAACTTGAAGACTTGGAGCAAACATGAGCAAACCAAAGTTGCAATGCTAACTGTTCTGACTTGGACAGGCAACAACAGCTTGAAAAAGTCATCGTCTCATGTATATTTTGTATACATCTGTATATATCTGTATATATAATATATATATATATATACACATACATATTTACAGATTCATTCGTTTTCAGGAAGCCCTGCCTGTGGCAAAGCTCAGAGGGGTCAGTTCAAACATGTTGCCGGCATAGTCACCACCTCAGGCCATCGCTGCATGCGTCCGTCCCGTGGTGGCCCTCGATTGCCGAGGTGCACAGCTCGGTGTTAATCACCAGCTCTTGGGGCGAAAATGCGTTTTGGCAGGTGTCTGGCTCCTTGGAAAAAACATGAAAAATCCGAATGCGAACAAAATGGCTGCTCATTCTCGAACTCGCCAGTTCATCCAAACTGCAAATATCTGCAAATGCTTTCGTAACCGTATCTATATGAAGAAGATATAACCCAGAGGATCCATGTATGGTATATATGCTAACATTGGGGGTATATTGATGGTAAATGCAACCATATATAGCATACATGGATCCTATGGGTAATGTATTTTTGTTATTTTTTATTCACTCAACTTGCACATCTTCCTGATCTTCAAGTCCAAGTGGCAAAAGGAAACCACGTCAGCAACTTTTCTGGATCCCAGCTTTCTGGATTGGGATCACCATTCAGATCCGCTGGCTCGCTTCCTTCGGGAAAGTGCCAGACCTGGTCGCAGGTTGGCTGAACCAAAGACCTTTAGGTTTTACCGTGGTTTCACATGGTTTCACAGAAGATCTGGACTCCTGGACTTTCCGGATCCTCCAAATCTTCATCAAATGTTCATCAAATAAATGAAACGCTATCTATCCTTCATGCTCTTATGCTTCCATGATCTTCCATGCCATTCGTCACATCGTTGGCGGTGCTGATCAGTTCCAATGCTCCAGTACAGATCAGTGAAAAGCCAACAGCTGGAGCAAGGCCCGGCCTTGATGGTATTATTGTTCCACCTCAGTAAGCTGGCTGTTTCAGCACGGAAATTGACCAACTAAGACACAGCACCTCCTCATTAGCAATGACGAAATGCAGATTCAAGATGCTTCAAGCAGACTCCACCTGAGCACTTGTACAGGGTTCTCGCACAATTGTGCTTTTAGGTCAAGACACTCAGCAGCAAAAGTTCCAGGGTACATATTGAAGATCTCGCCAAGATAGCCTTAGTTTATCCCAGTTTACAAGATGTCAATCGTTTGGTATTTCATGGTATTTCCATGTGTTTCCAAAAATGCCAGAGGGTCACCTCAATCATTTCTGAAGGTCTGGCTCCCAACAAATGTGGACCCACAAAGAGGCTGGTCCCTGGTCCCAGGTCATGGCACGCTTCTGTGGTGGTTTGCATCCTTGTCGTTGCTGACCATAGTCGGTGTCACAGGATGTGGAGATCGTATCATACCTTGATGCCATCGTTGGAGCAAGACGCACTCAAACTACCCTCTGGTAATTTAACGTAGCTATTGAAAATGACCATTAATAATAGATTTTCCCATTAAAAATGGTGGATCTTTCCATAGCTATGTTAGTTTACCAGAGGGTATCTCAAACTGGTGATCACAGCCTTTTTGGTCAGTTCATATTGCAAAGTCCTTGGGAAGTCTTCTGACATCGAAGCGCTGTTTTTTCATAAGTTATAGGGGTTCTATCCCAACAGATCCCAACTTATAGATGGAAAAACAGTGGAAAACAATCCCAAATTGTAACCACCCATAGTTCGCCAGGTCCTGCAGCCAGATGTGGCCGGCTGCCCAGTCACCATGTGTAGGATGCCGGTGTGCACAAGCGCAGCTTCTCCTTGTTCATGGAGCACTCGCCACGCACATGGAGCGTGATCTCAGGTTCTTTGCGCTTCAGCCAGCCCAAAAAAATGCTGGTTGCAGTAATTGAGGTGATTAGGAAGCCCCAAAAAGAAAGAAAAGTTGCTTTATCAACTAGGATTTCTGGATTTCTCTAAACTGATTGATCCCCTCTCACTATTTCCGTAGGATTTCTCTAAACTGTTCTATCTGTTTGGGGGATTGGGGGGTACTATAGATATTTCTGACGGAAAAACAAAATCAAAAGCACCAACCAGTTCGTTCTCGACATAAACCAAATCCACCCAAAACAACGATAGGGATCTATATAAAGGGTACAGTCTTGCTCATGCCAAGTGTATTTCTCTGCTTATCTTTAGGACTTTAGGGCTTGATGTCCTGGGCATGTTCAGTCGGGTACCAGGACCACAGCCGAGCTTCCAAATTCGGCTGATCGTTCGCGAATTCCGCGATATCCAGCTCACCTCCCTGACAAGATGATGCAACACACTTCAGTCCTTGCTTAGCAGTGGGAAATCCCCTATAAATGGAGGTTTTACATGAGAAAAGCCTCTAGAAATGGAAGATGTTCCATTGCCATATTTGAATACCGGAGGGTATGTACTATACATATAGACTATGTAGACATATCGAATCCGTACCGGCCTCCGGCCAAACGTGGTCACTGGACATAGTCCAAAACGCTGGCCACCTTGGGAAAACTCGAATCCGTCACTCAAAATAACAGGATGATGTCCGAAACTATCGACCTTTAGTTCACATATTGAGCTCAAACCAGAGGCTTCTGGCTTCCAACTGAAATATTCTGAAATATTCACATCTATCATCTATCCACATCTTACTGCACAAATAGAGCGCGACGATACCGAAAAAACCTATGCTACAAACGCACATCCCTTCATTACGATCTATCATTACAATATATTACGATCCTATGAGTCTCGGTAGAGTCACTGTCTGGCATCCCTCACTGCAGCTGAGAAACACCCCTGCACCATATGGAACGTGACGGTACTTCATCGTCACGAGAAAAGACTTCGTGGGATCCCAGGCCTCGTTTTGCACTTCTCCGCAGATCAAAAGGTTCCGAGGAATTTTTCAAAATGGTCATCATGTCGAATATCAAACAATAGAAAGGATGCTTTGTACCATATGATTGCCAAATAATACCAAACATCTTATTTATACCGTATATTTTCCTATATTAGATGGCGGTTGATCTAAATTCCTTTATCTGCAAACGGCCATTCTTCGCGAATAAGCAAAATTACTTTCGCAAATCTTTCGCAAACCACATGTGTGTCTTTCGCAAGTCTCAGGTGATTTTTTTTCGCTAAATCGTTCGCAAAAAAAAAAATACTTTCGCGAACTCAGAACAATCTTTTGCGGGGTCTCATGTTGAAACCCTGGCGGCCTTTGTAATGGAAAATCCCTACGTTGACATTTAAATCGACATCAAATATATTATGTGTGATTCAAGCAAGGATCCAACATGCTCCTGCAGGGCATCTGGGAATATTCGGCTCTATCAGAGTAAATAACTGACCGGCCACTGCAGCGGAGTGGCCTTTTTGGTTTGGACCCTGACAGTATTTCGCTTGCCTTGGTTCACACATGTTGAAACATGTTGACATGTTGAAACTACGTATGTCAAACCCAGGAAAGGCTCATCTGCTGAAAGAATCTCAACTTGAGGCCAGGGGGAGGTACGAAAACTAGCAGGGCTGGGGTAGGATGGTAATCTTTTGATGTTGATGAGGTTGCTGACAAGAACGATGAAGGAAACTGATGATGACGAAAGTGATGATAACAGGAATGAGTTGATGACGACGATGATGAGGACGAAGAGGATGATGAGGATGATGAGGATGATGAGGATGATGAGGATGATGGGGATGCTGAGGATGAGAATGAAGATGAAAATGAGGATGGTGATCATGATGGGGGTCTAACTGGAAAGCTTCAGGGTTTCCAATGGTCCTGGTGCCTGCCTATTCCTTGCTAAAGCAAGAGTAACTTCAGCTAGCACAGCTAGCTTTTGTGAAGAGATCAAAGAGTACCTTCTCTGAGTGTTTGCACAATTGAGTGACTGTTCTGGCCTTGGAAGCTCACATAATTTCTGCCAAACTAATCACATAGTCTGTTTTGCTCCCAATTGGATCTGGGTAGTCCCAATACCCCAGACCCGGAACATACACGTGTTACACCTTGGGAATCTGAAGCATCTCACAGTTACCTGGCCTTCAGGTCCAGGATATTTGAAGGATAATCCTACTCTCAGCACCCAAGCTTTCCTATGCTTACTTTGAGATACTTTGAGCATGCACAAGAAATGGTGCACTCAATGCTTTTCTATCAATCCTTTCGCCATATCTTCAGCTGTACAGATACAGCAAGACTGGATGATAGCTGAGATTCTCACAGGATCCAGGCACTCCTGGTTCTAGTTGGAGCTATCAGTACTATCTCTTGGACCTCCTTGTTGGAGACCGGTCTAAGGTTTGACCCTGAACTGATCCTATTGACAGTTCAGCAGCACGTATCAAATGATCTGATGGGTAGTTCTTCGGTTTGGGTTTGGGTTCACTCAGAACCACTTCTAATGTTGACTTGACACGGTCCAGATTTGCACTTGACACCAAGATAAAGTCCACAACAGTTTCACTGCTGTTTCTGGGCAAACGTTCTGGTCCACTGGCATAGGCATCTACCAAACAGGCTTCTTGGATAGCTTCCGCAAATCCTTCAAATGCTTCAGCTTCTGTAGTATGTTTTGTGGGATGGATGTTGAAATCCCCTGCACACAGCACGGGCATGTTGGGAGCCCACATGTTTGAAGCATCAATGACGGACGTCAAGAAATATTGGCACTGTATCTTCTTGAGCTCAGCTTCTTTCATTCCATCAGGCAATTCGGCTGGTTTGGATTTCAAATGCATGCAGGTTGCAAGGATGCTTTGGTGCGATCCTTTTGATTGAAGAAACAATCCAAGAGCAACCTGTGGCATCATCTCAAGTGCTTTCTCATGGCCATATACGATCTGAAATCTGCCCGGCGATGGCTTAATCTGGTTCTTCCACTTGTTGGTATGTTTGCGCCATTTACCACTTCTTAAGTCAATGCTTGTCCAACAGATGGCCTGCTGGACGCTAAATCGTTCCGTCCATACAAAAATGGCCTGTCCTTCAGTCTCTGCGATTCGATCAAAGCCTTTTGTCTTGGGGACAAAATAGCCTTCATAGCCATATCGGCACAGCACGGGCTCGAAGAAATCCTGAAAGTGATCAACCTTGGACGGCGTAGATACGATGGGATTCTTGTCACTTTGTCAATGTACAGCGATAGGGAATCCCCTATTTGGAGATGATTTCCCTCTTACAAACCTTTCCAAATAAAGATGATGTTGGATTGTGAGGAACTATTACATCATGAACTTGCGGAGATAGGAAAATAACGTCGAAATTATACATCATTACCTTATATGTGGAGTACAGAATCTTAATGTAGCACACCGATTACTAAGATGACACTGAATTGTGCAAAAAAAAAATCCCAAATTCTTCCCTACCCCATGTATTGCGTAGATGGCGTTTATTGGGGCAAGGAAAAAGATCTCTTGACCCCTTCCTGACCCTCAAACCCAGTTGTGCATCTGATTTATCACCCCTTCGCAACAACAGGCGTCCAAAAGAATATTTTTTTTACTACACTTTGTACCAAAAACCACACCAATGTCAAGGACCGTCTTATTTTTCTTGCGAATTCCAAAAAGCTCAACCCCTTTGCTACAGCATTTAATTTTAACCGGCAGCACTTCAAGAGAACAACAAATTGTCCAAGAGGATCCATTGCGGTACTACACTTTTAGAGAAAACCACACCCAAACAATCTTGGAAGGAGGTAGGTAGATCATGAACCACCTAAGGACTGAAGTGTCCAAGTGTTACCATGGTACTGAACAATGTTAATGTTACATACCTTTTGTTGCAGACTCCAAAAAGCACAACATTGAATCTAAGCTGGCACCACATTTAAAAAAAAGAAAACATCAGGCGCCCAAAAGAGTCCATTTCAATCCTACACTTTCAAAAAAGCAGCACTCCCTTTGCTACAGCATTGAATTTTTGCTAGTCCCAATTCCAAAGAGCACTCAGATTCCAAAATTATCCCGGCAAGAGACCCCAAACAGTGTGTAGTTAGGATTGATTCTAAAGGGAAAGGTCGAAAGGACCAAAAATATCCAAAAATCATCAAAAATCATCAGTGGCTCCAAGCTAGCAGGACAAGAGTGATCCTATAGTAGTGAAAGAGTGGTGTTCATTCAAGGTGGCTTTAAATGGAGAGTATACATGACATACCTCGTTTTCAGACACACCCCATACCATATACGTATACATACACCCTATCCCCCCAAAAAATGATTGGTTTTATACCCTATAAGATGGTACAAAATTGGGAGGGCTACCCACAAAGTTCCCTTCAACAAAACCAGGAACTTCTTGTAGGCACACGATGTCCGCCTCACAGCGAAGGATTTCTGCCACCAGGGAGTCCTTGCGCTCCTCCCACTTCCACTCCTCAATCTGCCCATCCTTCGGATGTGTCGCCGAAAAAAGGGGACGGGGCTCCCAATTTATCACCGGATTCAAAAATGTGTCAGCTCTTCAATGGGAAACAATTAGCTTGTATGTTTCAGTCGCTCGATTCAAACGACCCTTCCGGGATCAAATTGGCAGCATCCATTTTGTCATGCACGGCAGCTGTATGTAAGAATGGGGCATAGCGGAAAAAGGGAATTAATTCCGGAACATTCATTGCACTTAAAACATACACCCTTAGTCAAAAGACAAGTTCCATTACGGTTTTCAACCTCAAGTTGCCACCCATCCTTCAAGATCTTCTTCTCAAAGCGTTCACAAAGCACGTTGAAGGTGCAGATGGTGAGGCTCAAGGACTCCTCTAATCCTTCGCCCTCCAAGCTATGCCATGAATGCGCAGCTTCCATTGAAAGCGCTGCAGCTTGGCAAGTGCTTGAAAGGAAAGATTGAAGAAATTGAACACATAATATATTTCCGCTGTTGGTTAAACCCATGTTAAATCCCCATTTCTGGTTGGTTAAGCACGGAGGTTCACGGAGATGAATTCAGAAGTCCCATCTGGGTTGCCCCCTTTCACTGGGGAATTCTTCATCAGCTTCTGGGTACCTGGGATGTAGCGCTAGGTACCTTTGAGCTCTCAGGATCTCTCGAGCCCAAACTCAGGAGCGAGATTCAGTGTATGTGGATGATGATCATGATATCATAATGATCATATCATAATAATGATGATATCATAATAATGATGATGCCATACAAGTATGGGTCCGACTCACAATCTGACAGCCAGATGTTTCAACATGCTTCAACGCTATTCCAGCCGAGGCGCCGTTTTCCAGGGCACCTACGCGGATGACCGCATGGTCCTGACCGAATCTGTCAAGAGGCCACTTCAATACCATCACTAAAAGGGGGCGTTGACAGCGTTGACAAACCATAAAGTTTCCTAGATGAGTCCGAGTATCAATAAACAATGAGTCTGATAACATCAAAGTATCAAGAAATGATACAAAATGTACTTGCTACATCTTGCTACATTCTGCTGAAGGCCGTCCTGAAAAGTTTCAACAAGTCCTTCGGAAATCGCAGCCTCTCGTGGGACGTAGTTGACCTCCTCAATCAAAACATGGTTTTGTCCGATGCCGCAGCGGAATAATCTGGTGTGTGTGTGTGTCTAAGGGAGGCTGTGATTATCCCGATTTGTTCTGCACATATATATCTTATACATATATTTGTAGATAGATATAGATATAATAGATATAAGATATAGATATAGATATAGATATAGATATAGAATGATATAGATATAGCTATTGATATTAGATTATATTAGATTATATTAGATGATATTAGATGATATTAGATGATATTAGATAATATTAGATGATATTAGATGATATTAGATGAGATTAGATGAGATTAGATGATATCAGATATCAGGAATTAGATATTAGATATTAGATAATATTAGATATAGATATTCCATGATATTCGATGATATTCCATGATATTCCCAATCCATAAGGATGGATGTCGCAGTTCGAGTCTCACGGCCAATCTCTTTCTGGCATTTGTCCCAACGCAAAAACGAAGATCAGCGAGATCTCAACGATCGACGTTCATCGACGTTCACTGTTAACTTCAACCAGGCGGCTCCATTCGTTGGATCTTCTGTCACAAATGTCCAGTCCTCAGTTCTTGCTTCCAGATCTTCCAGTGCAGCTGGACTCTCAACACCAGCATTTGAAGAAGAAAAACACCAATGTAGCTCCCTCCTGGTCACACCCTGTGGCTTCACATGCGCAGAAATTCGCTGCATTTCGTATCCTTCCGTTCAGTCATGCGTCTTTGAAGAAGGACTTTCCACTTGCTTCCCAATTCAGATAGTACTTGGAGGCACTTCCTCCATAGCCTCAGAGCTGAAAGAATCACCATTGGCGCGGCCAAACGCAGCCTGGTAGCATGACTGGAATCATTGAATCATAGCTCCAGGACTAATGACTGCATATTACGACAAAATAATACTACAAATATATTACTGTTATATTCATCACTACAGAGTACTACAAGTAGTTACTTGATCAAAAGAGCGTGAGTCATCATGCACACACCCGCGGCCAGCAACACTGGAACGAGAGGCGCCGGCCCATCTAAGAGTGTACACTGCATGCCCCTGTGAAAATTGGTGCAACAGTCTACAAAGAGTCATCCTAGATATCTACGTAGTATGGAAAACACTAAAACAGGCTGTTGCAGCCTGCAGTAGAATGATTGCAGTCCAGTGCGGTCAAGACACACCCGAATTGAGCCTGCAAGTCATCCGCATCTACATCTATATCAACACCAAGATCGACGTCAGCTGTAGCAGCTAGATTGTCAGCATCCTCGAGGGGACCTGCAAACTGCAAGACAAGACTGCAAATGTGTGGGCGGCTGCAAAGCTAGAGAGTGAAACGCGCCTTGCTTAGCTCGGCTTCGTCTCTGCAAAGCCTGGAATGTGGTGCACAATGCATCACAGTGGCTGGCGTTAAATGCTTTCAGTGGTACAGTATGTGGCCATACATGGCCTCAAAGTTTCAAGCAAGTCTCCAGGAGACACACAACATGAAACATATTATGAAACCGCAAAAATCAAACTACTGCATCCGATGACAGTGGATCACCGAAAGGACACATCCAGACCTTGCCTGCAAAGTGCAATCTTTTGCATGACGACATTCGTCATCATCAAGAAGCTGGCCTTGGGGATCAGTGCGACTCTACAGAGCACAGGGCATGTGCACGCTCAGGGGCACGCACCTTGAGGTCCCTTTTTGCAACACACACTTGTTCGTTTACCGGGTTCGTATTCTCCAGGCATAACCAGCAAATCGTGGATAGCCGGGATAGCTTAATCAATCGAGCACAGGGCTCGAACCTGGCCCCATCTGAGACTTTTGCTCTCTATCTCTGCAGCAGCAATAAGGAGCCTTACCACACGCAGTGCAATGCGCAAATGAAGACTGACGAACTCATCGTGGGAAGCTGTCCAGGAGCCTCCACAGCACCAGCCATCGCTTCATCAACAAAATCATCGAGGCAAAATTGCAACTGTTCTGGCCTACAATTCGGCTCGTAGACTTGAGAGGATTAAAGAATGGCTACAGGCTACAAGTACTACAAAATAGTCAAGACGATTTCTGTTCTGTCAACTGAAAGACTGCAACAAACTTGGGCTGCAAAGCACAAGCTAAGGCCCCCGTATGTTTACTAAAGAGTCCTTGTACTTTTGGCACTTGGAGTGAATGTGTTTTCTTGACGATTCAAGCCTTCAGGAGTGAGCCAAAGGTGCAGAGGAAAGGACAGATTTGCAATCAATCTGGGCCCGCAAACCACAAATGATCCGGTCTCTCATGACTCATGACTCTTTCGGAGTCACATTTGCGCGTTGCCAAACGAACCAGGACACACAGCAAATCGATGCAAATCATGGGCTCTTTCCTTACGATTCCGGAGGTTTGAAGTTGGTCCGGCCGTTGCTCGCCAAGGATGCCTCGCCAAAGCCGTCAGACTGTCTCTGCTCCAATGGACGGGTTTGCTCTCACAATTCTTCCATGCCTCACCCTTAAGTTGCAGTTTCTACGATGTATTACATAGATGTGCTTCTTCTCATTTCAATTGCCATCCCCCCAACAAGCACCTAGACCCTGCCAAATAGCGGTTGGGGTATGTTGGGACATGAGTTTCCTCTAAAAAATTGCTGCACTATATAATATAACCATTAAATCCATTTAAATCCCTGTTCTTCACGCTTAAATCCACCAGTCCTCATCGAAGGCCCTCGCCGCTTCATCCTCCTCATCGAAGAGGCCCAAATGCCTAGCAACGTGTGATGGCTTTGACCCAGACCATGGGGACACTTGAATGGGATTTCACCATTAACTGAATAGGGCCTTAATAGGGGATTTAATGCGGGGTTTAATGATATTTATCATATACATGTGTCAATGTGTGTGTATACGTGTGTATATATATATATATATATATTATACCTACCATAATATATTTGGGTGTGTCTCAAGAAGGAGGATATCCATAAAATAGCAACATTCGTGGGGAAGCTGATGACGATCCCTTTGGAGTTGGCAGTACCATGCAGTACCGCATTTTCAGACCACGCCATTTTGGCAGTCAAGAATATAATATACATATACCATGTATATCCATGTATACCATGTTCGATCAGGCACTGGAACCATACCCAGCAAGAACAGTGAAAAGTAAGTCAGCCAAACGGCAGTGCTTCTCCAGTTCGGTGTGCCATTGACTACATATAATATCATGATCATATCATGATCATGATCATCCTGCTTCTACCCTCCGAGACTCCGTGTTTTTAAAAAATGGTAATTCCATTCCCCCAGATTTAGCTGATGTTCCAACATTTTCCCAGATTTTCCCTCCATAGATTATCCATAGATTATCCATAGATTCCACATGTTCGCATTACAACATGGAGGTTTTTCCATATTTTTTGGCATCAAAACTGGCCTTCTGCCAAGCCGTGCCAGGAACAGCCCGGAGGCTTGATGATAGGAGACGCCTTGCAGACATTAAAAAACTCGCAATGGGATCGTCCTTCAAAAATCCTACAAAAGCATCATATTTTTATGTATTTATATGTCATATTTGTTCAGATTTGTTCATAGATGTCCATATTTGTTCATATTTGTTCAGATTTGTTCATATTTGTTCATGCTCACACATGCCACACTTTTGCAAAATAGGAGCATCATCCACGTCAATTGTGGCCACCAAGCCTAAGAAGCGAGAGGAACCACCACGAGGAGCTCGCTCCTTTCAGCGAGTTGGTCGATTCTGCCATGTGCCAACTGGCTCCACGGTGATGAAGTTGTTCAATTCTGGGTTCAATTCTGGAAGGTAGATAGAACGTCAAAAAAATTCAACTTTTCACAACGGTTTGTCTGAAACTTTCCGAAGCTAGAGTACCCCAAAGCACACCGCTGAACATTGCAACAGTATGCAAAAGTGTGACGCAGTGTCCTCATCCCACAGATCATCAAAGTAGTCGGTTTCCTCGAGGAAATTGAGCATGCGCAGCTGTGTGGCCTGCAAGGCAATTGTAAATGTCCAAACTCTTTCAATCTATTTGTGCTGACAAGTCTACGACAGTCTACGACAGTATGCTTGTGACATCTTGTGACAGTTTGTCAAATTTCGTTGCTTGCTTTGCAGGCACCCATCTGAATCTGGCTTGAAACTGTAAGGACACCAACAAACAGAAATAGCGCTGACAAGTCAAGTCATTGATTCAAATTGATCAGGAAATATCAGGAGTCAAATTATAGCTATATATTTATGTTTGATATATTGTATTATGTTATGAACATTTATGAACAATCAATCGAATTTCTTATGTTTCTTTGGAGCACGCCGAAGACACTGTGACCACCTTGTCCGCCCCTGTGCTCCGAATCGAGCGATCTACTGCACGGGCTGCCTTGCTGCAGGTACATGCAGGTACGCCAATAGCTGGTTTCTAATGGAAAAATATGGAAAATCCTTTTTTAAAAAATTAAAATATGGATATTTGGGTGTACCATTTCAGGAAACCTTCACATTTTCCCAGGGCACTAAACATCACTAAACAAAATCCACGAAACAAATCCGGCCCTCGATCAGTCTTCATTCCATGTACAAATTTGGCCGAGTTAGTTTGTAGGAGATTCAACGACGGAAGTTTTTCAACGACAGAAGTTTGGCCAACACGAGAGCCAATAATAAATATGGATGTCACTTGTTGGAAAAATCATTGCTTGGTGATACCAACTAATCGATATTAATCGCTGATGATACTCACCTAGTCTTACTAATGATTTATATAAGGTATTTATATTTCTTTTGAGATGTCAAGACCAATCAAAAACTTGGCAGGACAGCCTCCTCTTCATCATTGAAACTGCCCAAGAACTGTTTCTTGTCGAAGATCTGAGAAGGGTCTGAGAGATGCATGCCGCAGAGCATCAGCAGCTTAAAATCACAACGCAAGGAAAGAACGTTATTGAACATGGGAAAAAATCATGTGTCACAAAATGACATGGTTTACTTGTCAAGGAAAAACTAAGTCCTATGATAATTATTCCCAATCATTGCTGGCCATATGAGGTGAAAAAAAACCCGTATAAATTTGCTTATGCCGCTTTTACCTTATCGTTTTTTTTTTTCTTCCTTATCGTTTTGCAGGCTATCTGCACTTATCACAATCAAAGAGGTTTATGCACATGCGGCCGCAGAACACAATTGAGGATGTGGTTTCCCTCTTTGGGGAGAACCTCCATGGCAAGGTGATCAATGGGCCATGGTGTTTGAAGATGGTTTTCGGGTTAATTTTGTTATCGTTTTTGTTATCGTTTTGTTATCGTTTTGTGTCACGTAAATTCTCCCCATTTGTGGGACACACTTACACTTGGTCTTCTCAAAAAGGATGGAGGAGCACATAGTGCCAGAATCATGATGGTAACATATGTTGACACATATATTCATATACATACTGCAAATCTACAATACCCAAAACCCAGGAATCCCAGTCCTAGAACACTGCTGCTGTGATGTCAATCCCCAATTGACTTACCTACTCTTAGACCCTGTCTAATGCCGTGCCACTCCTTTTGGTCTCGATGTCCTCACCCGCCCTCCGCTGGGTGCATGTAAAATGGCCGCGGCAGATGGACGGCGTTCGGCCGGCAAGGAACAGTGGATTCACCTCACAGTCATGCATGTCCATGAATGTCACATTCACACTCATTAAAAATCCAAAACTTTTTTGCAGGGTCAAAATTGGAGTTTGATGGACATGATTTTTCCTGATGAATCCATTTAAGCCGGTCGCGCTTATTTGCCCTAAGCTTGAGGCTTTCCCCTTCATCAAACAAACTGTACTTCCCAGTCCTGAGACTCTCCCTTAGTACAGAAGCATCCATTGATTTTGTCAGGGAATCTGCCAACATAGCTTGGGTGCTTATCCACCTCATTGCCACATTCTCTTGCAGTCTCTCTCTAATTAAAAGGCATTCCAGCGTTGTGCGATACTCCGAGCAGCTGGGTGTTGATGTCTTTGTCGCTATGTCGAAAACTGACTTGCAGTCAGTCACTGCGCTAGCTAGCGGTGCCCGACTCAAAATTTTTCCAACATCACTCCAGTCAACCGCAGGATTTTTCAACCATTCCCAACAGACACGGATGTATCCCAAACGGTCTAAGGCCGAGCTTAAAGAAATGGCCTCTGCACTCAATGTGGATGTCACCACACGAGGAATCCTCTTCGAACTCCAGGCCATTGGACAAATCACTGTCCTCTCATTTTGGGCCAGCTTGAGATCTGTCGAAAAGATCAAACATCCCTGTCGTGAAGCCAAATCCTTGTTGGTCGAAAAGGAGGCATCAGAAAACGAACAAAAAGTGACCTGATGCTCAGGTATGGGAACTATCATCAAACATAAATGGTTCTTCTTTCCCTCCATGAGGACACGATTGGCTTCCAAGAGATGGTGAACCTTACCCTTGGTTACTACAGACTGTAGATGGCCAGTCTTTGCTGCCAGATCTGGCCTGGTATGGACTGCAGCAAACTGTAAACTGCCGCATAGTCTCCGTAGCTGCTGGACCTCCTGATCGCTGAGATCTTCATTTGGGTTATTTCTCCTGTGCTTCGGGACTTCAATGGGTTCAATCTTTCTCAAATAGTCAATTTGATCCATCTCAATGGAACCATCATCCCACTGTTGATACCGCACCCCACAAAACTCGAAAGACCCCTCATTGTATGCCCCAGGCCCCAAACTCATAGATCCCGCGAAGCTTTTCCAGCACTTGGTGGAAATACTGATCTCCCCCACCTATGCCATCATCAACATGAATGCCGAGGACACCACGTGTGACGGGTCGGCCAGTTTTACTGTCCGGAGTAACAAGGCTGAACAAACAGCCATCCAGTGGACATGCTACAAACCCCAGCTCCTCCAAAGTGGTTCGAAATGCTTGATACCATAGATAAGGTGCATCAATGCGACCATATGCACCCCCAGTGAGAGCACACTGATCATCCTCTCTCATTTGTAGACCCCTTTGGAGTTCAGGTGGAGCATGTATTCCTAAAGGTCGGCCATCACCCTCTGCTTTGAGGAATGCCGTGGATATATCAAAATTTACCAGGCGCCATCTTCGGGAGGAGACTTGTTGAAGCAACAATTGTCGGCCATCCTTTGATAAAGTCGGTGCATCATTTGGTATTCCCTGAATGCCAGGGTCCTCAAATCCCAAAACTACAAGTCGAGCTTTTGCTCTCCTCTCCGAACATCCAGCCGCTGGTGGCTTCCATGTGAGAATCCACCGACATCGCATCACCTGCTCTGGACTCAAAGAACCCTTTGCTACCTTTTTGACAGTTCCATGATCTAACCAGGCTTTTACCTCCTTTTGTTTGGCAGCATCGAAAAGATCCCGATCACTGGCAGTTAAACCCCGGTAGTTAACCTCTACTCTCTTCCTTTTCTCCCCGGTGGTCAACCAAATTTGTTCAAACATGCCTGGTTCATCACAGAACGCTTGAGCAACCTGGGTGTCCCAATCATAATCATCCAAAACCATTTCCCAAACACCAAAAACAGGCTCAACCAAAACATCATCACCAAAAAGACCACTTTCATCACCTTCGGACACCCAGTCAGGAACTGGAACTTCATGTGGGTTCGGGTTCTGAGTGATTTCCTCAGAAGGAATTTCATTGGTTTCATCATTTTCAGATGCAGGAGTTTCTTCAGGAAAATTCTCAACTTCCGGTTGGCTGGTCAGGTCAGAAGAATTTATGGGGGTACCTGGAGAGTATTCATTTTCATCACTACCCCGTAACCCCTCTTCCCCTTCAGGAATATCCTCCAACTCAAGATAATTTCTCCCCTGGGGTTTTTCATCCACCACCTGACCTTCGGAGTTTCGAGGAAGATTGGAATATTCCCTCAGAGATGCTGGTCTTATCTGTTCAGGGCTGGCACGAACCAATCTGCCCAAATGGCTCAACCAAACAACCCGTTTGTGCTCAATGGCAATGACTTGAGCTGGTCCATACCAACGCCCCCGACAGATTCGGCTATTTCCCTGGCTCTTTCGCCAGTAGAGGACCCAGTCTCCTTTTTCGAGCTCGATCTTTCCTGGCCGATTTTGGCGCAGCAAAAGCCCTTCTGAAAGCAGAGTCATTGTCCATCTGGACATAGGCCTTCCGGGCCAATTCACGACGCAGCAAGCTCTGGCGGAAATGGAGTCCCTCAGGTGTATTGCTTTCTGCAAGCGCATGACTACCAGCATTTTCATCAGAAACGAGAGACCCAGGAAGATGCTTTGATTTCCCCAGCAAGCATTGTTCAGGTGTGAAGCCATTTACTCGTGATAAAGAATTTTTGGCTGAGAAAACCTGCCTCAGACACCTGGAAAACTCAGCCTCAGTGTCAATGTCCATATCTTTCTCCATTCGGGTCAACATTGACTTGACTATTTTGCCATGGGCTTCACACCTTCCATTTTGCCAGTGCGCCTCTGCCGCAGTCATAGCAACTCGGGTGCCATCGCCTTGCAGATGAGCTGCCCAAGAGTCGCTGACATATTCACCAGCAGGGTCCAAATACAGAACACGGCTCGGGCCTGCCCAATGGACCCATGCCTCTTGATACACTTGAATCTGACTCTCAACCTTGCGTTCACTCAGGGCCCCAACATGAAACAGCGTGGACTCATCAATAAAATGCATAAAATGGAATACCCTCCCATGCTTATTCCTCCAATATGCTCCATCAGCCCCCACTAAATCATTAAAGTCAAGATCTTCGTGGATACGCCCCGGTTGAGTCAACTTAGGTTTGTTTTGGGTTTCTATGCACGTGTCACAACACATGTCTCGGGAACCTGCTACCACTTCGGGTTTGGCATGTCTTTCCATGAGGAAACGGGCAAACTTTTCGGGGTCAGGATGTCCAAGATTCACATGCAATCTCCTAAGTTCCCTCTGTTCCCCTTTATCCAATGATAAAAACTTGGGACCAGATTTGGGGATTATTTTTGGTGCCCATCCCTCAGGATCGTTAATGACCTTAACCCCCGATGGAACATCATGCTCAGCTGGTGGCATGAGCTGATCCTCATTCTCAGCGGCGGAACTGCCATCAAGTGGAGGAAGAACTTGGAGCCTCTCACTCGATTGCATGGATTCGGAACTGCCTGGGCCTGGGCTGCTTTCAGCTGCCCTTGAGGAATCAGCGGGAACGACGGCCGAGACATCAGTGGTGTGTGATCTTCCAAAAATATTCAAAGAAATCCTAGCTGGGCCCGTGCTCCTGATTTGTCGGGCACGAGTCAATCGGAGCCACTGTTCGGCTGGTCCAGTTTCCACAACATCACCAGTTTCACGATGAACCAAAACAGTTTTCCGCCATGGATATTTATCCCCATGTTGATCCACACCATCAGTTCGATGTCTTTCAGTGCCACGACACGCGATGACTAATTTCACTGCAAACTCAGGCACCAGCTGTTGCATCAGTTTCACCAAAACAGTTCCCTCTTCAAAACGATGACCCCCAACACGTGGTGTCTCATACCCAGCCTGTCGGAAAACATCTTTCCAAGATGGTGCCTTTCCATACAGTGAGGATTCGGGCTGTTTCAGCTCGACACGACGCCGCTTCTGCAACTGCAAGGATTCATGTGCCAGTTCTGGTCTATCGTGTTCCAAACCAAGAACCATCTCTTCTACCAACAAAGGTTGTTCCCCAGAACTATTTAGGATAACCTGCATGACACGCCGTGCAAACTGTGCAGTGTATGCTTGTGCATATGCTGAAATCGGCATCCATCGACCATCCTGTTGAAACTTTCCTTTTATTTGTCTATGCTCATGCTTACCTTGACAATACATGTGATGGAAAGTTTCAAACAGACGACGGCTGGTGGTATGTACCTGTGTCCTCTTCTGTAAGAACTCGGTGGTCTTCGGCAGTTGCAATTGCCCGACCTGGCACATGTCGAAGGTCATAGGCAATGTGCCCATCCTGACATCCTGCAGTTCTGGTTGTTGGATCATTTCAGATCCCCTCGGCTGTTCCAGGTGGAAGTGGTATCCCTTTGAAATTTGGTGTAGATAAATCTGATTGCACAACTCCAAATGTTGTCGATCAGACTGTCTTTCTCCTTGGATTCGTTCGAAACTCTCCATGCTTCTATTCATATTAAACCTTGAGAAACTACCCCAAAGACGGCATTCCGGTGCAACCCAAACATGTTTTGGCTCATATAATTCCAACCATGTCCATAGTTTGGCTACCCCTTCTTTTGTGGAAAGATCACCATCCTTTTGGGTAAATCTTAATGCTCTTCCCCCTTTTTGGTTACATACACGAGTCAAATGGGATCCCTCGTCACAATAAACCTCCAACAGATCAACCCTGGGACCAAGATATTTGGGAACAGTACGACCCTTTTCTTTTGAACACGTCTTCGGGGAACCATACCTACCATCCCATTTTAGACCCTGTAGACCATCTTCAATTTGTTGGGAAATCATTTCTACAGATTGTTGGATCATTACAACTTCTTCTTGGGATAATAGTTTTAATTTCCTTCCCCTGTGCTGGGTCTGCCCTGAATTTCCAGTTGCAGCTCTCGTTGCAGCACTGCAATCTGGGTGTTCAGCTCCCTCACACGATCCTCGTTGGGCTGAATCTCCATCGTCGGCATGCTTGACTGCGGATATCCCCGTTTGTTGTTCTTTTCCTCCATGTTGATCTTTTCCCATCCAGTTTCTTCCACAAACTCCGGACTGGACTTCGGTGGCACCATCGTGCTCTTGGACTTCGCCTTGGCGGCAATGTGCTGGGCATTGGTGCGGGGTGTGAACCATGGAGCTCCCCCCGCTGCGATCAGCTCCTGCACCTCCGGAGTCATGTGTGGAGAGATTGGCATTTGCAAGCTCTGCTCTCTGGTCTCTCGCTCCTGATTCTCGATGCTCTTGTCCCTGCGATGACGACAGTACAGCTGGAAACTGCGTGTCCATGACGACACCGCTTTGCGATTCCACATCTGTCGCATGTAGGCCCTGTCGGTCTCGTAGATCTCTGCAAACGTCTTGCCGGGATGTTTCCCGGAGGGCACACGTGTTCTGCCCCATTCCTCCAAGGTGGCCACCCCGGGTGGTCGAGTCAGCACTGCAGGCATCTCGTGATGCTGTTGCTGGCTCTGGAGGCTGGCATCCACTGGCGCAGTCAGTGCCTGTTTCAGGTAGTGCTCCTGCGACGACATTGCCCTGAGAGTTCACACGATCTTCAGGCAGGATTCCGCCTGTGGTATGTTCCTGGTAATTGAGCTCGGAAAATGCTCTGGCATTCTTTTCTGGACTATCTTGCCCCAAAATTGTTTGTGTTTGAGTTTCCTTTGGAGACCCTTGATCACTTGAATGAATTCCCCCCATCTTGTTATGGTGTGTTTCATGCAAAAGAGTTGGTGATGACATGACATGCGTTTTCATTTCTGTTTCCGTTTCTCCAAAAGACTGCTCAGTTTCCGTTTCACGTTTCGTCTCATGCGCACAAAGGATGTGTGTTGGTGCACGCTCATGGCAACTGGGAGTCTTTGTCAACAAATCAAGTACCTTCACTCCCAGAAGACTTTTTCGGACTTCAAACAGGGGAATTTCCTCAGGACTGTCACGAAAACCAAGTTTCTTTCCAAACACATCAACTACCCCCCGCAAACTGCCCAAAACTGAATTTGAAATTAAGAATGGTGTTTGACCAGGCACCACCTCAACGCGTAGCCAGTCAATTTTGGAGCGAGGAAGCAACACTGCAAACTCACTTGCTAGGCGGCCAGCATTCCCAAATTTGAAAACAACTCCTTCAGTGGGTACCCTCATTACCCCGGACCTGATTCCCTTTGGCAAGCTTTTCAATAGCCTAGATAAACGATCTTTCCCAATAACTGCTTTGCTGGCCCCAGTATCTATGATGGCCTCATCATCAGCTTCCTCTACATTAAAAATGCAGGCTCCACCTGCCTTGAGATCACTGTGATCTGGCAGAAAAGTGGATCCATCGCATGCTGGCTCGCAGTTGGCAGTCGGCAGAGCGGACTTGATGTCATCGTGGCTAATATTCCTACAGCAGGCAACAAGTCGGTGTTCGAGATTGGTGGCCAGTTCATTGAGTGTGAAATTCCTAGGACCAACAAAACCACAATCACCCATGTTTGCATGTTCGAACTCACCACAATCATGACCCTCCCAAACTCCGTTTTCCTCACCGACCTCCAGAATCTGCGCTCCCGGGGGAAGCTCCATCACCAGATCACTTCCAGTTGCTGCAGAGTAGACATTCTCCGTGTAGATCTCGTAGTCATCGATCATCAGGCCTGTGAAGTTCTCATTCTCTGGCTTCTTGCTGGAAGTATTGGCGGTTGCCACAGAACCAAATGGGCACTCACGTTTCCAATGGCCTGGACGGCCACATTTTCGGCATGTGCTATTGGCAATTCTGTCAGCAAGGGTCTTGCGTCGATTGAACATGTTGTTTCCTGACGACCATGACGAACCCTTTTCTCCGGTGTTGGAACCTTTCCCTTTTCCCCCATAGGCTTTTCCTCGTCCCTTTCCTTTGAAGGAGCTGGGAGGCCAAAAACCTCGGTTTCGGGCTTTCTCCTTCAGGCGGAAGCGAGCTTCTTGGTATGTGGTGAAGCAGGCAGCCAACTGAGAGCTCTCTTGGCAGGCCACAAGGATTTGTTCTTCAAAATCAGCCACAAAGCACGCATCCTCATCCCCATTCTCAGCCAAGGTGTGTATGAACGTGTCCTCATCCTCATCCTCTTCATCATGCCACAGGACCACGTCCTCATCCACATGGTTGATGTCATAGGTTTTGAGCTTTGATGCTCGCCCCCCACCTCCTGATTGAAGTTCCTGGAAGAACCGTGAACCCAGAAGACGAATCTGTTGCCTTGCATCCTCATAGGTCAGGTTCCCCCCCTTTTCCATGATGATCTTCTTCCTCTCATCAGGCGTCAAAAGAGATTGACGGAGGAGTATGTAGGCACGTACCTCCTCCATGCTCACCTTTTGACTAATCAGGTCTTCGAAGGCAGCATCATGCCTTGCTAAGTAGCTGTCGTGACTTTCATCGGCCTTTTGGTGCACCAGGTACAGGGCCCTCTCGAAGTAGTTGAGTTTTTCTTCAGAGGCTAGGCGACCCCATTGTCCCCCAAGGGCTTGAACCAAGTAAGAAACTCCATCAGGTTCCTTGAGCTTCTGTGGATCAAGCCTTGACACCTTCTGGAAGGCTATGCCCTCCACAAGGAGAGCAGCTCTGGGACCCAAATGCTCCAGCTGCTCCTTCGGCCACAAGGCTCGAAGAAACTCCAATTTCTTGGAGTACACCTGAACGTCCGTCTCGCCCGGCACGAACTTCGGAATTTGGTTCCACGGCACAGCAGACAGTGGAGGCCCCGATCCCACTGCTTGCGCGGCATCATCACCAGACATGGCTCAGGCTTCAGAACCGCTTTCGGCTCAGCTACAGGTGGAAAACAGAAAATTGTTTGGAACCCTTTTGACAACCCTCCTACGTCCTGGAGACCTGTTGCACTCGGGGAAATCCAAGGGGTTAATTACCGCGGCAGCCCAGGTGCTCCGCTACCAATGCAAATCTACAATACCCAAAACCCAGGAATCCCAGTCCTAGAACACTGCTGCTGTGATGTCAATCCCCAATTGACTTACCTACTCTTAGACCCTGTCTAATGCCGTGCCACTCCTTTTGGTCTCGATGTCCTCACCCGCCCTCCGCTGGGTGCATGTAAAATGGCCGCGGCAGATGGACGGCGTTCGGCCGGCAAGGAACAGTGGATTCACCTCACAGTCATGCATGTCCATGAATGTCACATTCACAACATACATATGTATACATACATATATATATATACCTGCAGCCTCCTTAAGCAACAAATTTCTGGTTGTGCCAGAATAACCCGGTTATTTGAAAAAAACCAGGTAATTGGTTTTTGCAAAAATCAACGAATCAACATGTATCAGTAAACATTGAACTGGAATGGAGTAAAGCATGTGTTGGATGATGTTGGATTGCATTATGTCATAGCATAAGTCAGCAAATCTCACCACATAAGCCGCATTGGTTCATGTTTTTCATCGAAGCACCCCAGCTTTCGTCCATACATTCCAACACGCCACAAGGTGTCTCTGTAATGTCCTCTTCACAACGACCCTGATGCTTACTCTCCGGCTCACCCTTGCCACCCTTCCTATCGTGTCTTCATCCATTTGGCAGCTAGCTGTAAGAGGGTTCAGTCCGTAGCCATGACTGTTAGACTGGTTGTCCAATGTCAGCCAACAATGTTTAACAGCATGGATCTTGGGAAATAATGGAAACAAATGCGGTCGCCCCAACCTGTAGCACTCTGAAGCAAGCCTTGTGTAACACTGAAGGAAAAAATTACCTCGATCCACCACGTACTTACACTCGGTATACTCCAGAAAAAGTGGAGCATTGTAAAGGAAGCTCAAAGCAGCGTTCAACTGTCGAACAGCCTCCCTGCACCTCGAAAGAAAACGATGTTGATCATCAGGTAGGTCGCCAAGAAGCTGATTCAACCAACGTGCCAGGTTAGATGTTAGCGATCCTTTGCTCCAATTTCCTGTGGCCCCTGGACCATCCCCATGGGATACCAGATAGGCATTGATCTTTGATACATAGGATGACCTTTTCACAGATCTACACCACCGATGGTAATGCGCCGATAGCCATTGGAAACGCTCATCATTGTTGCTAGCAGGAACCACCTCCAAAGCAATTTGGATCGCTGATGACACAAAGGATTTTCCTATTCCCAAATGGATGCAATGCCAAAGGTCTGCCTGCAGGAATGACGCTGGATGGGACTGGTCATGAGGAAGGTATTTGATAATGCCCGGCTCAACATCCCATGGAACTTGCACACCAATTGTTGCAATCCAGCCTGCACCACTTGATGTATCTTCAGCTGGGTATTGGTTTGTTCCAGCTAGACATAAGTGACACACTCCACGTGGTTCGGTACGCTGTTGCCCCCTTTTCACTGTGGTGTTCCAGCTGCGGCGTAGTTTGCCAATCTTTTGTAGATAAGGCATGTCGCCCTTTACACCAATGATGCAAAACTTCCAAACATCTCCAGTTGAACGATCAGTAATTCCAGTTTCCAACAAATCAAGTAGGTCAATTGCTAGCTTGTCCATCGTGTCATGGAAGTAGTCAGGGTTCGACTGGTAAGAAGTCTTGGGGATAACTGACACCACAAATCTTGTCAGAAAAGTGTGTGAAGCAAAGTTCACCTGCAGCTTCCCAATATCATTGGCACCCCGTGGTCTTTTCAATCGCTTTCGATCAAATCCCACTCCCAAAATCGATTGGATACTTGTAACCATCAAGCCCCCACGCTTCAAGGTTCTTCCCTCGTCCCCATGAATGAATAGGCCAATGGTTCTTTCGTAGTTGGCGTCTGGTTTGTAGAAAAAACCGTGGTCAGAATTCAACGGCTCATATTTGGTCCAGAAATCTTTCCACACAGCGCCAACCAAATGCTTTTCTTCGTAGTGCAAACCAGAAAGCATGTAAAGCAACCCGTGGTTAACAATGTATCGAAGCCAGTCCCGAGGGCTAATCCAAGAAAGTGTTTCTCCTTGAACTTGAATCTCGGAAATTGGAATCTTCAAACAGGTGCCTTGTTTGCCCACTACCCGATGGGTATCTCGTTCACTATTTTTGGTGTGGATATTGGCACATTGAGATATTCCTGTTTTGGAAGCGGCTTCCACCCCCATCTCTGTCTCAACAGCCCGAGCTGTCTCGATTTGCGATGCGCATGAAGCCTCAGAGCGCGATGGTTTGAGAAGTAATGCATGGAGGTCATTTCAAATTGGTATAGGGGTGGGGTATTGCTATTTCGTTTGGTAGGTTCGATCATCAGCAAATAATGTTTCAACGATTTTCAATGTACTTCAACATGAATGATTACCAGCCATCAGTGCAAAGCTAGCAGCATCCAATGGAAACTTTTTCGCTGGTTGGCATCGCTCAATCTTACAGCAGGGAAACACGTGTCTAAAAACACATGCACTCAGACTAACTAAAATGCAAAGCTCGGCAACCTTCTTTCGAGGCTGGGCCGCCTTTTGATCTCACCACAGGGCGAACAGGAGGCGGAGTTTTCCATGATTTAAACACTATGTATGTAAAGAAAGGGCCAGATCCTCCATAGTCACTGCTATCCCCACCAGGCAAGTAGTTCTTGCACCCCTTCACGCCTTGGTTCACTTTAAAGGATGTTGGATAGAAGGTGGTACACAGTAACAATAACATGTGGTAGAAGTCTATCAAGCAATGACAGCTCAGATCTTAACAAGTTGCTACCAACTTCATGGCACCTTACGCAATGGTTTGCCAAGCAGCTTCCAAACTTCGAGATCAATGCTGCTTCCAGAAAGGCAGGGCCAGTCACGCACGATGATACATAAACTAAGGCCATGGAATCAAACTTCTCTAAGCCATGTTTGTAGCCATATGGCTTGTGATGCCACCTGAAGCTAGGGCAATGTGTTATTCCAAACTTGAATGTCATAGGATAGTTTCTATCCATCAAGTTTTGGAAGACAGACTCGCTATGACGGAGTACACGGCCAGCAGTTTGACCAGGTTTTGGAAGTTTGCACACCATATGTTTCTCTTCACCAATTCGTTGAAAAACATCAGCTGTTCGACTCAAGCTCAAAAGGTGTTCATCCAGGAAATGTCGAAACTTAGCATCCAAGGAAGTACCACGTGATTGGGGTGGACTACGGCTTCTTTGTTTCAAATCCAAGTTTTGACCGCCAATGGAATCGACATGTCGAATGGTTTGATGGATCCTGGCTTCAACTGGTTCTCTTGGAATTCTTTGCCAGGCGTAGGGCCCCAATGACGCCTGTCAACAGTCAAAGAAAACATATTCAAAACTAGGTTGGTGATAGTTCAAAAGTCATTACACCAATTCTGGCCAACTTAGATTCAGCTAAATCACTGGACGGTGGCAGGTCAACAATTCGATGAGCTCATCATCACTGCCATTGCCATCAAGCGAAGGCACTGCGAGCCCAGTCTGCATGGGATGGGTGAGGTAGCTAGCAAGATATATCTGACTAGCTTTTATTATATAACTATTTCCTTGATGACGAAAAAACCCATTGAGTCATCATAAAGCCTATCAGTAAAGAATGTTGGTGGCATTACTTGCACTTAGGCATAACCATGTTTAGCCTATGTACCCTTTGGATTTCATCATAGTCAGATATGCTCAACATGGACTGGCTCAGAAGACCACATTTGAGCAAACATATGCTACTAAAGGCCAAGCGGATTTGAAAGACAGCTTGTTCAACCAAGAGTTTTACCAGCAAGCGGCCAACAGCCGCTACTAGCATCTGAGGGTTGAACTCCTTGTCCAACATTTGAAGCGAAGACTTTCACAGTAGGCCCAGCGCCTGGCACCGGGTAGAAGTGGAACTTGGTGTCCCCCTGGTTTTCAAACACCCATATCAAAGTTATTTGTTGTGAATCAAAGCTGGTTGCATTGGAGTGCATTTTTTTCCCAAACGAGGTGCCCCAGAGTTGATTGATGATCAAGGCTCATCGGCTTTGACCGCTTCCACGTATCCCTGGTAGTTTGTACTATGATGCATCATCACCACGAAACAAAACATCATAAATCCTAAACTACCAGAACCCATGATCGAGATACGATAGAAACCAAAGATAGTTGGACTAGAAGCACGCATTGAAACAATTGACGAATGCACATCGACAATCCAGGGCATGGAAGAAAACCCATGGCCAGCTAAGATGATTGCGCCTAAGAGCACACTCACCACCAAATGGCTAAGAACCACTCAAGTGATTGGTTCAATGACCGATCATGACATCCTACAGATGAGAAAAGCTCACTCAAGCGTTAGGAGTTTCCTCCTTCACTGGTTTGTCCTTCTTCATGAAGTGACGTTTAGCGTTCCTAGGTGATGAACCCCGCCACCTATGAAACTAGGATATCCAATTAATTGCAAAATTATTGTCATACAAGTTCCATCTACTTGGTTCAATCTGGAAACCAGGCATGACTTATGACACTTGATGCTGCCGAGGAAGACGCCGAATCTTGCTCTCGTTCTGCCCCACCTTTGTGCACCTTGGCCAAACGAGGGATGACAGTGTGTGGGTGTGTAGCTGGTGAAGTTTGTCTTTCCCCTGCCCATCTACATAATTGATTGATGAAATGCATTAAGCAAAGGATCATATAGGTACCAAGTGTTGTGTCAGTCTTGGGCTTGGGGGTGGCAGCTGATCAATGGTTGCATCGCAACAGGGTAAGAGAAGGATTCCTTTTGAAGTCTCCATGAAACGAAAAGGTGTAATTTTTTCAGCCACAGGCACTCAAAGGTTGCAGCCTTCATGAGCTGTTCGGATTTCGCCGTCCAACTGGGCAAGCCGGGGGCAAGCTGTTAAGTTTTTTTAATGCTATTGTTGGCTTACCACACTGTCACATGATCCTTTCTTGAACATTCATGGGGCTAAGGTGAAAAATGTGATCATCAGAAAACACACCTGCATTCTAACATGCCGAATGGTAAAGGACTTGAACACTACTTGCATGCTAGTCACTCTTTGTTGAAGTCAACCCTTTCACCCTCTGCCAAATGCTCAGAGCAAGCGTTGAACTTCTCCTCCAAGGTGACGAGATCACCCTCCAGGGCAGTCACAGACCTGCATGGCTGGATAATGAGGAAGATGGAGGCTGGGTATGGGAACCACTGAGTTCATTGAACCTATCACCAAAAGAACATATAGGCCATATAGGTCGATCTATCAAAAAGGCCTCGATGCTGTCTCATCATCATAATGTTTCTTCAAATCGCTGATAAGACTGCGGATCTTCGCAGACTTAGCCAGCACGCTATCACAGAACTTGCTCAGCACCGACTTGCCACGGATCGCCTGAGCATGGCTTAGTAACAAGGTGGTAGTGTGTGTGCATGCCTCATGGCAGTGTGTGTTGAATTCATGTGTGAGCACTCTACGGAAAACATGTTTTTACTCATACATGATTTTGTTTTGACTATTGGTTTGACTGAAAAACTAATTTAATGGCCTCGGAGCTCTGAACACAAGCGAGACTGGCAGCGGCTTTACCACGCACTGCCATAGCGTTGAGATTTGAAGTCTTCACGTCTCCAACCGGGGCAGAACAAATGTCCTGAAGAGACACCGTTAAAGAAACATAATATGAGTTTATTGCTAGTCATGGTAAAATTCTGAGATGTCAAAACGAAAAAAAGTTTACACATAATATGTTTGGGATTGTGAATCTTGAAGCTACATTGCAACAACATTTCGATCATATTGAAACATACCAGTAGTCTTCAGTCCTCAGCAATTTCGATACGTTGCTTTTTCTTTTCCTTCTCCTCGTTGATTTCTCCACTTTCTCGGATTTCCACCCAATATTCGGGCTCACCACCATACTTGCAGGTCCTGTCAACATCAATCACTTTAAGATTAAATACACCAAATACCAAAAACATTTGATTGATGATTGCAATACTATTGGTAAGTAAAGGACACCCGGCCTCACCAAATTGGCTTCATCCTGCATGCATACCTTGATGGCCCCATCGATTTTTTTCCTAAGATAGCATTTCAAGATAAAGGAATGATGGTTGATGGAGGAATGGTTCGAAGCGATGGATGCATTGAAACCCATCAGTGTAAGAAATGCAATTTTAGCAAGCAAACATACTTATCCAAGAATCGGGTTCCATTTCAACTGGCTCTTCATGTCCTCTTTCGAGTACCAGCCACAGCTGATCGCATTCTTCTCCCGCTCCAGCTCGGTGGTAGTCATCTCGCATCGCTTGATGAACTCCTCCTGGCAGGATTGGAATTGGAAGCTGGATGGACCTGGAGTAGCTACTACTTTGATCAAATGATGCTTGGTTTGGAAATGCGGTGGTGTATAATCCTTGTTAAAATTGGCCTTCTGCAGGTTCAGCGCCATGGACATGTGGTTTCCGGCTTTCCACTGTTCATGCAACCACTCAGGGACTTGAAGTTTGGAGTTCTTCTTGCGCTCACATAGTCTGCGCAACTTAGCCTTCAATGCATTCCTGGTTTTCTTATCCTTGGTCAATGGATGGTGTTGCCAACAAGAACGGAATGAATTAAGGGCAGCATGGGCTCATTAAAATTCGAGTTTTGAAGACATAACGCAAAGATACCCCAAAACCCCCAAACACCAAACATTTATGCTACATATTCAACCCAAGGTTCAATATGTTTGAAATCTTCCCCTTCCAAGTCCGAGTCAGAGTCAACATCGGTGGGTTCCAAGCTACCGCTACGGGGGCGTTTCTCACCAACTGATGGATCCTGAATGCTGTTTTTTCTGGAAAGATCATGTGATGAGTCTGAAACCACAGGAGTCTTGGGTGCATTGTTGGCAGTCGATTCTGCCAGCATCTTCATAGCAGTCATGGCATCGATTTGCCCGTTCTGGAACATCTTCACCAAGTTGTCTTGAACCTTTAGGGTAGAGATACAAGGTGGTTACCATTGGGATTTCCAAACACCACCGAGAATACAAAGCCTAGTTTGTGGATATAGATTGCTACTTTGGGAAATTAGGATCCTATGATATACATACACATCAGTTTATCTATGGTCCCACCAGTGAACATACAAAAAAACAAAAGCCAGCAACTAATCAAGACAGTAGACAGAAGAGTGGGAAGTTTTGCGACTTTCCGATTGGCATCCGCTAACTGAAGGAATGGGCGACGAAGGGGATTTTGATGGGGCCACTGAATTGTTACCGCTTGACATCTCAAGTTGGCTATCAGTAGCAGGAAGAGTCTCAGCATCTGCCACCAGTGCCCCACCACCACAATTCCCCAAAGGAGTTGGGGCCGATTGCGGGGAAGCCTCAGGCGATAGGATAGAAGGCTCTATCATGATTCATGATGTCTTCAAGAACAGTTGAATGATGTTTCCAAGATCGGTTGAATGCAGCGGTTCAAACATCCAGAACTGATGGTGGGGAACTAATTTACGGATAAGCCACTTGCATCTTCAGTTCACGCAATGACTCATCCTTAGCGTGAGTCCAAAAATGACCAGAGATCTTGCAATCGCCAGAAAAATGCGTAGATATTCTTGAATGATGTTGAGTACAAGTTTATCCGTTTGTGTTTGCTGGACTTCCTACCTGACATGTTCTGAGCCCCAATCCGCAGACTGACGGGCCTGTAAATCAGCGACGGTCTTCGAAAGCTCCTGAAGTGGAAGGGATTGAAAGAAGCTGATTAATAGGATTGATTGAGGACCGCTGCAAAAATGGTTTTCTCGATGTTTAGTAAACTTAGTCCTTTATAGCGGGGTTAGAAGTGATCATTCATGAACACCCAAAAGCCATCCCAACATGACACTTACCTACTAGAACATGATAGCCCATGGTAATACACGACATAAATAAATTATGTAGTTTGTATTTGGCCACACTGCGACTCAGGAATAGCTATCCTCAAGTTGTTCCGCGCTGTCGATCATCTCCAGCCGCCCGTCTGTCATGATGTGGCCAAGGCCATCAGCAATCTCACTGGTGCTCCAAGCACGGCTTAGGAGGGAAGCCGCAGTAGAAGCTCTCATGAAAGCCATAGCCTATAGAACCACACCCTAAACAGTTCTATGGGGCCCAGATGTTGAAGCCAAATGCTAGCAGCAATGAACCAATCAGATGAAGCATTCAGCCCTCGATATCAAGACTGTTTCTGAACATGTTTGCAAGATGACATAGACTTACATTGGTTCATCCCACTGCGTCCAAGTAAGTTCACTTTTTTGGATCCCAGAGCACGTTGGTAGATTGTGACTGTCAGCCGCCAACGTGGTAATTTCTAATTGGTTTGGCCACCCTTCAATAGAAATGGAGCGGGTAGTCCAACGTGTGTCATCAAACTTGTTTTTTCCTAAATCGAACCTATGAAAAGCCGAACAGACACATCAAAAACCTCTCAAAAATTGATCATTTTTACATAGAAAAAAACCTATGTTTTTCTTGTTTTTACCCATAAAATTTTATGGGTAGATTACGGGGAATTATGGGTAGATTACGGGTTGGTTACGGGTCTACGTTTACCCATAATTTTTTATGGGTAGAAAAAAATAATAACCTGGTAAAACAATAGATTTATCAGGTTATTATTTTTGTTACGGGGTCTACGGGGTCTACGGGTAGAAAATGGTGATTTTGGAATATCTTTGAATTTCTCTATGTTTGAGACCTGTTTGGATCCGAGAAAAACAGTATGAGTAATGGGAAGCCCATTGATAGATTACAATCCAAACTCCTTGAAGCATAACAAATCATATCTATGATCCCCAATATCTGAAGGGTTTCCAGAAAAAACACTACAATTTTTGAGGGAGTGCATCCCGCCACTCCTGTGGAATGGACAAGCTACGACCACCCCGTAAAAAGTGGATACAACTGACCACATCGGCATCTTGCCAGGGGTCCTCAAAACTCATGTGGGTGAATGTTTCAACCCCAGATGGCACCCTTTCAGGTAACTCCGGCATCCCACGCTTGGTGGTGATGAGGGCTTGGTAGATATCGACCAACTTCTTCCCAAAGGCTTCAGGATAGTTCCTCAGGAGAGAGCTGGGACAGGTAGAAAAATCTACTTGAAACTAGGAAAACAAGTTCCAGGTTTGACATGCTATGTATCTTGTTTTGTAACAACTGGGTTTCTGACTCACTTGGTTTGAGACCTTCAGCTCCTTTGTAACGAACCTTTCCTTGACTGTCCACGTACTTGGTCACGGTTTTGATTCGTTCAACCCCAGCTTGGTCTTCAGCTTGGACTTTTTTGGCCCACCCCTCTAGCTTTCCCAAGTACAGTTTAGCTATGCCTGGGCTGTTTGAATAGGCGCAATGGCGTTTGGGTGTAGGGCCTCCGTACATGGCCATCCACCATTCGATTCGGTGCACCTAAGATGCCATCAAGTATTGTACGAGTTGGTAAGACTATGAAAGGAAAACATTAACCTCAGACCTCAAATGTCTTGATGCCTCCAAGGTATGTGGAACATGGGCATTTAGATTGCACTGCCGGATGATGACTCGCTATGGTTCGATGTCTCTTGGTTTCAAAATGTTTGGAATCAAGGCACGCAGTGGGGACCTCCAATGTGACGCAGCATTTCCATGAAGTCACGGAGACGTGGGTAATACTCCAGCAATGTATTTGCTGGCTGCTCCAGCAATATGGTAGCATTCATGCATACCGCCAGCATCATCAAAAGGATCACCCTTGGATTCAACTGATTGAGATAAAACCAAATTCGTTGTATAAACAAACTAGCTACGGAACCCTGGTTCAAAACCCTGGAAACATAAAGAACATGATGGGTCAAAACAATCAGCAAGTATCCGTGATGCTAGCTCGTTCCCTTCCAACACGCTGGTGTACTGGAAGTTTCCGTACGGTGTGCATGGTGTACGTCCCGATGTTCCACAGTTCATGGTACTAAAAGTCGAGCATTTCAGTCCAAAATGGCACACCCAGCCATTCACGTAGTCACCCAGAAGGATAGTGGCAATTGCAAGCCTAAGATGAAGCACCAATAGCCACATCAAATGATTTAGATGATGTTTAAGAACAAATATTTTTCAGATTGCTCAAACCATTTCACCAAACAACATAGGAACGTTTGTTTAGTATGCATCCCAAAAACCCAAATCCAGCATCACTCAAAAGATCCATGGGGTTCATGCAATTGTCTTTGGCCTCCATGTAGTTGATATCAAGTCGGCCAGTTTGGTACCCTCGTTGTTTAAACATCTTTGTTGCCTCTGCTTGTCCAGCAAAGAATTCAATCCACTGGAATGGCTGAGGGTCCTTTCATGGATGTTTCATCACCAAAGAGATCCATACAATATCTCAAACAATATTTGGTTTTAGAGGCCATCCAGTCATATGATGAAAGCATATACCCAAGAAAAAAATGATTAAAACACCAAAAACCAACCGTCCCATGAGGCACACGTGCGCACCAGCAGTCCTGGATGTCTGCACGAGCGTGGAAATCCTTCTCCGACCAAATGACCAAGAGGACGGCCAAGAGCATTACCTTGGGCAGCAGGCTATATGTACCATACATAATTATGCAGATCTACTATAGCCTTGCTAATATTCATGTATTCCACATGCATAGCATAACTTCGTCACATCTCAAGCATGAAACCCACATGTGACTATAGATTTATAGTCATGGATTGATTTGCCATAAACTACCGGGATCCAATCCACTTGACTGACTGAGGAGCCGTTGGACTTGTTTACTTATGGTTCACAAATTCTTTCAACATTCAGGATGCAATCTATGCATTCTAGTTGCCTTTGGGGCCCCAATTGCCTTGAGACGCCAAAGCAGTGCATCAACAAATTGCTTCGATCGTTCCATGGCTCTGCAAGGGATCACGCACTCACCAAAACTCTGCCCAAAAGGCAAAATTACTTTCATGTTTGCAGTACCCGGTGTTGATGATTAATGATACCATATGATCAACCAGTTGCGATTTAATGATGGTTTGCTATTCGGTATGTTTTATCATATCAATAGGTCATATCACATATCCTGTAATGGCACTTTAATTCTGACCAGGAATTCATGGATTTGTTTTTGGATACCTACAGCCTGATGATTTATTGGTGCAGGATCTTAATCAACATTGTCGCTAATGTTTATAGACTGCTAGTTTCGGGCATTGAGCTTTGCATGGGCTGATGGAGGTAGCATCTGACCATGTTCAGGTCATCAATCTTTTGGAATTATGAACATGTTTTGATGCCACTCGAAAACGTTTTGATGCTGAACCTATTCATCCTGGTAATTGGTTCAAAATCTGTAGATCTAAATAGATTACGCATGAAATGGCGACTATTTGAATGAATCACGTGAGCTGGGATGGCATACATGTAAAATTCGCTGACCCCAATGTTCAGATATAAAGAAAGGTTCATATACCATAGGTTTATATAGTATCTATATACCATATATGTAAAGACCATCCCAAACAGGCATCACTCAACCAAACATGTCAGCCTCACGGGGCTTGTTGTCCAGGCCCCGCTTGATAGCCCATTTCTGGGCTTTCCGCGGCTTGGGCATTTCATCCTTTCACACTTTGACCTGAGCAGGAGATGGATGGGTCACTATTAAGATGAGCGACCCTGGGGCTGGATGAAAAGGGACCATTTCTAATGGAAACCCTAGATAACATTGTTCAACCCTTACATTTATCAAACTATATAATAAGTTTGGATTCTGGATCACACGTGGCCATGAATACTGGAAGCTGGTGGTTAAACATGTTCAGGTGTCGGTGGGTGTTGTGTAGAATGGACGATTGCATCTATCTTGTTTCACACATACCATGCCCATACCATTATCCATATTGATTGCAGTAAGCAAAGGATAATTATCTTTGTTTTGATACCTGGGTTTCCAACCATTAGGCTCATCATGCTGGCTCCTTACACCCTCAAAAATAAACCAAATTCAAAATATGAGGTGAGGTCACCGCCACCCTCCACCTGATGGTACCAGATGTTCATTTTCCAGCTTGGGTGAGGTTCTCCCCACAAGTGCTTGAGAAATGTTCATGGGAGGTCGCTAACCTGGATTGATTGGCCCACAAGCGAATGGATGATCGTGGGAAACCGTCAATTCAATCACCCCCAGCGATCCACCGCAGGATCAAAATCTTGGTGGGATGATGCCTATGCCTGAGCACTGGTCTGCACTAGCCGTGGGAAAGGGCGACAGACATTAGAGGTACCCTAATCAAGTTGCAATAGATCTCAACATAGAAAATATGAGGTTGAAATTGAAAAACAAGGGGTACACCATGCCGCTGAACTTTAGGAATTTGTTGATTAAAAACAGGTATGTTCATGCATGAGTTATTCATGCTCCAAATTGGTATATCCAACCAAGCTAGTGCAGAGTCTAAAGCACTCTGGGCAAACCATGTGAAACATCTCACTTAGCGGAAGAAGTGAACTCCTCCACAGCACGGCTGGCATTCAGCCTGAATTTGGATTCCTCCTTCTTGAAGATGGAATTGGGCCCACGGTCTGCCAGAATGTCATCGTTCTGGGTTTCCATCCAAGATGCCTAGGGCCATGAACGAAGGACGATAAGACTGAGGGCTAAACCAAACATGGTTTGATAATGTTTGATATCATTTGTGACGGGGTGCTTTACTCACGCTGCAGGGTTTAAGTATTCCAGCTCTAAATCAACTTAATATTGAAGGACCAATGTGGGGTATAGGAAACCCAAGGAAAGTACCAAAAACAAATCAAATAAATCAATCTTACTAAAGCAAAGCTTGGGAACCATCAAAGACGAACACATGAAGGCTGCACACATACGGGTGTTCCATGTCCCAGTTTTGAAAGAGAAGCGCGAAGATTCAGGCTTCCCAGGCTCCTGAAGCATGCGAACAGCGGAGCTGGTTTTGCTCCAGTAGGTGTTCAAAGCAACCTTCTGAGACTTCATGGAATCTTTGTTGCTGTTCAGGTAGGTCTTAAGGTCCTCCACGGTCAAAGACTTGCTCTCCTTGAGGGCTTTCAAGACCACTCCTTTCACAGAGTCATCCAGCAGCTCTTGCACCGTGGCATGCTGAGGAACTGCATCCTTCTTGGATTTCTTTGCACGCTTCTTCGGCGCTGACTTTGGACACTCGGCAGCATCAGCAGGCTCCTCACCATCAGCAGGTTTGCAAGCTCTCTTCTTCCGAGGTGCCTTCTTAGGCTCCACATTGGCATCCTTGACATCCTTTGGGGACTGTGGGATTACATCACCCTCTTCATCCACAAGCTCCTTCACCTCTGGAGTCTTGGGTGCGTCCTCCCCATTCCCATTTTCCACCTCCTCATCCTTCTTTGATCTCCTTGCTCTCCTCTTGGGGGTAGCTTTCGCCTTTGCTTTGGCCTTGGCTTTGGGGGAAGCCTTGGCCTTGGCCTTTCCAGCAGCCTTTGCCCTGGGCTTGGACGCGGCCTTCGAGGCAGCAGCCTGACGCTTGCTTGCTGGCCTCTTCAGCACTGGCACGGCCCCCTCTTCCTCCCCCTCATCCTCACCATCACCCTCTTCCATGTTCTGGTCACCCTCTGCCTCAATCTTGTTCTTCTTCGCGGCGAGCTGGTCACGACGGGTCAAGACCTGTGGCACAAGGAATGGCACCAGTTTAGCAAGTGATGTGGAAGGTGATGGTATTCAATTTCTTAAACAATAGATCATCGATGGCGCTAGAATTCTAAACGATTGTGGTTGTAAAAATGCATGAGTACCTTGAAGCCCAACACCATCTATATAAGTATGCATTTTGTTTGGGGCCTTTGTTTTTTGGTTACTTGTTATTTTGGACACTACTACTACTAATAGATCGCCTGAGGCGGTGAAGAATTGGATTCATCATCAGGCTTAGCAGGAACACGGGCTGGCTTGGCAAGCATGAACGGTTCCCGGGGCTGAGTAGGTGGAATCTCATCAGCTGCATCATCAGTCACATCCATGTGGGGAGAAGGCGCTGGCATGCTACCTTCCACCAAAGGTAGGGTATCCATGTTGTCCAAATGGCTTCCGCTACCACCTGTGAAGCTGTGAGTTGAATGGGGTATTTGGAAACCATTGATGACTAAATAAAATATTAACATAAGGAAACCGCTTTGGCTACAATCTTGGAGATTCAACCACATGTGGAAATACCATAGCCTCGTGACAAAGGCTGTTGGCTGACATCCACTGAATCCGGCTCACCCTCTGATGTCGCAGCTGACTGCTGGGACTTCAGCCTCAAGATGGGAGGCCCCTTCATCCAAGCTCTAGATGTTGAAGTCAAGGGTTTTAACAAAAGCATGATGGCAAGCAACATTGTTTCGTTACTTGATTAATATCAAACAATATCAACATATTGGATCCAGATTCTCCTATACTTCACCCAAACCAAGTTTTCATTGACCTTTCCTAAGCTTTACCACCTGGCTCCAGCAAACCCCACAACAAAGCCAGTGTAAAAATTGATCCAAAGGGGTTAGCAACCTGTGATCCAAGGAACCGGAGTTCTTCCTTCCGCTTTGCGATCTTCTCCTTGAGCTCCGCAAGGACGGCTTTGCAATTGCCTCTTGGCAAATGGCCGACGGGCTGTGGACTGAAAAGGTGTATCATTCAATTTTTGTTTGGGGTACTTCATTGATACAATGTCCCAAAACTATGGTGGAATAAGATGAAGACCCAAAACCAAAGATTGAGAACCACAGCAGCATGTGATGGGGAGTTGCCCGTTGTTCAAACTGAAGTTCCAAAAATAAGTATAACTAACTGTCGGCTAGTGACACTTTGTGGCGTCACTCTTGCAAAGCTCACAGATCCAGTTCACCTTGCAAACTTCACGTTTGGGTTCACTAGGGGGAGGAGGAGCAGCCACCACCTTCTCAGCATCATTGCCCTTGGAAGCACACTCACCACGGTTGTCAAGCCAACGCTTGAAATCATCAAAATCTTCCTTGGCTTCACCATCATCATCCTCGACATCATCAGCATGATCAACGCTTGAAGCGCTGTCACCGGTCATGTACTTGTCAATGTAGTCCTGAGGGGTTATGGTATGACAAGCGGCGAGCCCGTTTGAGGGAAAACATATTTGGTGAAAACCATTTGAAAGAATTATCCGCTAGATATTTTGAAACCATGCCCCAACAGTCCTTCAGTGATGGATCAAGGGTCAAAAGGAGCTCATGGAATTTGCGATCCTGGAAGGGGATTGGAGATATGATATGATTGGGGATTGATGATGCGGGTCCATGGTTCCAAAGGCTTTGAGCAATAAAAACTATTTTGAAATATGCTGTCAACATCTTTGGATACTTTGAAGTATGCCACCTGATAGACGATACCAAGTAAATTCTGGGTTGCAGTTTAAAACCGTACTCTTACACCATCATTGATCTAAGCACATTGGAATGAACAATGGATGACTTTGGGAACCAATAATTCCAACTGTTTTTTTACAACGAATGATTTTGTCCAGTCCTTGGTGACTTCTTTGCGTGAAGCCCGACGTTTGATGAAACCCAACAACCTTTTCACCTCCACGCTAGCAGTGTAGATGTATTGGTCTTCAACAGGGGCAGCAACCTTTTCAAACAACTTGGTGATTTCCTCCTGAATGGGCTCGAGATGCGGCAACTTCCACTGCGGGGTGTCCTTCAATTTTTGCAGAGCTGGAAACAAGACCTGGGCATTGGTAACAGCATTAGGCCTTGAAGGTTCGCAGTATCTTTGGGTAGCTGGATGGAGGCAAAGCTTACGATCTTTGCGGATGCGGTCTCTGATGATCTCATTGGATTCCCAAATGATGCTAAGACCAGACACTTTCATGGCTGGTTGATCACCAAATGGCTTGATAGCAGCACACTGTAGAGTCGAGAGCCAAAATAGCTCTGGGATGATGTTGTAAATCATCGCCATGGAAGCCCACCCAGAATGAATGATCAAATACCCAAAACCATTTGCATATTCAAGCTTTAGCCAGCCATGCAAATTGAATTGATTCCCCCAAAATGCTTATTAATTGAAGTTCCATGAATCACCCAGTAGTCTATTATACAATCATATGATGACTATCCCTTTATTTTTACATCACCGATCCTGGATTTTACAAAAACATCATTTTGTTAACCAAGGTTGTGTGGCCATTGGGCCCTCCCAACCATGTGCAGATCACTTGCCCGGGCGAAAAAAAGGGCAGGCTGTGGGCCCCGGCATCTTTGGATCTTTTGTAGTCTTTCCCATTCCACCGATGGGCGGCGGGGTGAGGCGATGGAACCATGGACTGGGGTTTGGATATATGACATGATGACGATCTAAGAATACACAATTGAACATGTTGGAACCTTTGTATTTGATATCAGAATCCATTGGGTAGTTGAGATTCCTTAGTCCAACTTGATTTGAAGAGTTGATGGTCATGGTACCTCTGTTTCTAGAATCTTAGAATGATCGTTGTATATACCTATCATCATTATCATATCTGATCTGCAAAGATATGCATGATGGAATGCTATTGATTGGCTCTTGTGGCCCTCGACCCGTGGGCAGAAATCAAACATACCGAAGATGAATGGAATGAGAACCCACAAAAGAAGGAATGCATGACCATTCTTCACATATAAACCAATCTCAACCCAGTAGCAAATATCATTATCATACATCATACCCAACATAGAATAGATCTGAAATCTGAAAACCTCTCTATTTTAGGCTATATGTAAAAAACCATGTTTTTTAAAAAAAAAACAGGTTTTATGTATGATTACGTTTAATACCAGGTTTTCAGATTTCAACCCAAAAAAAAGTAGGTTAAAGATTCACCAGGTATATATATGTATACACACATGCATGTATATATATGTATATATAATACTTAGCGTTATCGTTTTTTTTCTTCCTTATCGTTTTACGGTGAATCGACTATACCCGGTACAAAAAGGCAACCTGCAATACTAAATCTAATTGACGGGTTTTTTTAAATTTCCTCATATGGCATGACCAGCAATGATTGGGAATCAACTGGCACTAGTCGGCATTCACACAACACCAGATCGGTGCCGGTGCCTCGATCTCCGCCCTCCACATCTTGCTATTTCGGGTCTTGTAGACACCAAGAAACCTGGCACAACTGGAAGACCAGCACCACCAGCACCATTGAAATCCACCGCTCCACGAATCGCCTTGCAGAAGGACGAGGTGCCCAATCGTCGAACATAGAGCGCTCCACAGTGGCCTTGAAGGCCAGTTGTGTAACCCCATCTGGGGGTGATGGAGTGGCCGTCAGCTGAGGCTCCGACTATCTCAGTCCTTGAATACTTTCTCACTGGGAAGTTAACAGCCGCATCTTCACCCTGGTGCTGCAACTATTCTGCATGTACAAGCCATGGCTACCATGGAGCAACAACAAATTGATGTTCACATCCTTAACTTCATGAAATGCATGATCAATTTTTAAAGGGCTTTTTGATCATGGCAGGCTTTTTAAAGCAGCCTGCCGATGGATAGATTGCATCCAGATGTCCTCAAGCAGCGGCCTCAAGTACCATCATTGCGCAGTCGTAGGCCTGCTGCGACACTCAAGCGTGGAGACTGGGGGGGAGTGGAGGGTTGTTTTGCGCCATGTGACGCTGACCAAAAACAACTTCTAGCAAGGTTTGGGGATATTTCCAATATTGCACTTAAGTCTGAGAGTTGGTATTATTTAGTTTTTTTTCCCCCGAAGACACAGCAGGTGTTGAACATGCACGTGCTGTGAAAATGGTCGGAGAACCTCAACGCTCAAAATATGTCACAAGATGTAATGTATAAATGGCAAACATGAAGGTATATTTTAAGTCAGTTATATTATGGTACATGAATATGTCGGTATAGTTACGTATGTATAGTTTGACTAAGACTTCGCCATTCAGAGGCAGTCCATTCCGAAGAGGTTGAGCACAAACACTACTAGGGAGCTTGTGAAACGATATGAAACGATTACATCTTTCTTCTGCGAAACCAATGACAACTTCTGTGAAAGGATGACAACTTCTGTAAAACGATGACAACTTCTGTAAAACGATGACAACATCTGTGAAATTGATGACAATGCTGTGAAACACAGTAGTGAGCTCTTGATTGGACAAAACCCCAATGGATAGATAGCTGGATAGATAGACAGACTCATAGAATCTCATAGATCTTCTAGACATTTCTAGACTTTTCTGAAAAGTCTAGGCACATTATATAGCAAATATTGCCCCAGGCACCTGGGCAGCATCTCTCTCAGCGTAGAAGAGCCCTAAGCTCAACAATGCCTACGCCGCTCCAAGGCGCGGCAGAACGAGTTACCGAACGAGGAAACAGAACGAGATCTTCAACCCATAGTATCCATGTATGGTATATATGCTAACATTGGGGGTATATTGATGGGATCCATGTTACCATATATGGCAGCACCATGGATCCTATGGGTAAGAGATACAATCCTCATGAAATGGATTCGAATGGTCAAGTATCACATATCAAATGAATACTTCAACTGTTGGAAGTCTCATATATCGAATGAAACAGACAAAGTCTAAACATCTGAGCGTATCTGGCATATCTGACCAATTTATTTTCCGGAGCTAAAAGCAATGGCTCCTCCGGCTGCCAAGGCGCCTCCATGTCTGGATCTCGGACGTGAACCTGCAGCATTGGCAGCATCTCTTGCTCAGCAGTTTGCGAAAAGGGCTGGAGACGTTAGTCCTTAACCATTGATTACTCATCAACAATAGGATTTGCTCATGGAATTTAATGGGGATTTATAATATATAGGATCTAGAAACAACTATAATTTTCTTGGGGGATAGGCTCGATAGGGTGTTTGCAGAACTGTGCCTGCCATCTCAGCAATCGGGGATGCCAAGTGACACCTGCAGCACAGCACGGGAGTGCCCCGTTGGGGAAGCTAAATGTGTTGTATTTGTTCGTATTTTTTGGTAGATTGCTATCCCTGATGGGGCTACAATATATTATCACCGGCAATAAACCACGTTAAAATCTTTTAAGTCCCTCAATCATCAGAGGTACGCATCTGCACAGCTGGAACCTGCGTACTTGGACTTGTGCGAGATGGGCCTCAACCGCGATGGGCCTTTTACTTTGAAGATGGAAGGAATCGAGAGGTGACCTGGAAAAAGTTGGCCTTAATCGATGCCTTACCCGATGCCTTAATCGATGTTAATCATTCATAAAACTGTCGAACAAGTGAGGTGGGTCGTCAGACTGAGCTTTTGACGCCACCTCAGGTGCAGATTGGACCTGAGATATGCAGAAAATGACATGGTGCTTGTCCAAAAATGGGCAACTCCTAAAACTCCTGTAGTCCCATGGTTTATCGTGGTATATCATGATTCATCCTTTTTGGGGGGGTACAGTGCATTGTTGATCATTTTAGGACAAACTTGCATGAAGTGATACACGGCAAACTGTTCTGGCTATCTGTGGATTGTGATTGTAAATGGACTCCACGTCCAGTGTGCAGTCCTTGCATGTCTTTCCTCCAGTTCCCCGGCCGCTGTTTTTCGTCTCTGGGCACCCTTGTCATGCAAAGTCTTCCTTGCGGAATCGCTTACTTTAAACCAGCCCCTCTCACCTGTTCATAGTCACCAGCAGTGCTTCCAGTTTGGCATCGCCCATACAGATGTCATGACCAAGCAAAGAAGGTGCATTGGCACCTTCACAACGTATGGGCCCTGGATTGGCAAGCAACAGGATGTGGCAATAGAGCCGCACCCAGACAAAAACAACAGAGCAGTGGTGAAAACCATCAAGTGCCATTACGTGCCATTCACTTCTAGTTGACCGGGATTTTGATTTTATATATTTCTATGATTGTCCATGCTTCTTCGTGACTGTCCATGTTTTCCATGATGTTCCATTGTGACAACTCCCACAGGGAATCAAACGATAATCTTTGATTTTGTTTTTCTTTACTACTGCTCAACTATGTACATGCGTTGCAACTGGAACAGCCGCCTGTAAGGGTTCACAGTGGTATCCACGGCCGGTCAGTGTCAAAGCTCGCGGCCAAGGCTTGTTTCAATCTTTCACTGTACAACCCTCTTAGTGACCAGAAAATCAGGGTGTGATGGGGACAAAGCCGCAAGATTCTTTGTCCCCAACACCAAAAATCAGGCCACCGAACTTGGCTCAAAATGAATTGTTGCAAAGATCGTGAAGAAAGATCGGGGCTTAGTGCATCATGCAGTTGCATGTGCTTAAGCATCATGCGTTACTTTCAAGTTCAGTACAGCACAGGGGACAAGTCTTTCGATAGTTGGAGAGCCATGTGCAAATACATTCCCTGTGGAACTCATGGCTGCATGGCAATGCAGATACATCATCCGTCTTTTCATAGCGTGTCAGGCATATTGGACACTGTTTTCCCATGAACTCACCACAAGAGACAGGATGAAGGGCTTCACTGGTCTCTTCCTCTGTGGCCTTTCCCTTCTTCGGAACCGTTTCATCAAGTCGCAACAACATCTCGTAGTCCTGCGCACAAAACCCTGACGAAAGCGACAATAGTTGAACTCAGTTGAACCATTAAAATCCAACATATCCAACTCCATCCAACTCCATCCAACTCCATCCAACTCCATCCAACTCCTCTCTTTTGACTTATGAGTCCAAAATGACCAAAACAACACAAGTACGAACAAGAAACAATGACGGCAACAATCGGGGGGGCATCTCTTCAAATATAAGATATATTAGGACATGTAAACAATGATGAATATGAACATTATTTAACACTGATCTAAGAAACGATGCTTGAATCAAAATATTCTTTTGAACCCAAAGCAAACCCGCCTCTGGAGTGATTTCACGGGAGAGCAAGCTGTAGACTTCGCGATGAGTGAGGCCACAAGGTAGTGGTGCTTCACTCCTGGTTTGACAAAGTGACATTCAGCTGTGCAAACTGGCTATGCCTTAAGCTATGCTTTGCTACTGCGTTCGGAGGTGTTTTCTGCCCTTGGGAAGCACCTAACCGCCACTTTCAGTCATCTTCCAGCAATTCATGGGGAGTTCTCTTTGAAGGCCTGAGTACACCTAGGTACCCAGAACATGCTGGAGGACCAGAAAAGGCGTCAGAAATCCAACACTTTGGATTTCTGACGTGGCAGTTTTTCAGTGAGTTCCCCATAGACTCGCCGATTTCCCACTGGCCAGCTCCATACTTCCTTAGCCAGAACACACTGCAATCACACATGTGTTTTCATCATTTTCCATCTATTTCCCGTCCCAAACTGTGACTATCACAAGTTTCGCACCCTTGAGAGGGGCAATTCCAAGTAACTCGCCAATCTTTCTTCATCTTTTCCTTTCAGGCGCCTCATAATCTTCATATATAACGGTTCCTTGATGTTCCTTGGATATCTTGGATTCCTGGCGCCCGCCTGGCTCGTCGATAGCATCGCCAGTTCCTGCTCCGGCTGCGGCTTCGATGTTCACGGCGAGCATGACGGCTGTGCTCGCACACGCGCCGCCAACGCCAAACACGGCTGTGTTCAAATGACCTGGGAGCCATGGCCCATCATGGCCCTTCCAGGAGGTCCTTTCCCCATGGAGGTCGTGAGCTATAAGTTATGATAGCCCAAAATGGAATGATATGGAATAATTAATGATGATTGAAAATTGATAAAAATTGATGAACATTGCCAAGAACTATGGGGCTTGGAATGCCTTGGCAGCTGAGGCACATATCTGGCACCCATGCGATGGAGTCAATCCCAAGCCACTGCATCGTAAGACGACCATGCCTGCCCCATTGCCATGACAGCCTTGCTGGGTTCCAATGGATACTGAACTCTCCTTGGCTCGACACGAGACCAAGAGATGACACAAGATGATGTGGTCCTAGCAGCAAAGTTGCTGGTTGGAAAAAGTCAATCGATTCAATTCGGCCTTTGCCAGTCGCCAGTCTTAGAGACTGTAGCTTTGTTGCTAGGTCATCAGAGTGGTGCCGCAAAAACCCATGATTGGAAGCCAGGCAAGTAGTCAAAGGGTGGGGTTGAATCCTGCAAGCGTTGCCAGCAGACTCACAACAGGATACTTCTTGGTTATACGTAATAATTCAATGGAGTGGCTGAAGGGAAAATCTACCGGAAACCACCTCTTTTCCAGGATGTTTTGCCATATATTGGGTTTTTCTGTAGATGTTTCCCTTCAAAAAGGCTCTGACATAATTCACTGAGTCCGGAACCTGGTGAAACTTTTGATGACACGATAGAAGACACATCTCACGTCACCACAAGCACTTACACACTAATCACATGTCACATTTGGGCATGGCGGCATGGCTCAAATATCAACTCCAAAACTTACGTTGATAGCACGTACAATCACTATCACTATCAACTCCTTGATCCTTTCACAAGTCAAATTGTTATATTAATAAGTACAACTAAGTAACTTATATATATATATATACTTATATATGTTTATATATTTTTTTTTACATTTCTTCACCCTTTTTGAGCCATCCTCGTCAAACCCTATGTAACACGCCAGGTCAAAAACCAGCGTCCTATTTCGACAAGTCCAGTTCTGTGAATCCTACACGGGACCTGCCAGGATTCGGCCACCTGCACCGGTGATTCAGCCAGGATGTGGAAATCCCGCAAGAAACTGGGACGAAACTGGGACTATGGTTCAAAAATGACTCCCAAATAGCATCTAAAAACCCATTGCCATTAACTATTTCTGAATAGTATATGTATGATGCAACCAGATTAAACCATATTTTCTATGATTTTTTCCAGCATAGTCAACCATCAATTTGGCTATAATCAAACCACATGTATTGATTGCTTCGGTACCCCCTCTTCGCCAAGTCACTACTGCCCTGGGCATTGGTTCTTCTCACTCGCTGCCCACTCACCTCGCTATAGGGAGGTTTCAATCATTTATATATGGAGGCTTTAAATGGCGGAACAATGTGGAACACCTCCATAACTGTTGATAGATGGATTCCCAATGGATATATATGGGGGAATGGTGGAATTTCTCTGTTTTATGGAGGTTTGAAGTGGTGTTTATGTGGGGAAACTGTTTTCATCACGGCACCCTGGACCCCTGACATACAAAAACGAACCATCGACTGTATATTGCGGAATGAGTTTTTCAGGGCCATTTTAACCCGGTGGCATCCATCAATTGCAGGCACTACCAGAAACCTGTGTTTGTGTTGCTTTGGAGCATCCTCTCTTTAGCAAGTTAAGCCTGGGACTTCCTGGGGCTTCATGTGAAATCATCTCAGTTCAACTGAAACGATTTCCCCCAAATCCTCCCACATCAACAGTTCTGTGATACCTTGAGATCCATTGAGCATCTTGCGACAAGAAACTGTGTAGTATTCCCAAGGGCAATCAGCATTGAGCCACACCCCATCAAGTTGACCTTCTGAATGTGGCTGCGTTCCATGTCCATGAGGCCCGTGTTCTGCAGGCCCGGGCCCCACAGGCAGCGCTGCTTCGTGAGTGCTCAAAGCTGCCATGGCTGACCGAGTTTCTCGGTTCTTTTGGCCACAAATAGCTGTCACAATATGGGGCAAAAAAAAAGCCTGCGGAGGAAAAAGCTACACAAAATTGACCTGAACAATTCAAGACTTGAGCATGATGTGTTGACAGCCTGTGAAACTGCGAGCAATCCCATCCAAACTGGATAGTTCGGCAGAAGGGACCAACTGATGATGAGAACTCAAGATGGCAACACATTTCACTGGGTGCCCACACCAACACGGGAGCACTGAAGCTGGGACCATCCTCAACAACATCAAAGGCTCTCTTGACTGCAGAGTTATGCATGGATAGTGTCCCGCTCTTCGACTGTTGTGGGCATTAGCGGGTTCGTTGGCAGTGTCTTACTGTTTGTTCGGTCGTTGTCAAACATCAGTTCTTCGTGTCATCCAAAGCGCATCTCTGTGTCCTCCTAAATGTATTTTGGAATTGAGTAGTCAAGCATCTTGGCACGAAATGCGGACCCACAGACACGACAAGAATTGCTATGCTTCATAAACCCCCAACATGTATTGCCACACCACACTCGTGCCTGCTTTGCGCACCAAATAATGCCAACAACTGCAAGCGGGCACAACAGCTGTGGTGAGCTCCCAACATACATTTGATGGAGAAGGATGGCAGGCTGAGGAGGTATGAATATCAAGGGGTCCAGAGGTTGGGGCCACAGCAATCCCCACAACAGCAATCAGGATGCAGGCGCTGCAGCCTAGGATGGACAATGCTTCTGCAATTTTTCGTCGTCTCATTGCTTGAGCGCAGGCCGTGTGGTGCTGTGTTTTTTGCTTGGAGAAGTCGCGAACAAGTCCAACAAAAGCTTTGAATAAGGACGAGCTGTAGCATCTTTGGCCAAGGACAAGCCTCTCTACAGCATGATCTCCATTCTACAGCAAGATAGACTCCTTTCAGTTTCATTATGCATTGAATTTTACATGCTGCCGATTTTGACAGTACATGTTACTGGCTTTAGCTCATCATTTGATTCTAGCGTTCAATGTCTCTGAGTTCTTGCCCACAAAGCATGCGGCTTCGGATGAACCAATTGGAACACAGCTCGTCGACGCAGAGCCCTGAATGGCCACCATTTTCTTTTTCGCTCCAGAGGATTCTCGTCTGGAATCCAAATGAACTATTACTGTGGAGCCAAGAACATCAAGAACCATGGTTCACTTGTAAGATCTGCGGCTTGGAGATTTATTGGCAAAGAAAACATCTACAAATGGTTGTATATCATTTTAAATATATAACATTATATAACTATCTGAGGTGCAAGACTATACCAGAGCATGTTACAGTAGTGACATGTGAAACCCGGTGCTGCTTCCAATGGCTAGCATACTGCTACCACTTCTCCAGTGTCCCAGATCTCGGCCCGTCAAAAACAGCTCCGGGAGTGGCATCAGCGCAAGCCATCTATGGCTGTCACTGAGATCAAACAGAATTCATCACGGCTTCAAACTACATGCTGCTTGCCTTACGCAGGTCACAGTGCTCAAAGGGTACAGTGCCGACAGTACTAGCGCCTTATATCTGCTTGTGAGATCGACACACCACACACCGCTGAATACTGAAGACAATTCCTGTGATGAAGCGAGGATTTTTAATCGACACTCAACCAGGGAAAATTTGGTTCGGCTATAATTACAGTGTCAGCTTCCAATGTCTGCACTTTCCAGCCTCGTCACAATACTTGTTGCATGACCTAAGCAGTCAGTGGTAGGTGGTCCACGCTTCTCTATGTTTCTCTGATGTGCTAATTCATGACGGTGGTATCAACTTCCCACACATCACCGACATGTGCTCAAAATGTCCCCAACAGACTGCCCCCGCAGTCTGGAATAGTTCACATTCCAAGTAGCACAAGCGCCAGAGAGCGTTGGGCGCAATCAGCACCACAATGCGTTGTCATACAAGTCCTCAGCCCCTGTTCCCTTCCCCATTGACGGATTCATCCTCTTAAATCCTCCTTGCACATCCAGGTTCGCCAGGTTCCACCCAACTTTCAGATTCATCAAACCAGGATGGCAAACCCTTGGCGGTGACAGAAAGATAACGAAACAGACGAGGAACGGAGGAACCAAGAGATTCCTGAAACTCACAACCAGTCTATCGTAATCACTCTATGGCTCTATGACACTTATTTCTAACACCCATAGTACCCTCTGATCATCAAACATAGCAATGGGAAATCCCCCATTTAGTTGGATGATTTTCCCATGAAAACCTCCATATTACATATATATATATATTAATTTTATAGACGATATATTATATTTAAAATTCAATGTAACTGAATATCCCCTTTGAAATTCACTCCAAGGGGTCAGACCCCGCTATTTGTAGCTATAAACCGCGGAGTCTTGCAAAAAGCCTACAAAATGAATGGGTGCAAGCAAAAAATTCTCATAATTTCTCCATACAACATGGTAGGGCTTTGTGCATCAACCAGCTCTTTGCAGGGCCCCCACATTTTGTAGGGATGTATATTTTGCCCGGATGTTTGATTTCTATCGTTTTAGAGTATGAGTTTTGCTTGCATGCTTGGACCCTGAACCCCCAAAAAGGCATCATTTTGTAAGAACCTGTTGCTCTGCCATTTCCCTGCGTTTTTCTCAATTGTCTTTAAGGAGCAACCCATCCTTTTTGTAAGGAAATGGGCTCAATGATATGTGCGGCCTGTCTTTTTACAATGTTGACAAAAAGTGAAGCGTTCATACCCCTTCTTTTTTTGCCCAAGAGTTGAGTTGTGTTGGAAAGCCAGGCTGACACGGACAAGTGGCATGGCGTTGCATTTAGTAGTTGCAACACAACCAGCCAAAATCCCTACAAAATGACCATTAAAATCAACAGGGATTCCTTACAAAATGAATGGCCCCAACCCAGCCAAGTTTTCAAACTGCATTTTGAGATTGCTATGTGATAGTGATTTTATGCGCAAAGGCGTAAATCCATTATTTTATTGCTCTTACAATATGGCAAGGTGCAGGCAGGTTCCCCCTACAAAATGGCCTCCGAAACCTTAGAAATCGGGCTTATATGGGCCTGGAGGCCAGCCATTTCATCGGGGAAATTTCAGTGGGGATAATTGAATTATATAATATAGTGATATACATCATAAATCATCATAATTACAATGCATCATGTATGTATATCGGGGGTTTCCACGCCAGCCAAGTTTGATGACACCCATGGTTACATGCGATGAAGACTCTGCTGACATTCGCTGTAGGCATTTGCATCCTGCAGCCGATGTGAAAAATGCGTCGACCGTCGACATTCCATCGTGAAAAAAATTCAAGCGAACAAAACTGAACTGAAACATCTCTGTACAACCCAGAAAAAAAGCAGAAAAACTGACCAACGGAACATTTGAATCCTTTGAAATCCTTTGACATTTGTTCGCTGACGTTCGCTCACCACAACTCCGATCCTGATCCAAAAGCGCGCTGCAATGAGAAGATATGCAGCTGCCAAGATCAGAACCGCACTTCCTGACGAGGCAGTCTGTAGTCTGGATCTCTATACCCACAAGAGAATGTAGGGGTGCTCTGAGTGATGGTGACTCTTTGTAGGTCTGAACTTAGAGGATGATGTTAAAGCGATTCTGACGCCTAACAACCTGCCACATACCAAATGCTGGCTGTGACCAGCGTCCCGTGTCTATCTTCTCAACATCAGCCAAGTTGATAAGTCCTGCATAGGCCCTTCAAATATGATTGGCGAATGTGATACACCAGATGCACACAAATATCACAAATTGTATTGGATGAGAATGGCTAGGTTATAGCCATCCCCTATAAGCCAGGTAGGTTAATAACCTCCAAAATATAACTGATCATGAAATGTGCCAAGGCGCTTCATGCAGCTATCATCATGCTTGGCCTGGCCTAGGGCCGCAGGATGGAGATGAGTTTGAATTTCCTAGAGCCCTGGGTACCGGTACCCCAATTCCATGGGCCTATCATCATGTTCCCCATCAAATAGCACGAGCATACCCATATCCCATTTCAAAAGACATACAATGAGAAACCCATATGAGTGAAATCCCGCCGCTGCGTGGAAGAACACTGCCTGTAGCACATGTTGCTTGTCCTGGTAGCCTGTGTGGCTACAAAAATCCGAGCAGCATCTCTTGTTGCAAGCGGATGCATGATCAGGATTGCATGAGTCCTTGACATAAAGGGCGGTTTTGGTCCATACCCACAGGTACATTGCAGCTTCCCCATGGAATCGCTTACAACTTTTACAACTTCATTCTGTCGAAATTCTACCAGAATTTATGGGTCAACATGGGTCAGATGAGCTGTGTTGTACAGCATGTTGAGTAGGGCTAAACGGGATCCCAATCCAAAAAAAATACGAAATACGTGGAATGTGGGTAAGGTGCCCGTAAGTGTCTGCCTGGCTGTCTGTGTGTGTGTGTGCGTGCGTGTGTGTGTGTGCGTGCGTGCGTGCGTGCGTGCGTGCGTGCGTGCGTGCCCGTGTGTGTCAAAATTGATGGACCCTGTCTTGATCTTGCCCCAGGAAATCTGCAAGAAGCCCCAAAACTAATGCTCTGGGGGTCCCTAATCATCCACAACTAGAGAAACTCGAGTGTTGAAGTATTGAAAAAACCATGGGTTTGTGTCCCCCAGCCCCCATTTTGGAAAAACCACTGTCGCTTCTGGCAGCTCTCCTGGTAGCAGTGCTTTGCCTTTGGCGTGAGCAGTGGGGTGAATTTTAGGTGACACAAATTCAGGGAATGTGAACTAGAGTGACACATTAAGATTAAAAAATGATTGCTTTGTTGAAATACCAGAGAAAGGCAGAGAAATGTTGTGAAAATCCGGGAGTGCCGAAAGTATTGCTCTTTGAATCATCTATTGAATGTCTTGAATTGTCTTGCTACATGTTCGTGTCTGGAACTCTGCAAAGGGAGCTCCCGGCCTGGTTAAAGGTTTGGAGGCACGCATCTCCACAAGAGGACTTTTCACCTGCGCCCCCATTGACCATCCAATGGCGGTGATTAACCAGCAGATTTGGAATGAGAAACCCACGGCATTCCTGGGGAATTGAGCAACTGCAACTGCACTTCTCAAAGACGAGGAACTTAACACCGGTTCGCGTCCATGTATATAGTGGTGGTACGTACAGTATCATATATGACATATCATGAATTATCATGATAGATCATGCGTTGCCTTGGCATTCATCAATAGTGGTGACCCCAAAAACACAAAGTGCATCTGTGGCCCAGGCAGGATGCCATGCATTTCTTCTGCAGATCTGATTCCGGCACTGCATTTGGGCCTCAATAGACTCATTATGCTCACTATTTCAGCCGGAACTCACACAGAGAACTGATCCTGCACACCATTCTTCTGCATTTTATGATAATTTGAGTGTCAGTGTGTGTGTGTGTGTATGCCAAGATTTTATCTCATCCCGCAGCCATGGTATTCAATTTGGTATACATCGCACTTCTGCTGTCAGTCTGCCGAGCTCTAGACATTGGGTCTGCACGCATTTCGTAATCTTTGGTCCACAATGGTGCATACACAGCGTATGACGATGATCGGAGAGTCCTGGCAATGCAGAAACATATAGAAACATGCCATAGGATGCCGCAGGATGTCATAGGTTTGTTTTAAAATATTTTAAAGTCTGTGACATTTTGCATAGTTTGTGCCTAGATGATCAGAAAGCATCAGAAATCTACCCCTGCAATCGAATTTCAAATTCAATGCTTCGAGACGCTACAGAACTTCTTGCAGTGGCTCGTGCGAAGGAAAGCCTTGGTGCAGTGTCAGTTGTGTCATCTCCGTGGAATTCTGTGACGTGTGTGATCATCCAATGCACGTAGAGCCGGCTAATAGGGCTGAAAGTTCATGGAAGGGGGATGAAGGGGATGTTTTCCTGGCCACCCTTCCATTGAAACACCATGGAAACCACATGTTCTGGCCCAGGTTCCTTTCAACAGCAATCTGTTTTTTTTGCGCCCAGCAGCATTGTCTGCTGCTTGCACAGATGGAGGCACAAAGACAGCATTTTGGCCTTGCACGACGTGGTCGCTGGCTCAGGCTTCGTGTCACAAAGCACTTGGTACCCTCCGGTGATCAACCATGGTTGGCAGGGAAAAATGGAGGTTTCAATGGGAAATCATCGAACCAAAGGGGGGATTTTCCAGCACGCCACCATTTTTTTGCAGCTGGCCTGAAGGATTTGCGGGGTAACCTTGGAAGATAGCCGTCCGGGATCTGCGAAGGGTTCCACAGGATCTTTTTCAATTCAGAAATGTTCAAAACCCGTGTTAGTTGAGTATTATATGGGGTTATACTATCCAATATATTGGGGATTATCGCAATCCATTATCGGAAATCCTATTGACCAGCAATTGTGTCTAAGATTGAAGAGAATGCTACATAGAACTCTCTCTCGCCGACTCAAAAAATGCACCATTCATATCAATCGATCAATCAATATCAATCTTGTGGGCACTCCCATAAACTTCACTCAATGCTGTGCCGTTGGTTTCAGGCTTGGTGTCCAACAGTGAGAGGTGCATTCAGCAAAGGCCTTGTTGGAAGCCTGTGCTCGACCAGAAGGGATTCAATCAACCCCACCAGAGACCCCCAAGAAATCCCAATCATAGAATATAATAGATTGTAGTAGATGGGTAATAAATGTTAATAAGGCCCTAGAATATATAGGTTGTTAATAGATGGGTAATAAATGTTCGACGGAAGTGTAGAAGTCAAACTTCCGACAATATGGACAGGTGAAAAGCAGAGATGGGAAGAGTCAGAGAGAAGAGAAGAGTAGAAGAGAGAAGATCAGAGAGGAGAAAGAGTCAGAAGAAAGAAGACGCAGGTGCGCGAAAAGGAGGAAAGTCGCGAAGCACTGTGTTTTTCCAATGATTTGTGGCTCCGGAGGGTCGAAAAGTAGGCTCGCTAAAGCGGCGGGTGCGGAGCCATCTGGCCAGATGAGAGATGAAAAATTGCACGCCCTTGTGGCGCGAAGCACATTTTCAGGTCAAAATGCACGCCGCTGTGGCGCGAAGCACATTTCGAAGTCAAAATGTACAAAACACCACATGTTCGCGCCACTTTTGGACGTTCAGATGTCGTTTCGCGTGGCAGGCACAAGGGATTGTGCACTTTCTCAAAAGTGAGCAAAAACGTGAGGGTTTTATAGCATTTCCAAAAACGATGGCGTGGGACATTTGAAGAGGATCTGCAAAGATGGATTTCCCATGGCAAGCGCAGTACAAAAGACATGTTCCTCAGAGATGTTAGGAGGTCAGGGCGCTGATTTCCTGAGAAGGGTTGCATTTTGGAGCATCAGATCTGTCGGTTTGCTAAGATGATTTTGCGTGACAGGTGCAGCACTTCGTATGACCTGGCATCAATTTTTCGTGGCAGGCGCAATGCTTTAGACAGGTGGCGAAAAATTCGCAAAACGCATTGGTACGAGGCCGTAAGCGCTGCTCAACTTTCAATTTTTGAAGGAAGTCTCGCAGAATTGCTTTGTTTTTGATGTTGTCAAATTCAAAAATCGAAGAAGTCTCGCAGAATTGCTTCGTTTTGGATGTTGTTAAGTTCCAAAAATGAAGAAGTCTCGCAGAATTGCTTCCTTTTTTATGTCGTCAACTTCGAAAAATGAGGAAGTCTCGCGGAATAGCTTGGTTTTCAAGCTGGCAGATAGACAGGCAGATAGACAGACAGACAGACAGAGAGATAGATAGACAGATAGGTAGATGGGTAGATAGCTAGATACACAGTTAGATAGACAGATGAGATAGATAGATGGCTAGCTAGATAGATAGATGGATAGATATCTAGATAGATAGATAAATAAATGGATGGATAGACAGACAGATAGCGAGCTAGCTAGCTAGCTAGATAGATAGATGGCTATCTAGATAGATAGATTAGATAGAGTAGATAGATGAGAGAGATGAGAGAGAGAGAGAGATAGATAGATAGATAGATAGATAGATAGATAGAAAGATAGGTAGATAGATAGGTAGATAGATAGGTCGATAGATAGATAGATAGACAGACAGACAGACGGACAGATAGAGATATAGATAGAATAGATGGACAGATGGATAGATGGACAGATGGATAGATGGATGGATAGATAGATAGAAAGATGGATAGATAGATAGATAGATAGCTAGATATATAGATAGGTAGATAGATAGATAGATAGGTAGATACATAGGTACATAGATAGATAGATAGGTAGATAGATAGATAGACAGACAGATAGATAGATAGACAGATAGATAGATAGATAGACAGATAGACAGATAGACAGATAGACAGATAGACAGATAGACAGGTAGACAGATAGACGGGTAGACAGATAGACAGATAGACAGATAGACAGATAGACAGATAGACAGCTAGACAGATAGACAGATAGACAGATAGACAGATAATAGATAGATAGACAGACAGATAGATAGATAGATGAGAAAAATAAGAAAGATGAGAAAGATGAAAAAGATGAGAAAGATGAGAAAGATGAGAAAGATGAGAAAGATAGATAGATAGATAGATAGGTAGATTGATAGATAGATAGATCGATAGATAGATGATGCATACATACATACAAAGATACATAGATACATAGATAGATAGATCGATAGATAGATAGATAGACAGACAGACAGATAGATAGAGATATAGATAGAATAGATGGATAGATGGATAGATGGATAAATAGACAGACAGATAGATAGATAGACAGACAGACAGATAGTTAGATAGACAGATGAGAGAGAGAGGGAGATAGATATATAGGTAGATAGATAGATAGATAGATGAGAAAGATGAGAAAGATGAGAAAGATGAGAAAGATGAGAAAGATGAGAAAGAAAGAAAGAAAGAAAGAAAGAACGAACGAAAGAAAGAAAGATAGATAGATAGATCGGTAGGTAGGTAGGTAGGTAGATAATCAAAGAAAGAGAGAGAAAGAGAGCAAAAGAGAGAGGAAAGAGTGAGAGAGATCAATCACCTTTCAGTCCATCAGTGGCTTTGCTCTGCCATCCGTGATTCACAACAACCAACCTCTCCTATAGGTTTCCTATTTTTGAAACTTCCGCCACCGCCTTGTGCGGTACTACTGATAATGAGACATAATAGCCCTTATGTTTGGTTCTTCATGGTTAATAAGTTAACAAGGATTAGGATTAGGATTGGTCTTTCGTCTCTTTTAACACAGCTGTCAATTCAGCATCAGCCTCTGCACCATCAGCCTAAAAAAATTGGGGATGGCCCAAAATCGCAACTCTCATGGGAAAAATGTTGATGAATCAACAGGATTGGGGGTTTGATTCATGGGTTTTCCCGAAATATTAGAACATCGGTATAGCCATGATGTCCTTCGTTGGATCCTTGTCCAATTATCTTTGGTGTAAATGTGATTAAATGTGTATGTATGAAATTTTGGGTCCACGGGACACCAGGCGTCAATCTATCTATTGACCATCCAATCTTAGGGATACCCCATTTCAACCCATAGCCACATAGCATGGATCCTGCCAGTGGTCACAATTCGTGCCTGGCAATCACGACCGCAGCTGTTCAATTCACATTCTTCTTGGCACATACTGTATTCCTGGCGGACCAAACACACGTCGAGGATCTTTGAGATTCTTTGAGTCATGAAAAGGGCATGCATTGAAATACGTACGTTTGCAAAAACAGAAGTGTGGTTCAAGATCTAAAGGACAAAGATGGACAAAGCATTGCTTTCTTCGGCCACACCCTCTCATCCCTGGAAAGTATCTAGAAGATCGCAAGCAGCATGCATGTCTCAGTCAGCTAAACCCAAGCCAGGTAGAGTCCACCAGATCAAACAACGTCAAACAACTCTTTTCTGACAAGTGTTTGGTCTTGATGCTCTGGGTAGTGTGAGTTTGTCCACTCTCGCGACTACAACCCTGCGAGCCTCTTGCGTGTTGCCAACGCACTTCGTGTTCAAGCATTTTTTGGTGCTCTCAGCACATCCACCCTGGAAGGGCTCTCTTCAGAATGGCTACTTCACAGTATCTATCCCCTTAATATCCCGATAATGGTTGGTAATAACCCCCTAAAAAAATCCATGAGTATTACATGGGCATTGCTTCAATGGTTCCGGAGGCAACATCTGAGTATTCAAAAGCCTCAGTCATCCCTTGGTTTTATAGGGATTCCCATGATGTCCTATTATTGATTATACACATATATATACATATATTATATATATATTATTCATATTCCCTAATATGTTGGGTAGCAAAAAATCCTCATAATCATCAACCAACAGGGGCTATTAAATATCTTTGTTCATTGGGTGTATTTGTGCCAGTTTCAGATACAGTACACCCATCTTGAGGCTGCCACCATGCAGGAGTTGTCATGCTGTGCATTGCACTTCCTGACACAGGGGGGATCCTCTACTAATGTCCTGGCGCCACGGATGAGGCAGATCCATGTAGATTTTAGGAGAGTTGCTGCTGCCAAAGTGCAGAAATACTGTTTGGGTACATCACTTTTGCAGATGGATTGGCTTCTAACCTGAGAAGGACTATGACATCTATGACTATGTTTGATTATGTTTGTACATTCAGACATTGCCAGCACACTCATGCATTTATCAAGGTATTTTGAGACACCGAATGGTTTCGCTGCTTCTGGTAGGGGATCAGCTATGAGATCATACACCATGCAGTCCTCATGTCAGGTGCACAGGACAAGTGGCAAAGCGAAGCGCGTCGACCAACGTCAGAGCATTTGTTCTCACACACTGAAGAGTGGCAATCCAAAGCCTCCAGTCAACAGAAAACCATCCAAAAACCACCCGGCGGACTGATTACTGGCCCACAAATATTGCAAAAATATGACGGCACCACAGCCCCATGCTGGTGTCATGTAGAAAAATCCCTTGCAAAATCAGGTAAGTTTCAAGTTTTCACCGTTTTGCCTTGCACATTGCTCACAAATCTTTCAGAACGGTTCCCATTTTTTCCAACAAGTTGTCCGAGTCCATGTCCAATCTCCAGCCAATGGGCGCTTGGGACATAGGTCGAGGGTTTGGATTGGCTTGCCGTTTTGCAAGCTAGAGACATTGTCCAAAAACTGCCTACTCCTAGTAACTTCTCAACCTTCAAGTAACGTAACATCAACCATGTACGTAACTCCTCAATCTTCACGTAGCGTAACATCAACAACGTACGTAACTTCTGAGCCTTCAAGGATAGCGTAACATCAACTATGTTCGTAATGTAGCGTACCATCAACTATGTACATAAAAATTGAACCTTCAAGCAACGTTGCATCTGTGTGTGTGCGACTTCTAAATGAATTATAACTCTGTGTGCAACTTCTACTGAAACGTTATTGACCCCCCACCCCAACCCACCCCACCCATGCAAGCATGTAGCGCATGTGTGAGACAGTGGCACATTTGTGAGACGGTAAACAGTCCGCTAGCAGCTAGCAAAAGCAACCAGGGTGCAATGTCGTAATCAAATGATGCCATGTTTCTGGTGTGCGGTTGATGCGATATAATACAGGATGTATGCGCAGGGTGCTTGCTACTCTTGAGCCCAGGAAAATTGTGAAATCCATGAGGCAGCTGTGCCAACAAGTTCTGTTTCAATGGCGGGAGCAACTGGTCCATGACCTGCTGCCATGGCACGCAATAGGAGTACTCCGTGGAATCAGCGCTCATCCCATCACATTCTGAGCTCATGCAATTCAATTTCTCAGGAAGGCATTCCTGAAGACCTGGGCGGGTCTCAATCACAATAGAATGTCTCATAGTTTGGTTGATCAAGCCATCACAATGATTCCAGATTCCAGAACATCACTGGGCATTTAATGGCGTTTACTTCATCGAGGAATATCCTAATCAAATCAAAGCCTGTTTTTCTTATGCAAATTTGCATAGAACTCATCCATTGGAAATCAAACATGGCAATGGGAAATCTTTGAAATCCCAATGGTAAAATTCGTCCATGGGAAAATCATCGAAGCACCTGGTTCCATGGGATTTCCAGCACCGAAAAATCCGCTGAGTTTGGTACACATTGAATTCGCCAGATCATGCTGCCTGCATCCCTGGCATCTCCATGACGCAAAAGTGGCCCAGGAAAATGGCACAAATGAGTTACCGATATTTACCGAAAGGGTAGCTATATTAAACCTGGACCATTTATATCGTGTAATCATGTCTAATCACTTCTATTTACCTATATTTACCTATATTTACCTATTATTTACCTATTATTTACCTATATTTATCTATATTTACCTATATTTACCTATATTTACCTATATTTACCAATTAAACTTAAACATATCACTATAAAAATCTATAAAACATGGTGATTTGGCTCTCTTCGATTCCCAATCGATACATGTGCCGCAGGACCTCGTGGCACTGAAGCTCTTTGTCCTGAAATGCCATGTATGGAGACCTTGGATGGTCCCGCGTGGGATCGCCAAACACTCCAACAGAGGGTGTATCAAACCAACCGTAGGATATACTAAGTCAATGGGAATTTCAGTATCCTAAAATGGAGGTACTGTACCATATAAGGTCATATTTTGTGGGGATATTCCCCCACATAGGCCTTATATATATAGGCCTTATATATGGTAGGTATCTCCAATCAATCGGTTCCTGTTGCATGGCCATTGACTAAGGATATACTAAGGATATGGCAAGGGGATGATCATCAATTGTTGGAATCGAGATGGGAAACAGTACGAAACAGCGAAACAGTGCCCTTCCGACATGTCTTGCTCAAGAGACATGCCCCATGCAAAACAAGTCAGGCGGGAACAAGTGGGACTGTATGGAAATTTGCTGTCTGAAGCCTGAAAAGGCAAAGACAACTTGTGTTTGTCTTAAGGTATTTTTTCTGGATTTGAATCTGATTCACCTTTGTTCCTTTTGGATCCTTTCGGAATACTTCTCAGATTGTTTGCGGACCAGTGGCGCACGCATATCCCCCTTCAATCTGTTCCAGGGCTGAATATAGACACAGAACCTCAAACCACAGCGGCCACAGCGCAGCGAGACCGCTTGGCAAAGCAAATGGGCCAAGGCTGTTTTCAACATTTTTCAACTGGGATCACCAGATTTCGAGTCTTTCAGACAACTCAAACAAGATAAACAAGTTCCATGAAGAAAAATCTTGCCTCGGTCAACCCGCCTGGGCCACTTGGATCACCCACTTTTGCTATCAAAGCGTTGGATTTCCTTTGGTTCTATCCCCGTCTCCCTTTTTCAGTATCCGATGCCTCTGATCCCATTCCAGGTCCTGCCATTGCCAAAGCACGCAGCTAAAACTGCCAGCACTGCAACAGCGGACACACCGTAGATCCAACAGCTGTCTCTTAACCTGTCCTGAGAATGAACAGATGATGAGAAGACAAAGTGAAACATCATGAAAAGATGATGCCAAACTGCCCATGCATTGTGACAGAATGTGTCGATGCTTTTCATTTCTGAATCAAAACGCGAAACTATACAATGAATTTCGCACTGGGGTGAAGTTGCCGGTTAAACAGTGCTCCCGATAAATCTATCATGTAGATAATCTTTGCTTTTGCTTTTGCATTCACACCCGCCGACCATGTGCAGCTGCGATTGAGACATGTCTTTGTTTCTTGGGGGTTGCGTTTCAACTTGGAGCCGGTGTCTTTAGGTATGACCGGCATATTTAACTATCTTTAACTTGTTGCCGTCAAAACAATGCTTTCTGACCATGAACATTGAATAGGACTATATCCTGAGTAGACAAGAAGCCATCCTTAGCTCTGCAAACCCATCCAACAACTCTCCAGCATTTGAAAGATTTAACAAACACATTGAAGATTTGAAAAACCTTCAAACACTCAGGTCGGAATAACTGCAAATGATTCCGGAAACCGTTCCTGGGTGTCTCAGAATTGCTACAAACCTTTGACTCATCGCATCATCCAAGTGACCCATATTGTTCCAGGACGCGCCATCTGCGCCAGAGACAGCTCCAATTCATTGTACTTCCTTTTCGTGTCCCTTGCCTCATTGGAGGTCAGAAGCATGTCATGGCATGATGTATCTCCAATGAATGGCTTACTGGGGATATTGATGATCAACCAAATTTTTAAGCATTTTTGAGGTATCTGCATCCGTCATTTTGAGACAAACCCAGAATCGGAATGAATTTGGGAAGCTTTCAGCCAAACTAGGCTGCAGGCTATACCTCTCCCGGCCTGTGCAACTGCGGCGGATCAACAATCCGTGTGCATGTGTCTATCAAACTATGTCCATTGATCTACCTTTGCATACAAAAACGATCTAGGTTCATCTAGAACCTAAGATATCTACAATAGGTCCTCTCAATCTTTCAACAAAAACTAAAGCACACCTCAGCAGGAGATGTTTGTCCTATCTGACCGCCTCATCTGGATCGGAGGTTGGAACTTGCCTCATTGGGCATCCACACCTCGGCTTTCCGCCATGGCCCATTCCAATTCCAATTCCAATTCCCTTCACAAGAAATGATATAGAAATATATAGAAATGGTGATGAAATGGTGATGAAATGGTGATGAGTGATGTTCCATGGATTTCCATAGCAAACAAATGGTGATGTTCCATAGATTTCCACAGATTTCCACAGATTTCCATAGCAAACTCTGAAATTTCCAGATGGATTTGTCTTACCCTAGTGACCTGGTCACGAATCGGTTGAAACAGTCCTGGGGCAACAACTGTCCACGGCTCACGGTTTCGTGGTGGCTTAGGCTGCTACAACAGCTTCAGCGACGCCGGAAGCAATGAAGCACAGCAGGAAAGAGGCAAAAGAGGTATTCATCATCTGGGCTTTGGTCATTTATCTGTCAAGTGGATCTCTCGAAGATCTCGAAGTTCCAGCTTCTATTTTTAGAGGCACTATAGACTATAGACATCTATACACTTCACGTTTGGACCTTTGAGGGTGCTCCTGCATCTACACAGCAACTTTTTGTTCGCCTCGCACACCGGTCTCTATCCACGTTGAACCACAACTCTCCTCGACAAGATCCAGCTCAAGGTCAGAAAGGTTGCCTTGGCGATGTGCATCCGGATGTGCCAAATGGAGCATGCTGCCTTCAGACGTGATTTGGCGATAATGCCAGACGGATTCTGGCAAATTACTGATAGATAATGATAGGAACTAAAGACATACCTCATTGCTCACTTTCGGACACAACAAACTGCAAAAAGCGATGTCTATTTATTTTTATGTATATGTAAATGTAGAGACAATGGTATGCGTATTGTACGGAAAAAATGAGAAAAAAAGAGAATAGAACCAGACAGGTAGGCCAAGCGCCGAGCGGAACCGCACAAAACTGAGAATTAAAATTCAGAAATGCTAGACTGCTAGACCTATCGCAAATCCCTATGTTTTGCCAAGAATCAGGTTTTGCATTTCATCAAGACTGTAGTTGCTATAATTGCCCTGGCATGGCCTTTCAATTTCTCCCAAAACAATCTGAAACTTGGGTGGGTATACCAATCATAATATCCCCATTTTCCCCAATTTTCAGGTATAAATATCCGCTTTCCCAAGGTTCAACCCTTTGGTCCCCGGACCCCAGAAGTCTTTCCGCTGGACCATTTGTAGGGCCTTCAGCTCCTTGGTCTTCCGCCGTTTTTCCTCCACATTGCAGGGATAACTTGTCTGCCGGTCCGAAACCACAAAAAATAGGGCTTATAGAAACACAGCAGAATATTAATATCGGATGAATGGCCAACAATATGATCGGGATTTTTCCAGAAATGGTGGTGACATTGCATACTACTGGTATAAGAATGTATAATGTATATATATATATATAAATACGTATACCGTAGATTTAGAGAGAGAGAGAGTATGCGCCATTTTACGGCAGTTGTACTATACTGACAGACTTAGAACATACTTTGGAAAAAAATACATTCAAGCCTTCACAGCCGGGATGTTCCAAGTGTGCACTTAGAACATCAGGTGTGCAACGTTTCAAATTCGCAAGTGATGCCAAAATTAATTGATGTCTTCCAGGATTACCTAGAAACATACATGACCGGTCCTCAGTCAACTAGTTCCACGTCACAGTTCAAAACTATGAAGACCTTCCCATATAACGAAATCTGTACAGGATATACAAAGATATAAAGATCGCCTTCCAGGAAGAAAAGGCACTTTGCTTTCAGCAGCAGTGAGTGGAGAGAGTCTTCTTCTAGGTGTGGTGTTCACAAAAGTATTTAACAGTATTTATGCATATAATTGTATTATATATGTAATATGTATATAAGCATATGTATGACTACACATGCAGATTTACAAAAATCAACGGCTATTCAATTCTAAGTGTTGAAATTCCGGATGTTCCAAGTGTGCACTTAGAAAATTGGCCGGTGTTCAAAGTGTATGGTTGGTTTATGTTCTAAGAGAAGGTTTGAAATTTTCGGAAAAATGTGCTGTTCCAAGCGTACGTCGGTCACTGTATAGAGGGAAATGAGAATAAAGCAGGCGATATTGCTGCACCCATGGGCCTGTTTGAAGGCAATCATCTCTGGGGAATCTTTCCTGAGTACAGCTTTCATCTTCTGACACATTTAACCTGATTTTCACATTGATTGAGAATGATAGACCATCCAGTCAAATTTGGGGTGTACCCCATTTATATCCATTTATCATGACTGCGGTAATCAGCAGTTCTGCTGCCATCGGGCCACTTTTTGCCTTTCGGTCCCTGCCAGAAATCAGGGCCGTCGGATTCCCGGGCAACGCCACGTTTTGGAGCTACGTTTTGTGGCTACAAGATCTGAGTCCAAAACAACATGCTACAGTGATGTACAGTGTATCTGGATGTATGTGGATGTATCTGGATGTATCTGGATGTACCTGGATGACTGGATGTATCTGGATGTATTTGCTTCATTTTTTAAGGATTGTCTTATCCAAATGCTGAACATACCGAAAGTCCTGGCCAAACACCAATCTGGCATCTGCCTGCGACTCTGTCTCAATTGGCTCCAGGGCTTTCAGCTGCTCCTTCCAACCGAGGTGATGAGTTGCATCTCCAAATGACTCGAGAAAAAAAAAATCTGTTGGTGCAACGATGTGCAAAAGTTGGTGCCCACTCCTCTAGTTCTGCCATCTCTCGGTGTTGCTGCTCTTCCAACTTTTCAAGACGCTCCAGAAGGCTCTGCCTCCGAAACATCAAAGGAGAGGTCGAGTGTATTGTCATGTGAAGTTTCTCAAAATTGGGGTACCGCAAAACCATTATTTTTGCCATGAAAAAGGACATTACGTTGATTTCTTGGGGGGTCACATTTTAAAAGAAAACCTCCGTATGTCAATGTCTATTCTGCAGATGATCCATGCCATTTCTGTACATCTTTCGTAACAAAGAAGGACATCCTCAAGCAAATTGGATGACTGGCAAAAGCAGGACAGTCTACACCATTTAAACTGCTGAAACCCTAAATGAACACTGCAAAATTGAACAAGCGCTACGGCATGAGGTAGAGTTCAAAATGTGCACGGGTGAAGAAATGAACCTGCTGGTGATATTTCTCTTGTTTCGGGCGAAGTTGCATAACTCCAATCACATCCAGTTCGAAATAATGCTGCGAAAACATGCTGGGCATCTGTTGGGATCTCTTGGAATCAGCTGCTATCTATCTCATCCTGAAATCTTGGCTGAAATCGGCCCAGAAGAAGTATAGTACTTGGGTTGAGTTTCTTTGGAATACCTCCTAATGTGGCAGACCCAATGATACACCTCCAATGGGAGTATGCTTTCCCGCCCATGGTAAGTCATTGAGCACACGGCATACGTCATCAATGTTTATAGAAATGGATTTACTACCAATAATGATTTCATATGTGCTATGGTCAAGTAACATGGTATATACCCTCTAGAGTAAACATACAAAAAACATCAAAAAACTATGGAATATCACCATGCTATTAATGGGAAAATCCACTATTTCAATGACCATTTTCAATAGCTTTTTGTATGTTTATCACATATGGGGCCTGATGGTCATCCCACGAACTTGGAAATCCGTGTCATCTCGCTGGTTTTTCAAAACTCCCAATGGGAGAATGCGAATGGAAAATTGGAAAAAACAACATCATCCCACATCTATATGGAAAATGATGGAAAATGTCATGTTGGAAAAAAAAAACAAATATCATTTGAATGATTGAACAAACACGTCATCATTACATGGTAGTTGGATTATTTTAGAAAAATACACTGTCAACGTAGTACTACCAACTACCATCAACTAGCCATTCTTGCCGACCACCATGTTTTCAACCAAACATGTTGAATCATCATCCCACCAACCATTTGACCTCTTAGGATGGCAGCATGGCGCCTGCTAGAGCCTTCAAGACATGGAGTTGGGAACACCTGGCGCCACCATGAGCCACCCATAAATTCAGCACATGGGTCTCAGAATGGGCAATACCCCAATTCATTGCCCTTTTAATGTGGAAAATTATATTATGATAACATGGGATGTCAGAGACCTGTCAGGGGTGTCCAGATTTTGCGACAAGTCCGAACTAAATCTATAGTCTATAGATGCCGACATCTAAGATTACTCAGGCGAGAGGTGAAATGATCATAAATGAGCCTCCTCGGCAGTACTAAAAAATGGTGTCCTTATCCAAAGTCTGTCACAAATGTTGGGGATATTTGGGGATATTTTGGGATGTTGGGTTACCCATGATTACCTCTATTTTAAGAAATACGACCTGTGAAAATGTCTTGGTGCCTCGAAAAGAGCTGCCACGGGCAAGTGGTCGCTGGGATTCTCGGCATTTGGCAGCCCGCTGGCAGAGGACTCAGGATCTGCCTTGCCAGGATGGATCAAAACTAAACCTATGATTTACCATGAATCTGGGAGGGATGGACATACATAAATGCCAGCTATTTTTGTGTGAACAAAAGAAGGCTTTTGATCCCTAGTCATACAACATGTTCATCTTTAGATCCAAAGCATGAGACTTGGCCTCTAAAGCTGTCCAGCGCGAAAGGAGCTTCAAGGTGCGTGGACTATAGAAAATGTGATCCTGACTGCACAGCAAAGAAAGTCTTGCACCCCAGAGCTCAGTGAAGAGCATGCTACCAGATGCTACCAGTGTTTTTAAACCCAAAAAAAGAATGCGATCCCAAAGTAATGAGTTTGGCTGTGTTTGGAGGCTTCATGTTTTCTGTGTTCAACCATTTGAATGGCCTCTCACCCGTCACAAAATGACAGAATCGCGCGACTTGAAGAGCAAAACACTGACTTACGAACAAGTTTCTACTTCTTGTTCATCAAGTCTGATGAATGTATAAAAATTGAGCGTCGAAACCAAATGTCAAATCAATCAGTTTTTCGTCGCAGGCAGCCAGACTTCGTGCAAGATTAACCTCCATTTTTAGAAGTGAACAGCAAGAAACATATTGAGTATGTCATATTTACCCTCTGGTAAACTATCATAGCTATGGAAAATCACCATTTTTCATGGGAAAATCCACTATTTTAATGGCCATTTTCAATAGCTTTTTGTATGTTTACCAGAGGGTAAGTTGAATTCTCAAGAGGTCTGGTGCTATGATGGCATCACATGGATACATTCTGGGATTTCTGCCTCCTGTCAGCCAAAACACCAAGCTCCAGGTCACACAAGGCCCTTCTGACATCCCATGGTCATAAGCGGAGCGCGTAGGCCCTGGCAAGGTCGGCATCCAAGGCATCCAAGGATTCAGATACAAATAGGTCCAAAATGGTCCAAACATCAAAACTCCATCAACAGAAAAAAAAATGGAAAATATTGGAACATATTGGAAAATCATATCCTGCCTGTAGGCACTCTTTGCAAGCACATACGATATTCTTTGGGCGCTTGGGCTGCTTTGTCCCAAAGCACCTTCCACTGTTCCAATTGCTGTGCTGTTGGCTCGGCACTCTCGGTGCTTTCTTTGGTCTCTGTTTGCTCCTCAGCATCGTCTGTCCCAGCAATACGCAGTGCTGCTGCACATTGTCGCGCCATTTCCTCTGCAGATGGCACCTCAGGGGAAATGATGGCTCTGACGCAAGAACCGGGGAAACACTCAGCGTTCATGTCACCAGCGAACACCGCATCGCGGGTACCAAGCGCTCGAGCTTTCTCCAAACACTTCCGCAGTTGCTCTACTCTCTCCTCCTCGCTTTGAGCGTCTAAGTGGACCGAGAAAAAGGCGGTTCGGCCTAGGTGTCGTATACCAGATTCAGGGTGTCCCTCCAAACAGGCTGACACCAGCCTGTTTGGGTCACTACGTGCAGTTTCCTCTCTTTGGACCAAACGATCACTTCGGAAAAGCACGGCGCATCCGATTGCAACACGATTGGCCAGGACCCTTTCGTTTCTTTCGGCCATCTGTGTCAAATACTTGTCACCAGGTAAACAAGCAGCGTAGCCATCAAGATTCTTGAGCCACGCTGGCAAGCTGAACGAACCGTTCTCTTCTGTGTCGAATTGAACTTCTTGAAGGCAGACGACCTCGCAAGTTCATTGCAAGATTCCATCTGGTGACAAATACACAACAAAAAACAGTGATGTTCCAGCATACCTTCATCATCCTCAATCCTCTTTCGCACTTGTGGCTATTCCGCTCCGAAAGTATATCGAATTGCCTCAAAGCAACATCTGCAGACCACCTCCGCAACTGTTCCAGGAGCTTCTTTTGGCGGTTCTCCCAGATCAAATCCTCCTCAAATCACATGGCCAGAAAGGAAGTGTTGACACCTCGTCAAATGACAGAATATGACAGAATGCTCTAACCAAACCTTCAAGTCTTGCCGTTCAATTTTCTTTTGGAAGATACATTAGACATATTGTCCGGACTACATCTGATCTCACAGTTTACGGTGATTGTGATTATGCCATGTTATGCATGGTTAATCAATGTTAATCATGTTTAGTCATGTTGATCCACCAGCACTGTATCAAACGGTGGCACCCCCATCTCCGTCCTCCGAGACCCACTCGAACGCTGCATAGCTTTGAACAGCTCCAGTTCGCAGGTCAATGGGTCGGACAAAGGCCGGCGCCAACAAATTGTAGCTCAACACCTCGCTTCTGAATCGGTGGAACACCCAGATAGGTTTGAGCAAAAATAAGGGAAAACGGGATAACCCAAAACAGCCCTGTGGGGAAAATTATGGAAAGTCATGAACTAAAATAATCACTGAATTCAGGGGGTAGCCATGTTGGAAATTCTGCTGGTAAATCGAAACCATGGTATCCTTTAGAAGTCTCTAGATTTTCCATGCTTTTCCCTCACCAATTCATCGGTGGGGTCTCAGCATCTCCCTGCAGCCCCCCTGGCTGAGTGCGACAGTGTTGGGCCCAGGGGCAGAGACGTGTTTGGCCTCGAGGTTCAACGGGGTTCCTACGAGATCACAAGTCACAGGTGTGGAGTGGTTGGCTGCAGGTCAGAGTCAATAAATGTCAATCAGATCTTGAATCCATGACTGATATATACTGATATGACTGCGAATTGCAATGTGGTCTCCTGCACTTGTGCTTGTCCAAACTGAGCTCTAGAGAGATTGTCAAGAACATGATTTGTGAAATCTGAGTTATATGATGATATGATGTTCTATGAACAAATGCTTCAAGTATTGATCAATTCGCATCTCATGGTTCAGTTGTGAAGTGCCAACCTCTGGGAATGCTTTCAGCTGCCATAGCTATGTGGCTCGCTCGCCGAGGCAAAACCAGCGCAGATTGCCAGCTCCGAGCGCAGAAGGCGAGTAAAGCTGGAACGGCAGTCCTCTTGGCTAAAGTTTGACTATCAATTAGGGGGTTACCCTCAGTTCCCTCCAAAAATTATAGTGATTAATGACTAGACTTAAAATTGGTACCCTCGCCCTACGAATAAAACCTTGGGTTGACATTCGACCCCACTTTGAAGCAACTTGCTCTTCAAACTCTTCGATTCTGGGTGATTTCACACACAGATATCCAAATGGCGGCTGTCCTCTTGAAGAGATGCCGCTGCATGCACCATTGGCCAAAGGAAGAGGACTGTCATGCAAACGACCCCGCCCACAAAATGCTTTGGTAAGGTTGAAGTGTTGATATGTTTTGTGATTGGTCAAGGTGTGGATATATGATCAAACAATGAAACCAGCAAATGACAGGCACTATGGATCATTATGGTATATTATGGTATATTGTCAAGGTGAGACCGTTTAGGGTCTGCGACAATAGTGATGCTCACGTTACGTACTCCAAGTCGCTATTGCCAAAGCCACTGAGTTGTCCCCCACGGTAAAGGATTGGAGAGCCTTCAAAAGTCTTTCTGGGATGGAGACAAAACACGGAGTCGTACTTGTCAATTCCCATGGTATTCTTCACCAGCATTTTCATGACGCGGCTTGCAGCGAACCCAGTAAGCCAAACACATTTTTCCGCTCAAGCATTTTCAGGGCAGGATTACTCTTGAGGCCCCAATCAGGCCTTTGACTCTCTCCAAACCAAGCCCCAATCAGGCAATGTCTCTTGAGTCTTTGAGGAAACATACACCACCGGAGTCACTGCAGAGTAATCCAAAGGCACTGAAAGCACTGAAGGCATTGCCAACAAAGGTGCATGAAAGCGCACAGCAAGCCATAGTGCTACTTATCGCACCTTCTTCAAGGGCTCTGTGAAAGATCAGATCAAACATTGGAGGTACTGAGTCTGACGATAACTTGTGAAGATTTGTGGAGTGTGTAGGTCCCAAAAGAATGTTTTCGGGGAACCTCTCACCACGTCTTAGTCTAAAAGGCGCTTCTTTGAAGGCTCTGTCCACTTCGGAGCACTTGATTCAAAGGCGCCAAAAGGAACATATTGACAATATTGAAAATCCTGAGAGCGGTTCGGCGACAGCTTGTCAGATACTCAGCAAACAACAGTGAAACTGATTCGACAAAGCAGAGCTGTGTGTTCAGAAATTCGAAAAGATACAATGTCATATGGTATCGAAATTACAAATTTCGGAGGCTCTGAATCTGCAATCCTTCAATGTCAATTGCACATTTAGTGTTGTCCCTTGCAAACAGAAATTCGACGGCTTTCAGCCGCTTGAACCTTCACTGGATATGTCAACACAATTTGAGGCCAGCATCTGTCTCCGACGACTCTATGTCAGCTAGTTTGAACCTTAGCACTGGATCAGGCGAACTGTCAATGATCGAGCTCGGTTTGAAACTTCTAACATGGCACAAGGGGTGTTTCTGTACAAAGCAATTTTGATCAAAAGTTAAAACACAAAAGTTTGTCGAACTTGGGTGGTAGGAACGTCCTTTGCTTTGAAAAAGGCGGTGCTTTGAGCCAAGGCACAAGTGAAATTCCTTTGGTTGGACAAGGAGGCTCGTTGAGATTCAAGCCTGGGGTTTTGGCAATTCAAGCTGAAACAAACAAACCAAAACACTGCCATAAAACAGAAGCAAAACAAAGCAAGACAACACAACCAAACAACTGCCGAGGAAAACCTATAAAACTTGCAAATGATATAATGCAAAGGTGCTGAATCGAGCTATCTCCATAATCACGACAGCCAGTGGAGCTATGTAAATAGAAAGCACGGGAGCAGAGCAGGTGCATGGTTTCTGTCTTCACACACCAGAGCGTGTTGTGAGTGTTGTGAGTGTTGTGTCATCTTTATCCTGGTTAATCATGGCTGATCCATTTTATGGGCGATCTTCGTCCCCCTGACGCCCATTCCAACAGGTGGTTGACACGACTTTCTGCGGCCAAAGATGCAGGCCAGAACAAAGCAAATGCAGGACATCACCTCGAGAAAATGTAGGATTTTGATTGAGTTTCAATTGACGGAAATCAATACATGCTGGATATGCTGGTCCTTCGTATCCTCTTCTTGGGAATCTTTTGATACTAAAACATCTGAAACGTACTAAAGTAAAACCCCACAACGTGCCGCGTCACTGAACAGAACAGCACCAGGAGCAAAGAACAGTGCTTCCGCCAGGGTCTCACAGTTGGCCCCACAACCTGTAGAAAGCAAGGCATTTCATGGACAGGTCAACAAAGGGTCGCCATGGCTATCATCTGAATCTGGGTGCATCATGGCATCCCAACATTGGGATACCCCCAACTATTGGTTTGCCATTATACTGTATAAACATGTATAAACTATATAAACATAACAATAACTTGGAAGATTTTGGCGTACTCCATCTTTGGAACCCCCCATCTCTTGATATATTCAGCTTCCAACAGTCACTGCCGTGGTCAAATTTGCACCTTGTACCAGAACATGGCTGGCATGATGAAAGCAATGAGGAAGCTGACCTTGCAACCACAAGAACAAGAAAAAAACCAAGAACATAAGACCAATCGCAGAAAGAGTCTAATCATATACAGTAACATATTCTAACAATCAGGGGATCGCGTTCAGGGTAATTTTGCAGGAAGCCTCTTACTTGATGGTAAAAACCATGCTTTCCTCTAGATGTTCCCTCCATCCAATCCATTAGAAGAAGCAGCACTAGGCTGATAGTCTGTGGATACTCATGATTTACTGAGAATGTCTCATTATGTCTCCGGGAAAATGCCGGACTCCCGCAGATGAAATCGTTGAGCAGTCGGCTGTGCTGCCAATCACGGACCAAACAACCATGATGCTCCTGACACTTTGCACGAAATAGTCCGAAAGTATCTGGGTGTGTCTGGAAATGATGTAAATATCATGGTATATTATGGTATATTGCTATAAGGGCTGATAAACCATGGAATTTTGGGCTAGGCAATTTTCAGACAAGTCCAGCAAGTATCAGATTCACGGTGGTCCGTGTCTCCTCATCACACAGCTCACTACTAGGGCTGTACCCAACAAAAGCGTTGTGAGCACCTGCAATGGCAAGAGCTGAGTGACCATTTGAGCCGTGGAACCCAGCGCAACCTATTGGAAAATCAACCCCCGAATGGTCTTGATTATCGGTTAAATGGATTTAAATGGTGGGTAGGTTGGTTTGTTTATGGCTGGCGATTATGATTTGAATATAGTTTAAAAATGCTTCATGGAAAACCTATCCTTATGGCTGTTCATGAGGATTCCGGAGCTTGGATACACGACTCGAACTTCACTCAGCTTCCTGCGATGCGCTGCATATTGCTGGGCTCCAAGAAGCTCTGTTGCATCGCCTCTTCCTGCACCATCTGGGTAGATATGGATGGTGAAATGCGAAGAACCACCATTTACAGTAATCATTTACACTGAAATGTTACTGTAAATCTTCCCTCCATTTTCTTCTGGCTTCATGTACACTAACACTTCGGGCCAGTCATATGATGTAGTTTAAGTACAAGAAATGGGGTCCCCAAAAACTAGAAACCGGATGAAAGATCGTCTTCTGCATCAAATTCGCGGCCATTTGGGGCTCTACCCTATTGAAATGGGCAAGCCCATGGATAACGCCCTCTTCTACTAACCAAAAGCCAATCTACTGTAGAAGAAATTATCTTAACATCACATTGCTCCTTGGGCAGGAAGGTGTCGAAGACTTGCCTTGGGTAGGAAGTCTGGGGGACTAAACCCCAGTCTGTGGGAGTAGATGTGTTTTATAGTTCAAATTTCGCTCAAAATCATGTGGTCACATGCTGCTGGAAAACAATAGCAATTTCGATCCACAACAAACGGACGTTCGGTTGAGCCCTGGTTGCACGCTCGAGTTCCGGCCGTTGGCAACGCCCCGCCCACCACGGGTATCCTGCCATCGGTAGGAGGACCGAATCTTGATCGAAAGGAACTTGTCTGGTTAGCGATCGAATCAAATGTATGTATTATATAGAATATTATAATATTACATATATATATATATTACATCCATATCCGTATATAATTAATATTATATTATATATATATAACCAAATCAAATCAAAGTAGATCTAGTCATATCCAGTCCCAAAGCTTCCAACACCATCCAGTCCCAAACAAACACAGCATCTGCCATGGCCGTGTCCGGCCGTGTCCGCCTGGCGTAGGTAGACATGCACACAGGCTTGCGGTGGAGAGGACGGTGTCCAGGATGGCCTGCAGTCATCGATTCCAAGTTGAAATTATGGTTGTGAAATGTTGTGAACCATTGTGAACCATCATGAAATATCATTAAATGGTATTTGTATATGGATTTCTATGGATTTTTAAGCGCTAGTTGTTGATTGAAATGCCATGACACTAAAAGGCACAATCTTTCACGCCTCCGGTTTTGATCTGCGTCAGCTGAAACTGTTGTTGCTTCACGTGGAGCTGCGCGTGTTTCAACGCCATCGGTGGTCACAATTTCCATGCTGAAAGAACCAGAGCCGTTCCTGGCGAAGAAGCCATAAAAATGTGCTGAAGATTGTGAAAAACCATCGGTCCTGCTGTTCATGTTCAACTCCAGATAAAATAAAACAAGGATTTATGGATGTTCATCCCTCAAATTTGTGGAAATTGTGGAAAAATCATGGGTTTTGATACACCCCCACTGTGTGATACTGATGATGACCAGGATGAATTTCAACGACAGCTTCAAACACCTACCACTTATTATTCATTAACATGCATGTTCATTTGTATATGAGTCATAATCAATATCATCGTCATCTTCACTCATCAAATATCAAAAATGTATAACAATGTTTATTATTTTTCTTTTTCTCCTCCTTCTTCTTCTTCTTCTTCTTTTTCTTCTTCTTCTTCGTCGTCTTCGTCTTCGTCTTCTTCTTGTTCTTGTTCTTCTTCTTCTTCTTCTTCTTGTTCTTCTTCTTCTTCTTCTTCGTCTTCTCATTATTCTTCTTCGTCTTCTTCTTCTTCTCCTCTTCGTCTTCGTCTTCTGTTTCTTCGCTGTCTCTATCTGCCTTATTGTAACATACTGAGGCTTACTGAGACCAGTTCTTGAAATTTGCTGCGTTCTTTTCAACTTGTTGCAGCTGAGCTTCTCTTGCCCATTTTCACCCTCGGCAGCCGAACTTGCTGCTGCGCAAACTTTAACACATCCAGAGCCAGTGAGAAGCCGGAACAAGGCGTTGCGGCACGGTTGACAAATCAGTGGAAAGTTCAGCATCAACACCTTGGATCAGGAACCATTGTACGATATTTCGATATATTTCGGCCAGAAAAGCTGTGTTGATCGAACTGCGGTTCGAAGGGCAAGCAAAACCAAGCAAGGGCATGGGTTCACTATGGTTCACTTCAAAATTGACACCTCACCTCAGACTGATATATACATAACACATGCGCAAGCGCACTCTGTTGCTTTATACACACTCCGTGTACTGCGCTGCTTTACACATTCTGCACCGTACTTGCTACCCACGAGTTACAAAGTCAGGAAGATTTGAACAAAAAACTGTTCAGTCAAAGTGTTTCTCACCAGTCTAGTAAAAATTCCACAGAAAGTGTGTCTCAAGCTTGTTGGACAAAGGATGACAAAGGTAGGTATATGTAGGTACCATTACGGAAGTGACCATTCATATGGTATTACGGATTTGGTGATCCTCGAGGCGGCCTTGAATATGCTGTGCAGCGTGTCAAGGCGTGTCTAAGCCCCTGGCCAGACTCAAAGCGGTGCGTGCAACCGTGATGAGACTATCCTTGGGTAGGGGCACGACACCATCACTTCAACTTCCCACCTTCAGTGAATTCATTCCTGCTAGGTACGTGTGAACCACACGTGTTTGGAGCGCAACCCTTGGAAACAAGAAAGCCATAGTTTCTATAAATATATGTTTCTATAGAGACTTCCCATTCAACAAATGCTACCTCAGGAGCTTGAAACAATACAACTTGAAGTCTAGTTGCGGAGGCAACTTCTCACACTCAACATCACAACCAAGCTAAACGCCATTAAACGCCTAAATTATCCTAAATTGGTCGCCTTCTCTTCCAGTGCTTCATGAGATTTTGCTGGATCAAATCAGGCGGACAAGCATCATCTTGTGAAAAATTCAGCAGGACATTGCCGCAGGTGTAGCAGCCGGTGTACAAGTACCCACAAATACTCACGAAGAGGTAGATCATCTCGGTTGCAATTGGCAGTGCACATGCTTCCGCGGTGGCGAACAGAATCTGCAAATACAGTAATAGACTTTGATAGTGGATCAGTGGATCGAATATGATCCAGCAGTATTCATTCCAACAGCGTCCAACACTGTTGAAGTCTGGAAAACCAGGTCCTTTCAAGTTCTCTCCATTTCGCGGGATCTCTGTAAGTGGTAAATCGTCCAAAACTGCATTCCAAGCAGCGGAGGTCAAAGTCAATGTCACCAAGATCACTCTTCTCATTCGATGCCGAGTAGGTCTTGCGAGCTCTTGATGAGTTGGTAGTGCATTGAAGTGACACCTCAATCGTCACCCAAAAGAAGCATGAATCATAACCTCACATGACTCAATATTAACTTTAACTCATATTCCTTCCACATTTCCCGAATCTGTTCTTTGCAAACAGCCTCCTAAACACCTTTAAAAGCCCTTCAAAAACGCAACACGTTCAGCAATTTCCCCAGTACTTGCAGCAATTTCCCACGATGGCCCAGTGGCAAGAACGACACACCGAAAGTGGGAAAGGCGTACAAGGCTTTTGCCTCAGCTGACTACGAACGGGCACCACTTAACAAATCACCCAAAAACATAGCCACACTAAACATCACTACAGGTCAGCCAAGATATAAGTTTGTCTGAAAATAGGATGCCGGATGCCCCAAACTCCAATGGTTAATCATCATGTTCCGGGGTATCCACCAGGTATCCACCAGGTATCCACCATTTCCAGACAAACCCGGCTGCCAGTCAAGATATGTCAAGATCAAGTCGCCCAATCCTCTGGCCACAGATGATAGCTTGGCGTCACCTGGCGGCAGCTTCGCTTTTTGTTAGGGGGGGATGTCATGCTGCCATGCCAGCTTTGGAGATCTTAGGATCTTAGGCCAGCCTCCACAGCGCGATTGGTATGATCTGGCATCTGCACTTGTACCTCGGCAAATGTTTTTTAAATTACATGGATCAATTAATGGGCTTTGCCAAATTTGCCTGGAAACATAGAAAATACCCGAGAATTCCAATGATTCCAGTGCTTATCCCGGATGAAACTGGAAATTCTGTGGTATCCCCTATGATTAGACAAACCCATATCGATTGCGGCTTTAGCCCAAGACATTTCAACAGATTGACTCGGCTACCGGCTACAGAGCCGACAGTCCCAAGCCTGGTGTTCCTTTCCGAAGGACTCAAATGCACGGATTCCCACCACACAGCCCACCACCACCACCTCAGACGCAGCACTTAGCAATACTTAGCACAACCAGAGTGAGCCTGGCCTTTTTTTTTGTTTGAAAATGTCGCCTGGCGTGTGGATTGTCTGAATCCTCAATCCCATAGGATCCATGTATGCTATATATATGGTAACATTTACCATCAATATACCCCCAATGTTGGCATATATACCATACATGGATCCTATGGGAATATATTCAGTATGAAGTTCAACACCAGCAACACTGACACTAGTCTGAGATGATCTGAGATGTGAACACTGGCAACACTTGCGAAGCACATGAAGCTCAAAGCAGAGAGATTGCCTTGGCCCAGTCGTGGACAGTGTCCCCAATGTCCCCAGTCGTGGCAGGATACTTCTGGAGATCACTTCAGCTAGGCCCAGCTAGGCTGCTCTTGTAGCACATTGGAGATAGGAGCAATGCTGCGATGCAAACCACCTGAGCTGTGTGGCTATGTTCAAATGCAAGACTGTTTCGTGGGCTCTTGAAACAGGATGTATTTACGTAGGCAACCATACATTTGTATACATTCTGTCTGTTTGATGCTTTTTACAGCCAGCATATTTGGTGTGCTCCTGGCTAGTGATTTGGAGGCTACGGGAGGAACAGCAATGAGCCGCTTCCAAAGGATTTCATGCTCATTTTTTTCTGGTATTCAGCGAGCTTTCCTCAAACTGAATGATTTCCTCGCATGGTAGAGTTCGCCAGAAAGTGTTTGCAGTTCCGAGCGTTGAACAATGCGACGAATGGTGTCAGGATCATGTTGATGCAAACTCGGCCTCATTGATTCACTGCACTTCGCACGGGTAGAGCAGAAAAATTGACCACCATGCGAATAGTCGAACACAGAACTAAAAATATGGAATTGCACAGACCACCGGTGGTTGCCCATCTTTTCACGCCATCAAAAGTCCGTGGTCCTTTGGTTGCTGAACCGCTGCCAAAAAAGAACAGACCTCTACTGGAAAAGTTGAGCACCAGGCACAATGAGTTCTGCCACTGGCACCTAGGTTATGTGGACGGGTTAGCGGATCAATTGTTTGAGGTCATTGCACAGATCTGTACGGAATGCTACCATGTGCCAAAAATGTCATGAGATTTCTGGAGGGGCCAAGCACGACATGATTTGAGTTCCGAAACAATTCACGCACACCTTTCTTAGAGGCACAATGTATGAAGACATATGGGGTCCCATATGCAGACATGGATACACATCTAAGACATCTCAGCCACAGTCAATGTCCACTGGTTTTGCTGGGGTGGGGCTGTCAGTCTCCCACCATCAGATCCGTCAGCAGGACGAAGTATGCAATCTTGGTGAGCCAACAGATGAGGAAGACGAGAGCCTTGGATGTCGAAGTCCACGTGACGAGCTGCTGGAAATCTCCAAGGGAAGCCCGGAGGGAATCAATGAACCCATGACGGATCCATGGTGCTGCCATATATGGTAACATGGATCCCATCAATATACCCCCAATGTTAGTATATATACCAGCACCATGGATCCTATGGGGAATATCAATCATCAATGATCAGTATTACTTTTGCCAAAGTACAGTGCAGGCAGCTCCTTTTCCGCTTGATCACACGAAACTAAAGCTAGGGATTGGAGGTTCTGAAGCAATGCCGGGGTAGGTTTTGAAACTGAGGTTCACACAATTGTTGCCTGGCTATCAGGGTACATAATGGAAATTAATGGAAACAACTTGAGAGACAAAGCTGAATGGTAAGGGTTTGAGGTGGGGTGGACAAAAGGTAGGAATCTGGTTTTGGAATGGTCACGAAGAGCCGCGGCAAGCGCACGCATTTTGTTCACAACTACATTCAATATATGTCATGAACAGAGCCTGGCATTCGAGTTCCAGCATGTTCCAGCCTTTATCTGAACGAAATCTGCCCCAGGCAAAAAAATCGAAAGAATCGAAAGGGGCTTGGTGATATTGTGGTGATATGGCTATGGGTCAATACCTATAGATACATTTTTAGTGGGATGAACATCCATAAATCCCAGCACTTTTGGGGTTCACCAGGGGTACAAGGTTTTGACCCATAGCCATATTGTGGTGATAAGGGGATTGGTAGAAATTGGTCGGGAGATGTCAGGATTGCCTTCCGGCTCATTTCTCCATAGGCAGCATGGCCGACCAGTTCAAAGCTGTCACGGCCTGCACTGGTCGATCCAAATTGGAGTTGACCAGAAATGGTGATTTCCATGGGATTTATGGTTAGCTAAGTAGCTAAGTTGATTCAGAATTCACTTAATTCACATCAGTGGGGGTTGTTGTAGACATGAATATATCATAATATGTTCAACATTTTCCAACACTGCCCAACTACTTAATTAATGGGGATTACAAAACAACTTGTGACTGGGCGCGCACCACCTTGTACAGGTATCATGGTGCTATCACAAACCCCCCAGGATTGAAAGCTTGCCAGACACTGGTCTTGTATGGTGGTAGGTGCATGATCCCCGCACAAACACTGAGTAGGGCATATGACTGGACCTAGACTGTATACTAGGACCTAGACTCTTATTCTTCCTTCTCTTATCTTCATTAAGCTTCAAGAATGATGGAAACCTCCTGCCATGGTGCCCAGGTCCAGGTGACATCAGGTGACATCAGGTGACATCAGGTGATCAACGGTGAGGAGCCGGCCAGTGGCTCTTGCGCAGTCGACCAACATGGACAGTGTCCACGCCTTGGTCTCTCAACAGCAGTGCAACGAGTTGGGGCGTCGCTGATTGCATCGCTGTGCTTCGGACACTCCCAACTGCAGAGAGTAAAAGGCATGCAGTGCCCAAGACCAAGCCACACCTTGGAGAGTCTCAAAGCTTCACCATGAGTCAAGAGTCTACCCGACTGCTAAATGCATCTACAAACTGCCCCTGCTGGAGACAGCCATAGTTTACCCACTTCTGCTAGTGTGGATACTGGCTCGAGCATACACAAGGCTTTTGTCGGCGCCACCGAGCACGCAACTGACTCATTGCAAAAGGAAGCGACAGCACTCCACCACCTGAACGAGAATTCAGGATTCCAAGTGCTGTTCAGTTTCTGTACAGCAAACTGGAACACCAGCGACTTTTCAGTGAGATGAGAGTGGCTGGAAGAGATTCTTGTCTTGCTTCTCGCGCTTGTCAGCAAATCAGTTGGAAATTGGTGGCAGGTAACAGCGACAAGAGAATATCTGACTCGTTTCCTGCGAATTTCCTGCGAATACAGACAAATACATCTATACAGATACTGGTATACCGGTAAGAGATTGTAAGAGGCTGTCCGCAAAACAGTGACAGCGTCTGCATCAAGGTGTGGCATCGAGGCTTTGCCGATCTGCTGACTAGTTCCCTGTAAGGATCCGACCAACCATGGTTGCAACCTGAGGTAACAAATTCACACAGGCACATTGTGAGCACAAGCCTCCCAAATAGGAGTTCCATCACTCACACGGAATCAATGGAATTCATGCTTGCTGTATTTTACTATACCTTTTCTTCACATGCTAGGTATGAAGAGGACCAAAATCAGGACTTCTGAAGAATTACCGTCATTACGATCCACTAATCCATGAAGGACTAAAAAAGAATATAGGACCGAACTATGATCCGTACCTCGTCATGTTGATCCTCACCTCACAGTCGCAGATCAATTCTCAGCTCTGGACCAATGAGAAGGTCGCAGAAGGAGTTGCGATATTGCGCCTGCCACATGGTCCACAGCTGCTTGGGGAAGTTGACCTTTCCTGCTAGATTCGCTAGGTGTTATCCTGGGAACTACGTTGCATCAATCCAGGCTCAAAAAGCATAGAACCAAGAAAACATGTCCCAGTACAGTATGTCCCAGCAAAAAATGGGGAAAGGGGGAAACTAGGACAAGAGAGGTTGGAGGTTGGTTGGGAGGTTGTTATGTTTTTGTTCAATATTGTAAATCTAAATGTTTGACTGTTTCTTTTTTATTATCTTGCTAAATGTTTTGTTGAGGTTGTTGTGATAATGTTTGGTTTGGATGAGGGTAGGTTTTGTTGAGGGTGTTTTGGCTGTTATGGTTTTTCGGTTTATGTTCAATGTTTGTTCCTTACCTTCGATGTTTTATGTGTTGTATGTTCTGGGGATTTTCTGTCCCTAACTTTTCTGGGGCTTTTCTGTTTGAATGTGGTTAGGATTTGTTGAGGTTATTGTGATTTAACCATCTGGATATGAGGGAAATGTTGCGTTAAGGTAGTCTATGATTTCTTGGTGTTTTATTCGTTTCATTTCTTCATCAGTTTTCTTTTGTTGTTCTATTTGTTTTGGGTCAGGTTTGTTCAGGTGTTTCTTATGTCGTTGGGTTCTTTTGTGTCTTGACATTTTGTTTCTTGAAATGTCAATCTTACAAATGGGACATTCAGCCTTTTCTTTCTGTTTCTCAAGTTTTTGTCCTTTGTATTGTTCATAGCGTTCCCGCTCTTTTTGTCGCAATTCTTCTCTATGGTTTTCTCTATAATGCTGTTTATATACTCACAACATTTTTTACATAATGCCTTTCCATTAGCAAAGTTTTCTAGAGTTTGCGTCTTTTTACATTTTGAACATTTCTTATCTTGATTTTCACTCATTAAAGTATTATGGGACTATTTCTTTATATGGGTTTCTGGGTCATAAGGATTACTTCATAATATATTTTGTTAAGATATTATGAATTAATCATTTAAGCTTTCCAGTTTCCTATTCCATCCCACCAGTTTTCAATCACTCTCATTTGTGTTAAGCACGGTTTGTTTGTATCGTTTAGTTCATCCATCGCTATTGATAAAAGAGTTATATTATATAATAATCATCGCGTTGAATTCACCATCGCGGTTAAGTTCCTTACCACAGTCAATGATTACTTTTTTATCAGTTAAGTTGTCATGCATCTTTTTCATAATGTCAAATCTTACGAACGAATATATTATCATTCCATTTACTCCTTCATTATCTTTCATCCTATCAATTTCGTTCTTCCAATTTTTTTTTCCTTCCTCGTCATCGGGTGAAGGCATAGGATGACACCGTACAAAGTCTCTAATCTCTTCATGTTCTTTTTCTATTGTTTTTCTTTCCCAATCATCATTTTCGCTTTCACTACCAAAGTCAGCATATAAACCGATATTACCTGTATCTATAACCTCAATTTTTGCTCTACTCATTTTCTCTTATTATATATAGGTCTTATTTTTTTAAGTAATTTTGGGATCTCTTTCAGTTTTTGGGTTTTCTGTTGTCGTGTATCCACTGTAATCTTTTCATTCGTTGCGTTTCACTACTATCACTTTCATATTCTTCATCTTCAGGTTCTTCTTGTTTATCTTCATTTCTTACTTCTTGTATCATCCGTCTTATTTTGTCCATACCGTGTTCTTTGTCAAACCCTTCCATTACATTTCTCACTTTTTCCAAACCGATATGTATTTCAATCTCTTCGTCTGTCATCTTTCTAAATTGTTCTTTATATGCTTCATCATACTCTTCTTCGTCTTCATCTTCAAAGTTCATAAACATTTCCATTCGTTGTTTTTCCATTTCCAAAAATTTGTTTTCCATTTGTTGGAATTTCATATGTTTCTTGCCACACTTTCCACAAACATTCACGAAGGTTTTTAACAAATAATTCCAACTAGTTTTTTTGTAATCACCATTGTTTAAGGCGATACACTCGCTCATAATACGACATCCACAGTCAAATTTAGTCATCTTATTTGCTCTTACTATATATAGGTATTTTTTCTTTAAGTATATTGTTTATTGCTGATAATTTTGAAAATCTAATATTATAATATAACATTAGTTGTGAGATGTAAAGCATAGATACTCAAAACGGTTCACTCTATCCAGGCTCACATCCGCATGGCTTTTTCTTCCCAAACTCTTCGTGCGGTCTCAACCTGCTCCTCGCAGGATAGTGCTTTGGAACGCTGTGCAGGTAGTCTCCTGCACAGCAGCACTGGTTGGATCCGTACACCCTGTTCCGCACTCCTGTAGACTCAGGAGGCTACACAGGTTGAATCTCTCCCGCCCAGTGCTACAGTCGTGGAACGCCACGTAGAGATCAACATCCTCAATGATGTGATCCCCTACAAGGGAGGATACTCCACCGGAGTCCTACCTCATAGGGAGGGAAGGGAGGGAAAAGAAAGAACGATGAAGCCAGTTTGGCTCAGACTTGAGCCAAAATGGATTCATCAGCTTACATACTCACCCTAATGATAATGCACACCCAGTGCCTGCCAAACACGATGCATACATACATTAGTTGTGAGATGTAAAGCATAGATACTCAAAACGGTTCACTCTATCCAGGCTCACATCCGCATGGCTTTTTCTTCCCAAACTCTTCGTGCGGTCTCAACCTGCTCCTCGCAGGATAGTGCTTTGGAACGCTGTGCAGGTAGTCTCCTGCACAGCAGCACTGGTTGGATCCGTACACCCTGTTCCGCACTCCTGTAGACTCAGGAGGCTACACAGGTTGAATCTCTCCCAATGCACTTCAATCCCAAAGCACTCAGAGAAACTCCACAACCCGGAGAAACGCGGGAAGTGGTAGAGACCAAATCTCGAAGGGGAAAAATGCAAAATGCGTGGTGAACCCATGGCGTTTGTGCCATGTCGCCTGGAGGCCTTCACGGCTGATCTCATCTGACCAGTTGGCCTTACTAGGGATCCACTCCCAGAAAAACCAAGCTTTAAGACCAAAAAGGGTAATATGAATCAACCGAGACATATGCTCTAAATCTTTATTGTCAGAACGACCTCGAATCAAACCCATGAGCGCTGCTGTGTTGTCGATGAACCAGAGACCTCGTCTGCCTCGAAACCTGGACGGCCGCGAAAACAAAGCATAGAGAACCTGCAGCAGCTCTAACTGGGCAATCTTCTTGTCACCAGGCTCCCATAGGCTGTACACCAATGGAGGAATGAGAGAAACAAATGCCTCTCGATGTTGCCGGTGATCGTCATGCCAAACCACCAAGAAGCCCCCTGTACCCTGACCTGGGCTCTCCAACGCAGCATCAGATGCGGCAAGGAAGCGGAGCCCTGCATGTGGCCAGATCTCGATGTGTCGAGAGGGACGGGTGGTGATGACAGTGCGCAAAAGGTCGAAGCATTGGCGCAACTCCTCAGTCAACTCTGCGGAGCGCTCCTGCTGTCTGCGCTTGATGGGGGCCAGGCCACCGCAGCCAATGCGCCCCCACACACCAAGCTCAAAGAAGTTGGCGATACCGTAGAGCTTGGCAGCCACCCCTGGTTGCAGCTTACCGGAATCCTCGGCGGTCTGCATGAGGTGGAGCAACTTGGTCTCAATGCGCTCACGGGCCCAAAACTGAACCAGACCCTTCAAATGAACTTGATTGAAATCATGATCAAGGCCCAGGAAGGTGCCTGTACTCTGCATCTGTTGACATTTCTCCTCTGAAAAGGGAGTACCCAAAAGGGTGTTGAGGGTCTGCATAGCCCTTTGACCTGATCCTCTGCAAGATTTGCGGTCTGTCACGTGAGCATCGTCAAAATACAAACTCGTCAAACAAAAGGCAAATCGACGTGATAAAGCCTCCACAAAACGACTGTATCGATTGAAAGATGTGACCGCAAGAGGAAGACCAAAAAGCAAACCAGTGTAAATCATAAAAGCCGGTTGTTGCCATTCATGATGGAAGAAGGCCACAATGCAGCACAAAGCCTCATCCCAACTCATAGGGCAAAAACGATAGGCATCTGGCCAATCCTCACCACCTGACTCCCATTCTTCCGCCTCCCAGTTGGGTGGACTCCCAAAGGCATAGGCATACTGCAGGTGTTGAGCCGGCCGCAGCGCTGAGCAAAGGGTGAGCTTGTTCGCATCACTGGATCGCTCAGATTGCAAGCCAACATAGGCGTCGTCAATCACTCTTTGCTTCCCAGATGATTGTGTGATGACGCATCGAGGGATTAACCGGTAGGGTTCCGTACCCATACAACGCTGCAGTTCCTCTGCAGTCATGGGCAAACCACAAAATCCCTTCTCGGCATCTTTGAGGCTTTGCTGCAGCAAAAACTCATCATCAGCGCCTGGCTTGAGCCGAGCCAAAATGGTGTTGTTGTGGCTCTGCCAGTCCTGGAGTACATCATCCCGTGTCAGACGGGTGGCAACTTGTTCTGGAAAAATGCCATATGGCGGCGCATATCCCACTGCTGGAAGCCCCATACACAGGCCTGCTGGCAGTGTCACATCGCCCCAATTGGCCACAAGAAGGAGAATTGCTGTGAAACCGACATCTCGTTGCAATGTTGCTGTCCGGATGGCCTCAGTCTGTTTACCTCTCAAATGGGCCGTGATCGTGCTCCACCGCCGCTTCATCTCTGATAAGATGCCCATGGAGCGCTCTCGCAACCTACGCAGGTCAACTCCTGGCAGGCTGGAGAAAGATGCGGCAAACCTCAGGTCATCGTCCAAAATGGGAAGCCCCTCAGTAGGCAAAGGTTGCATGCTGAGCTGAAGGGCGTTCTCGAAGTGCTGGTCTGGCTGAAGGTGGAAGGGCAGAAGAGGGGCTAACGCCGCTCTGTGGTTGATGGCTCCCACCTGCTGACCTTCTGCTGTCCTCATCTTCTGCCGCACCGAGGGGGCTGCCAAAACGGGGTTGCAGCTGCCCTCCATGTCCAGCCCCTGCTGGTGGCGCCATCGCACATACAGGTCGAGTGGGTGTTGGTTCACCAGGTCCTCCACGAAGGGGATGGCAACTCCTTCAAACCATTCTCCTGGGTAAAGCTTCTTGAAAGCTAACGCCAAGGACTCTTGCAGAATGTAGAATGGCCCAAAAGGGATGCCTGTAGCCTGCGCGACACTCGACAAGAGGACACTGCGGGTAACTCCCTTGTGACTCCTGCCATGCTGTCCTTGGACCACTTGTGGGGCCCCTCTATGGCCCTGCGAACTCAAGCGATCAAAAATCAACCCGGCGAGGAGGTCGGCCTCGCAAGTTTGGGCTGCTGGGCAATCACAGACCAGCACTGAGCCCTCGAGCTCATCCAACTCGCACCAGAGTGTCTCCCTGATGTATTGGACATAGTAGGGGACCCAGTCTTGAGGGGTGCAGTTCACCCCCACCTGCCATGGCGACTTCCACTTGGTGGTCGGTAGGCGGTGAGTATGACTTCCCAGCCCCACATACACATGGCCGGGGGGAAGTGCACCCTGTTGCAATACATCCTCGACACATGCTCTCATGGGCACCCTAGCCGCTTCAGCTGTGTCCAAGGGCCTCAACCCCAGGCTGATGGCCAGTGGAGTCATAGCCCACTCGCGAAGTGCTCTGGGATCGAGGTCAAGCCAATGGTCTCGATGGCCAGTGCAGCTCGGTGATGGGGACCTCGGCACATAGAGCTTGGCGTGGCCAACACGCACTGCCCACCACGATGCTGCCGTGGCGATGGCAAAACATAGCTCCGCTGTATACTCGGACTCCTCAGCTGAAGGGAAATGGCGCCTACCATCCTGTACCCAAGGTTCCCATTCCTGTGGGTCATGAAAATGGTTGCAGTCAGCTCTGGGCCATTGGGCGATCTCCGCAATGTTGTGGCGCAGACGCTGCAGCTTCGCTCTGGCACCTCCAAAACAGCAAGCTGAATACCGCTGATCTGACCAGCGACCGCTCTCCCACATCGCCACCTCATCTGGCGTCCACCAGTGGAGGCTGTTGTATGGGTTCTCGCGGACTGATCCACCACCCCTGTCCACCAGCTGATCGATCTCGGACAGCACGAAGCTAGCAGCCGCATTGTCCTGCTCCACCCGTGCCAACTGAGACCCTGTCAACTCAGGGAGACCCAGCGGGTGTTTCTCAGATCGTAACGGCCGGGGTGGTGGGCGCCCGTCACCAAAGTCGCGCGGAATCTCCCGTGCTCTGCTTTTGGTGGAGCAGTCCAAAGCTGCTGCAATAAAGCACACTGACTGTAACTGCTCATGCAATGATTGCTGCCTGAGGCCATTGGATAGGTCATGGCTACTGTCCAGCATCCAATCCACTGAAATGGTCTCCCAACCGCAAAAGATGAAGGCTTTGGACAAAGGTGTATTAGGCCCCGCATGAAGGTCCGCCATCCGTGGCAGCTGACAGTTGACTCTGTCTACGGGTCTGGCCTCATCCTGCCCAGCAGAAGTGCCCGCCTCTCCCGCTGGGCCCCGTCATGGCGAAATCTTCGCCCGACATTGGATGGCTCCATGCCCCGGCATACCACAAATACGTTCACCACGGACCACGATACCACATTTGTGCTGGCCCTGGGGGCAAGAGCCTTTGGGGTTCTTGCATTGTCCATGTTGGAAGGCTTGACAAATCTTGGAGCCATCTCGCATCACCTTGGCCACCTTCTTGCCACTCACCGGCTTGCCCAATGCAAACTGGGATGGTGGCTGAACTGCTGCCGCAGGCACTGCTGTGGGCTTGCTCGCCTCTGCCTTGGGTGCTCCGGGCACCGCATGTGGTACCCAATGGGCATCTCGTGCCACACAGGTCTCCTTGATGACCTCCCCCAAGGACTTGGATGATTCCCGAAATTTGGCAACCCAATCGGAGCGATCCTCAAGGTCACGAGCTTCCAGCCAGGCTAGCTTCTGTGACAACGGCAGCGTACTCGACTGGCGCTTTGCTCTGTAGAAATATTGCATGACTACATCCAGCGGCACCTCCACGAAGGTGGTCGAGTCGGCGCCAAGGGTCTTCTCCGCAGAAGCATCTTTAACACTAGCCCTGGGGGTCACTCCCGCCATGGCATAGGCAACAAGCAACGTGAGGAGGCGGTCCAGATAGTTCTCCCAGTCATAGGGATCCTGTCCTCGTCCTCAGCCTCCTCGGTGTAGAGCCCTTCTGCCAGCTTGCGCTTCTTCTGAGTTGTGTGGAGCTGATACTGCAAGGTGCGAACCTTCCACAAGTTGTACACGCACAACATCCTCTTGGACAGCTCCCTGCTGATCCTAGAGAGTGTGGCATCAGCTGGATGGATCTCTGGTGGGAATCTCATCCGATACCTAACCCAGAAGTTGGATTTGACATCACGCAACTCCGTGTCAGCCAACATCGTATCAAGATCGCTGATACTGATCTTGGACCTATCCTGGTCCTGGTTCTTGTAGTACAAGGTCACTGCAGTCCAAGCTCTGCGCAGCCTGGATCCTTGGATCAACCTCTCATCGCCGAGTTGCAACTTGGCCAAGAACGTGTCGACTTTCGACTCATCCTCAAAGAGGAACCGAAACTCCTCGAGGTTCTGAATCTTGGTGGCCAACAACGCCTTGGTCACAGCGGGGTCCAACGAAAAATTCAGCCCTAGAGACTCCATGGTTTCCTGAATGGTGGTACTCTCCACCGGAACCAATCGAACACTAGTCATTTTCTCAAGGTAACTCCTTGTATGACTTGAACATTCAAAGCTGCTCACCCCCAAACATGCCTCCCGCATGCTGCACATCACCTGCCATCCAGGGACAGAAGGAGGTGACAGGGGGGGTAAGACAAGAACTCCCCTGTTCCTCAGGGGTAAGACAGACTGCATCCTAGTCCATATCCCCGGTGCACATCATGTAGCTTGTCCTCACAGATACCTGTGTAAGCCACCTCATGACATACCGGTAAGACTAACTAGCACAGCCTGTCATGACTTCATCCTCCCGGATGTTGATAGGGCTATTTTCCACGCAGAAGTCAAACTCTCAAATGGTTCAGATGCATGTTGGCCTACGGGCAAGCTATGGACCACGTTGATCAGCTTACCAAATCGGCCCTGTGCTTCTCTTATTCAAATGAATTCTGGTGCGCCACTCCTGACAAGGTCAGCGTGGATGCCAGCTCGCTGCTGCTCGCACCAAACAACCGTCACAAAAAGCGCGGCCCCAAGCCATAGCCTCCCTCATGTCCTGCGTCGTCATCGGTTTCACCAAGCGGATTGCACGCTCGGCTGATCGCTTGTGGGAGCAGAGGGTCTGGCCGTTGTTGAGCTCCAGGTGCACCTTGGAACGAAGCGTCGCAATGTAGCCGCAGGGCTCTGGGAACGGGTTCCTGAGGGAACTGGTCCTGATAGTCGTGTCTACCCACGACCTCATGCCCTCTTCATGGATGATCCCCGGAATGTCCAACGACCTGCAGCTCTTGACATAGGCCACTGCAACATCCCAGCTCTCCTGGGCTAGCAGCGCACGGAACACACAGCCCCCAACACCTGCTCGGTGGCGCCCTGATAGGCAGTGGATCAGGGCCGACTCGCCTGCATACATTGTATTGCGCAGCAAGGGCCAGACTTCTTCAAAGTCACGGTTCCTCGAACCACCATGGGCCACACATAGGTGTTTCAAGAGGGCATCTGTGAGCACCACTCCTCCTCTGGATGATGGGGCTTCGGCCATGCACGCAATCTGAAGGGTAACTCCCTTTGGAAAGCGATGTGCCGTGTTCCTGGTTGGGATTCCACTCAGCCACAGCTTGCCCCCTGCCCTATTTTGGTAAATAAGGCTCGGGCTCTCCGCTGTCTTGCCATGGATTGTCGCCAACCTGTCAAACTTCTGGTCGGGCCCTCGAGTATCCAGTGCCTCTGGAATCGGAAGGTCCTCCTCCTCGACTTCGACCTCTTCTTCTTCCGAACTGGTAACCAGGGCCGGCAATGGCGCTGGAGGTGGAGCTGGGGCTGCTTTGGCCTTCTTCTCTGGCGGTGCCTTAGGCGGCGGCCCTTGTGGGGACCTTGGGCGCCTCACTGACGCCCTAGGAGGGGCAGCTGGCTCCGGAGGTCGCTCCTCCGTGGTAGGCTTGGCCTTAGCAGATCCCGAACCATGCCCTTCGCCAGGCATTTCCTCCACCTTGATGAACTTCTTGTCGTGGCATTCACATGCCGGATGGCCACCACCACAAACTCGTCCAGCTTTGCGCAGAACAGCGCACGCATGGCGACCAGGACAAACTTCCTTCTCCAAGGAGCAGGACCTTGTCTGGAAAGCGCCACAAATGGGCCCGTTCTTCATGAGTGCGCTCAGCACCTTCCCGTTGAGAGATGCTGGCATCGCAGACAGGCCACCCTTGGCTTGTGCCTCCTCTCTTTTGGCAGCAGCTTTGAGCTTGGAAACGCGCCTGCATCTCCGCCTTCGTCAGAGGAGCTGCCCAAATGACCCTGGATTCCTGCTTCAGCACCTTGTCAACGGTCTGGCGTGCATACTCCAGGGCCTCAGCGTAAGTCTCTGTTGGGATGGTTTCCCATGACTCATAGGCAAGCAGCTTCTCCATAGCCAACCGCACAATGTGCTTGGTCCTCAATGAAGACTCATACCTGGCTGCACTGTAGTGCATAGGCATTGTCGCCTCTTTCGGGATCTGGGAACGATCTGCCCAGTCCCCCAGCGAGCACAGCTCCAGAGGCGTCAGCTTCATCAGAGTGCCCACTGTAGGTGCAGCTCGCCGCCAGGAATAGGAAGACAAATCCTCTGTGTTCTGGACCAAATGCTCAAAGACTTCACGATTGAGCTCATTGACGGACTTCAACGTGTATGCGGTGCCCTCCGCATCAAAGCATAACCCCGAAGTGGCTTGCTTAGCCTTGTCCAGACTGCTGTAGTCCCTGAATAAGGCTGAGCCCCAAGCCCATCCATTGACGAATGTGGCTGGGATGCTGAAGGAGACCCGCCCCTGTTGGCCTTCTGCTTCCCCTTTGTGCAGTAGCCATGAAAGGAGCTGGGGGTCACTTTGACCGGCCTGGCACGCATGATGTGCTGGTACCGCAGGACACCAAAAGTGACCAGCCAGCTGGACAGTAAACCCCTCCAACGCGGGTCCTCTGCTTCGTACAACGATTGAATCTTCTCTTCAAGCGCTGCAATCATTGGGGGCTCAACTGCAACAGCCTGTTCTGGGTTTGCCTGTTTGGGTGGATTCTTGCGAGCTGGGACTGGTACATCACTGAAGTCCCATTGCAACCGACCATGTTTGGAGAACCACTTCAAGGAATGAAAGGCTCGGTAAGGTCCAGACGTGCCGTTCTGCAAGAAGCCATAGAGGTCCAATGCATCCGGTGGGAACAGGCGGTCCTTCTGCTCCATGTAGGCCCGCAACTCAGCCCAGGACTTCAGGGCATTCACCACCGTTGCTCCTTCAGCCTCTGTCACCTTCCGCTTGGACAGAGTGTCCAGAGCGTCTTGCCACTGGGCATACCTCTCAGGGGTCAACTCCCCTTGAGGACGCATCACCTTGGCTTGAGAAAATGCCTTCCTCAATGCCGCAGCCCGCAGCAGCACATGCTCTGGTTGGTCTGGACCTGGCCGGACTCGGAGAGCTTGGACCATCTTGCTCTTCTTCATCATGGACGCCTTGGGCGTGGGCCATGTTGCTGGCCGGTCTCTGGAGCCCGAGCTTTCAGCCACTGCAGCAGCTTGAGGGATGAGGTCAGCTTCGACGGACTTGGAGCGCGCTTGCAACCACGCATCTGCCACATGGTGTCCTCCATGTGCCACTGCGCTGTCATAGGATGCGAACGCATATGCGAAGTCGGTCTCATCATGTAGGCCCCATTGAGATCGCCATTGTTCGACACGGGTGGCTGCCACCCTTTCCATTGACGTCTCTGCACAAGGTGGAGCCTCACCAGCAGCCTGCACCGCATAGGCTCCTGGGTGGTACGCCATGGCGACCCCTGACACCACTGCAGCCAAGGTTTGGAGCGTACGTGCTGGGCCTGAAACTGCAGACCAAACCTCAGTATCATCAGGTAACAAACACACATCACTAGGCCGCAGCTGCTGCAGATGGGTCTCGATGCAAGACGGGGTGACATCCTGGACATTGGGAGGGTGGACAGGTGCTGCACACTGAGGAAAAACAGCGCTCACAGAGCTCAGGTGTCGGCAGTCCACAAGCCTTGCAAGGTGGCAAGGGTTCCTCCCCAGCCTCCATGGCACCGAGCCAACCCCACAGAGACCGAACTGCCCTGGCCCGTGGTGCTCTCCACGCAACCAGGTCAGCCGGGATGGGCACCATGGATGGGTCTCTCCATCCTCGACGTGGGGACTGCCAGGTCCTCCAAGCGGCCCACAATTCGGTGAGGTCAACCATACTCTCGGCATTGTGCTCGATGAAGGCGACCAAACCAAAGATGTTGTCCGGCGCAAAATCCCGTGCCGTCCAATGAGTCCGCAGCGGTTCGATGAGTAGCAAATCCAGCTTCGCCTCGCCCAGGCGATCATAGTAGGATTGCCACGCAAGCCGCGGGTCACTCCCGGGCAGAGCCAAGACAGCTGAGCTGTTCCATGTGCCAATCCAAGGGAACTTGAATCCTCCCTGATATTCAGTGCACCTCCTACAGTTCTCTTCCATGCAAGGTGATCTTCTGAATGGGGGGAGTCCCTGCACCCCCAACCCAATTGGATGAGGGGGGAAGTGATCAATTTGGCACACAGATGCACACAACCGGGTGGCCTGGGCCACCAAGCCCCGTTGGAGCAAGCCCTCCACGTGCGTCTTGAACTCGTAGTAGGCAGCAGCATGAAGAAGCTCCACATCTGTGTGGGCAGCCTCATTCCAACCGGGCCGGATGACGACGGAGGCCCTGGGCATCGGGGGGTGACCTCCCACCTTCGTAACCTCCGTACTCTAGGGTAACGCCCTAGTAGAGGAACGAGAAACCACTGACCCTAGGGTAACTCCCTAGAAGTGGCGTGGGTACCCCAGCAAAAGAAAGAACGATGAAGCCAGTTTGGCTCAGACTTGAGCCAAAATGGATTCATCAGCTTACATACTCACCCTAATGATAATGCACACCCAGTGCCTGCCAAACACGATGCATACATATATATGGCAAGGAGACTATCAAGAGATTACATCATAAGCAATGTCTATTACAATCTTGAAGCGGGCTTCGGTTCAATCAATGAGACCCTCAAGAAAGCAAAGGAACAAGATCCCAGTCTTTTGAGGTTCTGGCTCCATCTCATTCCATTTATGGCTGCTTCAATCCATGAAAAGGGCTGGTAATGAAATGAACATGGACGACCGGCTGAAACATAGATAGTGTTGAATCAAACGGATGGCTTCAACTGTCAACCAAAACCTGCAACATCACAAGACTCCATGCACTTAAGTCCAGTCAAAACATCAAACTTACTTGCGTTAGGTAGGCAAAATTCACCGGAAGCCATGGCGTTTACCCTCTGGTAATTTAACATAACTATGGAAAGATCCACCATTTTTAATGGGAAAATCCACTATTTCTATGGCCATTTTCAATAGCTATGTTAGTCATTACCAGAGGGTACCATCCACAAATGTGGGAAATTCATGTGGGTTTTCCTCAGATCTAGCCTCAGATCTTCATCCCTAGCTCCAGACCTTTCATCATCAAATGCGCGGCCCAAATACTCCAGCTGTCGCGGTCCCCGGCCAGGGCTTGCGGTCCTGGCCATGGGACGGTAAACCTGGTAAACCCCAAATAACCCCGTTTTCCATGGGTAAAAATGATGGGGAAATGATGGGGAAATGATGGGAAAAATGATGATCAAATATTGATCAATCTATCTGAATCTAGAAAAACCGTGAGAGTTGGGGGTAAAATTACGCAGCTCACGGCCTTTGACGCTAATGTCAAAGGTTTAACATGCCAGCGGCACAGGCGAGGTTGAGAGGAGGAGGACACGCCTGCAAAGGTGTACAGTATTCTTGCTGTGGCAAATTGGACTCATGAATGAAAGCTTTGACACGGAGTAGATCCCCCAATTTCTGCGGCAGGAAAAAGTGAGTGCTTCATGTGATTATGGAGTTTTAACCAGCTACGGTAAGACTCTTTAAGACAGGAGCAGAGCCCCAAAATGGTGAAAATATATCCAAATGCTCACGCTCAATTGATTCTGAGGAAGAATTCGCACAGAGAGTCTCTACCTTTTCATGCGAAAAAAACCCTCCTCGTTCCATCAACGGTTCATTTCGATCGCCTGGCACAGGTTCCATCCACTAAAAACGAACGAGGACCATGGGCAACCACAAAGTTCACAACATGATTGCAACATGTACATGAAAAAGATTCAAACGTGTACTACGAATATCCACGAGTATAAACCCCAAAGCAAACAAACTCAAGATCTGCAGTTTTCTTATTTACAACTCCTCAAAAGACTGTTTATAAAAGTCTTAAAAGACCCTGTGGCCGGGGCTCGAACCAGGTTCGGGCGCAGACCAACTGCCTGCTGGACCGCGAGCTGTGATGTCAACTGCTGTCAGACAACGATACCAAGGATGCAAACAAAGGATAACAAAGGCCCATGTTCTATGTGTTCTATCATGTTCTATCATTTTTTGACATGTCTAGCACGAACTAAAGCCTCAAACTAACTCAAGCTGTTCCCCATTCCAAGATAGTGTGGAGAATCGTTGTATTTGAGAGTCTTTTCATGTCTTTTCAATCTTTTCTCAGGCGGTAAGTCGTCATTTCCAAACAACGAGCCCGGCCTGCAGATTGTCGGCTAGCTGATCGCCCCTGACAAAGGCAGCAACATAGTGTTTCAAAGCAACTTCCAAGAAACGAGATTCGTTTCATTCAAATTGCAGGAAACAGTCATACAGGTAGAGTATGACTTCCTCTTTCTGTTTGAGGATCAAAAATGGTTTTTCATGGTTTTTCAATTGCTTGGAAGATCTTCAAGTCACGGGAGTCTTTTAGCCCAGCAAGCGTCCCTTGCTGAGTCCGTGACGTCATCCTTCCTCTTCTCGCAAATCAAGGCCTTTTCTGGAGCAACGCTGTCCTGCTCAGGTGTTTTTCCAGCGATGCCCGTGTAGCTTCATAGTTTTTGGGACTCTTGGGATGATATGGGGATGGGTCAAAACCCTATCCCCCTGGTGAACATCAAATTAGCTGGTAAATGGATGTTCATCCCCCTAAAAATGGTATGTATAGGTATTGATCCATAGCCATATTTGCACATATTTGCACCACATACCGCAATACACATATCTCGGCTCCTGCGTGCCATCCGGATATCGGACCTGCTTGGGGCCGGCGCAGGGGCACTGCGCGGGGATCGGGCGGGTAAGCGAAGTCCAACACAAAATTAGGCCTATTCCAGCCTTGTAAGCGACAATGTCCGAACCACTCATCACAGCCTCCGCGCTGATACCCATGGGTTCACGGCAAAGATGGGCATCCAATCCAAATCATCCAAATGGTAAAAAGCAGCAAATGCCTGGAGAAATACCTAGCATCCCCCTTTGCCGCCAAGGCAATGTGGAAGGATACAGGTTACAAAAAAATGACCTTTTTAAGCACGGCCTCAAGAAGAATTGCTGGGCCATGACCGATGACATGAAGGACGTCCTGGGAAGGATAGATTCAATGAATTTCAATGATCCAATTCAATGATTCAAACATAATATATTGGAATCATATTCAATCATGTCTTGTCTTTGCACACGCATGAACCACAAGGAACAACAGGGATGGTGCAGGCTGAACAAAACGCTTTCAAGAATATGCTCATCGAATTCAGTCATGCCCCAATCCCTCCGGCCAGTCCCCTGGTATTGGCTTTGATTCTGACACTGCACGTTCCATCGCCATGCCAACGACTCAATCACGCTGCAAACGTCTCTTCTTTTGACGGGATGCCTGTGCATGTGGCTAGCGCACTCTATCTCATGATCTTGGCCTTTTGTCGTCACTAGACAGTTTCAATCCTGTGAAAGATTCTATTCTATCTTGGCGGGCGGTTCATTTCAACAGCTTGAAAGTGGTGATTGAACTGCAACATACTGCAACAGTAAGTGACTTAATGAGGGCACGTGGCTGCGCAACGAACAGGGCAAACCTGACTCGAAACATGCACCCTTGTGGTCTCCCGTCTACACCACAACTGGTAGATCAGGTGCTCAGAGGTGATAAGATCCAACAACTTCCGACTGAGGACCCTTTTGCTTCCGCACAGTGCCCGACTATCCGACTGGCTTTTTGCACCATTGCTGCAACGGTGATCAACGGAGCATTTTAGTGCAGTTGCTGGGCAGCCCGGATTCCTTCAGAGGTCCGCTGGTCACTGACATGCTGGTCGCAGTTGCAATCTAGGTTGGGTTTAATGCTCTAACTGTGACACTAACTCCCTTTCAAGCTTTGACAATGTCTTCCTGTTGGCTGGAATCATAGCCTCTGTATACAGAGATCTCAATGGTCCGCTACTAGGCGACTCACTCTTGGAGCCACATATTTGACAACGTGCTTTGACGGCCTATGTTGCAGTCAGCACTTTGTTCTGGTTTTTCTACATCTCGACCAAAAGGTACGAGAAAGAAAGCTTGGAGCAACAACCAAACAACCACCATGAAACCAGCTAGGTAGCTAGTACACCCCGACACGACTACCAACACGCGTTTTGGGCGCAGCTCAGTGGATTCCTGCAGTGAGGAATGACTCACAGCCAACCTCTTGAACTCATCTGGATTTCAGACTTCCGAATCATGGCTTGTGAGTCTTCCGCTCGCTGACTGCACAGTCCATGCACTGAAATAGATGGTGTTGTCTATTTCTATGGTACAGATTTCGTCTCAGACGAAACCAAAGCCGCCACGCAGCCGCCGAGTGCAATCCTTAGCGTGACTTTTTGGCAGCAGAGCTCCAAAATCTTGACCCAAATCAAGAGTCGAAAGAAAACTCGTTGTATTCGAGATTATTGAAAAGACATGAAGAAAAAAATAAAGTAGTCAACAGCATCGAATATGAAAAGGAACATTGAAAACTGATGTTGATAGTCAACAACGAACCCCACTTCCGTTTTCTGATCGGTTCCACTGCATGTCGCCCAGCATCATCAGGTGTGAATGGTGTCTCCTCATGGCTGCACCTGAAAATCATCAAAATCTGTGACGCTGTAAATCTCACAGAAGGCACAGCCATAGCCGCCATAGCCCTCACCTGTATGGACCCACGCGAAACAGCACCATGATCAAATAGCCTTGGTGCATTGAGGCCGAGGGGTGAAAAAATGGTCTGCATGACTTCTGAGTCTCTAGGCAGAAAAAACATCCCGAAAAACATGTCTGGGTCAAGCACACACCTCACCCCAATCGTTTGTCTGAAAATAGAGTGCCAAATGATCATCATCTTCCCAAGTCAAATTGCCACCAAACAAAGGAGCGACAGTAGATCCCCCATTGACCGAATGAGGACCCAACTCAGGCAGCTAACCAATCCCAAGCAAAGCACCTTGGGTCAAGCCATTGAGGTCCCAGGTTGATGCACACTGTTTGGATATACGGTGTATATACAATATGCATATGTATAGTCAGTCATTTATTCATTTATTCATTTATTCATTTATTCATGTATGCATTTATTCATTTATTCATTCATTTATTCATTTATTCATTATGTATCTATTGATTGTTATTCCCCACATCACTGTGTGGGGCTCTTGTTTTTCGCTTGGCACCCGCCGCTGCTTCCGCATCCCGCCGCGCCGCTTCCCACATCTCACTCACCACTTATCACATCTCACTCATCACACCACAACTCATCACAGCACCCCTTCTCACACCTCAGTCATCACAGCACTACTTATCACACCACTTGTCACAGCCACATCATCACACAACATTCATCACAGCACTACTTATCACACCACTTGTCACAGCAATCTCATCGCGGCTGGCTGTCTGAAGGAGCTGCTGCGTGTTTCGTGTGGCAGGCGCAGTACATAGGGCCTGCTGGAGGAGCTGCTTCGCGCGTGGTCGCCGCCTGCCCGGCGGCTGGCGTTCGTGTGGCAGGCGCAATACACAGGGCCTTCTGGAGGCGCTGCTGCGCGCGTGGTCGCCGGCTGGCCCGCGGCTGGCTTTCGTGTGGCAGGCGCACTACACACAGCCTTCTCGTGTGGCAGGCGCACTACACACAGCCTTCTGGAGGAGCTGCTGCGTGCGGCTGGCTTTCGTGTGGCAAGAGCTGCTGCGCGCGTGGTCGCCGCCTGGCCAGCATACACAGGGCCTTCTGGAGGCGCTGCTGCGCGCGTGGTCGCCGGCTGGCCCGCGGCTGGCTTTCATGTGGCAGGCGCAGTACACACAGCCTTCTGGAGGAGCTGCTGCGCGCGTGGTCGCCGCCTGGCCGGCGGCTGGCGTTCGTGTGGCAGGCGCAATACACAGGGCCTTCTGGAGGCGCTGCTGCGCGCGTGGTCGCCGGCTGGCCCGCGGCTGGCTTTCGTGTGGCAGGCGCAGTACACAGAGCAGCTGCTGCGCGCATGGTTCGCGGCTGGCCCGCGGCTGGCTTTCGTGAGCCTTCCGGAGGAGCTGCTGCGGGCGTGGTTGCCGGCTGGCCCGCGGCTGGCTTTCGTGTGGCAGGCGCAGTACACACAGCCTTCTGGAGGAGCTGCTGCGCGCGGCTGGCTTTCGTGTGTGGCAAGAGCTGCTGCGCGCGTGGTCGCCGCCTGGCCAGCATACACAGGGCCTTCTGGAGGCGCTGCTGCGCGCGTGGTCGCCGGCTGGCCCGCGGCTGGCTTTCGTGTGGCAGGCGCAGTACCCAGGGCCTGCTGGAGGAGCTGCTGCGCGCATGGCCGCGGCTGGCTGTCATATGGCATGCGCAGTACACAGAGCCTCCTGGAGGAGCTGGTGCGGGCGTGGCCGCTGCTGGCCCGCGGCTGGCTGTCGTGTGGCCGGCGCAGTACACAGAGCCTCCCGGAGGAGCTGCTGTCACACCACTTTGTCACACCACTTTGTCACACACACACCATCTTTCACACATCATCTTTCACACCATGTTGTCACACACACCATCTTTCACACGCCATCATTGACACACCATTTGTCACACACCATCTTTCACACACCATGTGGTTCGGTTATAGTTGCATGACTTGAGATTGTTACAAAGAAGCTACGGGGGAGTTATGCAGGACTTACGCAAGTTTATTATATCTTTTTTGCAACTTTTTTATAAGTATGTTATAAGTTTTTTAACTATATTTATGGTATTTAGAAGCATTGGCTGAAAGAAACGCGATGGAAGCGAGGAAATGTGCACGCGTCGTTTTTTGAATAAAAAACAATGTGCCAAATCAAAATAAACCACAGCAGTCACACCGCCGCAGCTATTCAGAAAATACATGTGGTGCACAAAAGAATGCCACAGCAGTCACACTGCCGCAGTGATGGATGACTTCTTGCATTATTTTTTCGCTGGCGCTCAATGTAAGCAGATCAAGCGCTCACCATCTTGTCGCCACCATGCAGGCATGGTGTAGGGATTTTCCAAAGAAACGGACCGGCTCCAGTGATTGTTGGTGATATACCAAGCGCTGTGGCCATGTTTGAGTTCGACCTTGGATGCGCATAGAAGCCCTTCATGTCAAAGAATCTGTGCAGTTTATGAAAAATATTTGCGATGGGAAACAAGAAAAACGATCTGGAAAGTGCTGGAAAAGGAATGTTAGAAACAGTAGAAGGTACCAGCTCCAAGCGTTGCAGCAAAAATACTCCGTGTGAGCCATCTGTCAAGATCCATTGCAGGATGCCAGCAGCATCAGGGAAAATGAGCACATCGCCTGGTTTTGCAGTGCTATTGTAGACTTTGACGCCGGCAGCTGTCTTGTTCAAGATTGCAGTTGGCCGTTGCCATGTTTCCAGAATGGATTCTGAAGCTGCTTTCAAAGGAGATAAGAATTGTAGAGGCTGCAGGACTGGTGGCATATGTTCGGCCATCGTTTGTGCCTGGGAATGAAGCATCCGTGGCAGAAGCGCTGCAGCAAATCCGGCTTCGACTTTGGACACGAAGCGCTCAGCAAGGCCTTGCTTATAACATTTGTGCTTTGATTCCATGGGCTTGCAAGACAATGCAACACCCAATTTGAGCCACGAATCTGGTAAGTGAAGCCTGTGGTGATGCTTCGGGCGGCAGCACTGCGCAGTGTATGCTGCCGAGAATTTCAGCTGATGTTCTGTCTGCAATCTTTGCAGCTTCGCGACATGGTCAGGGGTGATTTTCCTCCACATATAGACTAATTTCCTGATCTCCATCGCGATTTCTGACAAAGTTCTGAAGCTGTCCAATGGCAGACGCAAAGAGTCAACATTGACAACCAGCATCTCTGCATACCAGCGCATCAGAGGCAGTATGCTTTCACATTGTTCTGATTGGCCTTTATAAGTATCGCCATTCCACATTTTCGGAGTCCACAAAGATTTCATGTAGCCAACTCTGCCGTGGCTTGAAACTTTTGGCCCTTCCCACTGGGACTCCAAGCACACTGTACGCAAATCTTCTAATTTCAAATCGGTTGCTTTGGAGATGGCATGCCAGAAGAGACAAAGCTCTTGATTTGCAACGCCGTTGCTGAAGTAATTGTGCATGCTATCCAAGCAAACATCACTTGGCCGCAATCGCGGGCGAAGGCTGGCATCAAACAAGATTGATTGTGGGACATAGGTGATACCATAGCTCTTTTCCAGCTGCTCACGCATCTTTACATTCAGATGAGGAATCCGTTCGGCGATGTGGTCGCAGCATGCCCAAATCGTGGCATCGCTTGCCATTTCGAATCTGCTCACATCGTGCTCGGAAATGTCTCGGAAACGGTCGTCTGACAGCCCACTGTCTTTTTTGAGGATGTTCTGACACCACAAGCAAGGCTTGAGACCGCTGCTTCCCTTGATGGCCAACGTACTCTGCAGAGCTGCTAAGTCGGAAATGAATAAGGCTTTTGTTTTCTGCTTGTACCACATTGGCTCGTCATTCCTGATGTGGTCATTTTGTAAAATCTCAAGACATCAAGACAGGTACGGTATATAGGGAAATAAGTATACCGATGGAAACTGAAAAGCATTATAGCCGAGAATCAATCGAACAGCGAAGCCAGTGAGATACTCATCACGGAGAACATGTTCCACCAATGCGCTCATGGCCTTTGCCAAACCACCATCCACATGGTCGCAAGTGGAATGCTGAATCAAGCCAATGCAAAGCCACATCTCCTCTTGGTGCAGCCATTTTCCCAGCTCCAGCCAGCTGAAATATATCAGGGTTGCTTTCATCTTCTTGTGAACTGCTCATACGTTGCCCGCTTGGGCTTCGTCGTGGTAAATCAAGGGTGACAGCAAGTTGCCACATTGGAGCAGACGCTCCTTCAACAGACCAGAGAGGGCTGGCATTCGACAGCCAATGAAGCGCAACAACTTTGGCATGTTTGCAACTGGAAAAGCCTCTGGAAGCTCTCTCTTCGAAGGCAGATGCAAGACATCAAAGCACTGACTTTGCTCTAGTGCTTCTTCGACATGTTGGCCAAACTGCCTTGAAGATAGCGATGATCCTTCAGGTGGCTGTGCCAAGTTCCAGATCAAACGGGTCGCTCTTTCAGAGGCACCTTTCACAGCAATAGCTGCGCTCACATTTCCAAGTACAGTCTCATCACATTGCTTTCGCTTCCGGGGCATGCAAAAAAGTTGTTACATAATGTCTGAAGCATGCTAAGAGGAACTCTGAAGCAAGACATGCATGTCATGCGTCATGGTACCTCCATGGGGTAGTGAAAGCCTCTGGAGAAACGGTTCAATGAAGTATTGCTGTCTTGGTCATGCTTACCTTATAGAAACACGGTAAAAGCTGAAGGAACAAATGTTGACAAGGCATCTGAGCATGTCTTGCACAGCAGGCACACCGCCGCACAATTGAATCAATTTCCCAACATGTCAAAAGAAGACAAGTCTAGTCTTGTGATCACACGGCATCCATGGAAAAAAGTAATTGTGGCATGGAGGCTGCACACTATAGAATGCCAGGCGGCTTTTCGCACGGAAACTCGAAGAGCACAGCGGAGGAAGCTGCATAAACTGACTCCAGACATATGTGAGCCTTGCCAAAGATATCACCCCCTGGCAACGCATACGCTGGCTTCGCATGCGTATGGTTGAAACACCAAACCCCTAAATATCTTTTAAGCAAACACCTATAGCACATCTACTTCTGAGCACGCTTCTTTGCACATGCCTTTGGCCGCAGCTTTGCTGCAGCATTCTGCTCGTTCACATTGCGTACCTGCACTCGGAAATCGGCCATCAATGCCTGGGCAGCTTTCGTCTCAGTCATGAAATGGGCCTTGTTGAAGGACAACACTTCATGCCCATCAAAGTTCTGCTTGTTCTGAACCTTGTGCGCCACAGATGTGCACTCAGCCTGCCACTTCTCCATTTTCTCCAAGGCTTCGGCAACTGCATCTGCCAGTTCGTCATGAAACTTGTCTTTGCCTTTCTTCTCAATGGCAGCTGTCGCGGCCTTCAAGTTGTTCACCAGGCTCGACAGCGGCCCCAAGCTCTTGCTGGCCAAAGTGTGCGCGCTCTTCATGGCTTTCTCGTTTTCTCGAGCCTGCTTCTTCTCCATGGCTGCCTTTTCGCGAGCTTCTTGTTTCGCACTCTTTGCGCCGGCAGTCTTGGTAATTTTCACTGGCTCCTCTTCACTGTCGGTCGGGATGATAACACAGACTTCTGCAGACTTTTGAGAAGACGTAACAGGTTCGGCATCCTGGGCTGGTGACTTCTTGGATCCACTTGCCTTGCTCTTGTCAACAGCCTGACGTTTTTTCTTGAAAGTCCTCTCCCTGGTCAAGAGCTCTTTCTCGATGCTACTCTTGATGTCCTCAACACTGACTGATTTGACGGGGACCCGCCACAAGCGACCAATGGGAGCAGGATGTTCTTCATAGTCTTGGTAGCTTTCGACCTGTTCCTTCGTCCATCCTTGGGCCATGTGGACTGCCAGTGGCAAGTAGGCCCCACCCACAGACTTGATCTCTCTTCTCTGGACCTCTTTGGCGCGGACTTCAACTAAGGCAGCTCGAATGAGCTTCCACTTGCCTTGGCCATCTGCGTCGTCCATGCTGTGACTTCTTTGCCAGAATTCACGTTGGTCACGAAGGCTCATGGTTGTCAACTCACTAGGCCTTTCCCCAAGGTTGCGGTAGAGGATCATGTCCACACGCTTGCATTCTTTGCAAGTGAACGAATTGGCTCCTTTTTGTACAGACTCCATAGGGTCAACAAAGAGGTTGCAATACCTGCAAGTGACTTTGCCAGCGATGTCGTCCAAGGCCGCATCCACTCCATCCATAGCCTTGGACAACTCGTCAGCACTGAACTGTGGCATTGTCTCAGCCACATCAGCCATGGCTATATAGGTGCCTGTCGTTTTTAGAATTGCTTTGCAACTCTATACCCAGGAAAAAGCTGCATATGAAGAATCAAACTGCCATGCATCCAACATGGCGGTCAAACATGTAACACATTCAGTGGAGTCAGATGGGCTGCACTGTCATGTATACTGACCCTGCGGCTGCTCAAAAAGCGTTAGGAAGGCAATTCTCCTATAATGCATTGTCTCTGGATGAATGGTGACATGTTTTGCAATTGCTTCCAAGGACTGCTGCACATCACCACGCAGCTACATACACCTAGGCTCACAAGTGGAGTTGCCAGGTCACAAACTTTCGAAAAAAGGGGACATTACCCCAAGCTAAGCAAAACTGCCTGGGCGTTGTCGCCCTCATACTCACTTGCCACCACCACAGCGCTTCTTGCCATTCTTCTTCTTCTTGGACTTGATTCCACTGGATGGCCCTAAGCTCCCAGTCGCAGGTGTTGACTCTTCCTCGTGGTGGTCAGCCTGGTTGCCAACAGAGCGACCATCCTTCTTACCTTCTCCCTTCAGGTTGGCCAAGCGATCACCTGCAGCTTCATGAGAAGATGCCGCAGTGACATCTGGAGAATCTTCGCGCATGCGAGAAGCTTCCATGGCACCAAAGAGTAAGTGAGCCAGCAGGACCTTCATGTCATCCTTGCTTTCCCCAGAGGTTCTGCTGTTGAGAATCTGCTGGGCTCTCTCAGGGGTGATGGATGTGCCGGAGCAGTCACCTGCTCGAACGCTGCCGTCACTCATGATGGCAAAACCATATTGAGGTGCATCAGCCATGGGGCTCTAAAGACACGGAGGAGTCCCTGCAGCTAAGTGATTCACCAAAAAAACTGCACAGCAAAGAAACTGAATCAAAGTCTCTGATCGTCCATGCCACAGCGGTGACACCGCCGCAGCAAAGCAAGATGTCAAGACTACATGCTGACTACTAACTGCCTACCCCTAGCCTACATGCAGTCTACAGCCTACGCATGAGTAGTCTCAGAGTAGACGGACAGCAGACTACATCTAGACTACGCGTAGGTCAAGAGTAGACGCATACCAGACTACGCTCAGACTACGTGTAGACGGAGCAGACTACACCTGGACTACAGGACCGTAGTCTGTAGACTACGCTATAAAATGACGTAGTCTGAACGTAGTCTCGACGTAGTCTGAACGTAGTCTCGACGTAGTCTGAACGTAGTCTCGACGTAGTCTGAACGTAGTCTCGACGTAGTCTGGGGTGTTTAAGCATCACCTGGTGTGAGTTGCTGCAAGAAGATTCTGTTTCCAACCTGCTCTGTAACTTCCTTTCTGCATTGTGTTGCTGCTTTGTTCCTTGGAAGGGAAAACCATTTTTGTATATTTTGTCTTCTCTTTCAGGGGGAAATGCTGCCCAATTTTGCCGTATAGTTTAGGGTTTAGGATTTAGGGTTTAGGCTTTTGGGGAAAATGTAAGTTAAAATGTCTCTATTTTTCCGGCTTCTACCTAATGAGTCAACGCGCAGCTATCCTTTTTCTTCAGCCCTGATAAATCCTATAACATGGTGCTGCCTTGCTTGGGTTCTATCAAACTGCTGGCTTTTGGCTGGTTTGCGTTTTTGTTGACGCTGGCCTTGAACAGGGATTTTGACAGAAGGCACACGCATGAGGACACGGTCCATGTGGACGAGCATATCCAGCTGCCATCGCTGGAGCAGGGCCATAAGGAGCAGCATGCGGATTCTCTGCCCCACTGTAACTGCACGTGCTCGACGTGAATGAGCCTTGGCTTCGCATTGTGGTCATGGCAGGCTCGTTGGCATGACTCGAAGCTGCACTCTCGGAAGAAGCCATGCGGCGCTGCAGCTCCATGACGATCAACAACAACATTGCAAAAAGGGATTGGATGGACTGCGACTCTATTGGTCCAGTCTCCATGGGGAGACCCAAGACAAAGCAAATAGACACTGGTGGGCCAACAACTTCGTTTGCGTCCGAATAAACCACAGGAAGGTCACAGTCGGTGCATGACATAATTGAAACATGTCCGTGCCAATGCACATCATGACATCTGTAGCTTAGTCGTGACAATGACACGTCATCACATTAATCTCGCAAGAAGGCCACAGCAGAGACACCGCCGCAGCATTTATGCATCATGCTGTGGCAAGAAACAAAGAAACAAGTGAAGAAACTCTTCGCACTGCCAATTCAAAGCAGCCCCCCTTCTAGTATAGAACTTGCTGTACAATACATGAATCTCACGGGCAGCCCTGACAAGGCGGACTTTTTTGTTCCATCTTTTTCTTTTCTTTGTGCTTCTTCTTGTGCTGTTTGCGGCTAGTCTTGCCACGACCTTTGTCGTAACCATGCTTCTCCCGGAAAACTGCTCTTGCCGATTTCGACAAAGGCTTCTGTGTTACATGAGCTGGCCCATCGGTTGTGGAAGCAGCAGGGCAAGAAGTATCTTCATCTTCAGAGTTGGGTGTAACTGGCGAACTATGCTCAGGGCACGAAGAAGGCTGCGAGGAAGCTGGCATGCCCAAAGCTCGAGTCAACATTTCCGTCAAAGATCTCACAGGTCTTGAGGAAGAACTTTGAGAATTGCCATGCTGCAGCCCTGGGTCTTGCTCGCCGTAACTTTTGCTCAGAAAAAGATCCCAGTCATCTATCTCTTTTTTCAAAGAGGACGGCATGGGCATGGAGCTGGCAGACTTGTCTCGCACATCTGCCTCGCCTCCATGGCACTCATGCATGGCAAGCGCTCGCTGATCGAGACGCGGACAACTAAGTAAACAAGTAAAGTTTTCAGTGCTCATGTGATGCTAGGAAAAACAAAGTTGGCAGTTTGTGTTGTCGGCATGTTGGAGCATGTCGACCCTGCATTGCTAATTTTCCAATAGCGCTGGCCCTAGAATCACAGATCCCCCCAACAGGAAAGAAAACTGAGATAAAGGGGGAAACAAAACATTTTGGTGACTTTGTCGGGGTCAGTTTCCAACCTGCTGAGACAACTGGAAACTCGGCAGCCTGCATGCATGTTTCAGCGCTTGGAACTGTGCTGTCTTTGGCATCCTTCCAAGAGAAAAACTTTCAACAAATTGTCCGCTCAAGCCAAAAAAAGAAACAAAACATTTTCGTTTGGCTTCGTGCGTGTCTCATGGCTCTCTCTTGCAGTGACGGCCTGCGCAAGAAGTAATTTGACCAGCTAATGGAACATGACTCTTGAACATTGCGGGCAGCAACATTCCAAAGCCACAGCAGGCACACCGCCGCAGCATGTGTCACACAAGATTTTCCCAGATAAATTTGCAACCTTGCAGTCGCCGCATTGCAGCACTCAATTTTTTTAAACTCCTCTTCCGCAGCCGCGATTTGGCTTTCCACAGCCAGCCAACACAAAATCGGCAAGCATGCCGCTATAGAACGTCTGACCTAAAACTTGTTCTCATCCCATGCCTTTGCAGCTTTGGCCCGGGCTTTGGAAGCCAGCCTCTTGGCCATGTCATCGTCTTTGTTCTTTTTGAACACCCTGTAGTACTCCTTGTGCCAAGCCCTGCTGCACACATTGTCGCGGTGCATTTTCAAAGCAGGCTTAGCAGGCTTAGCACTAGCTGGTTTCTGCATAGGAGCTGCTTTGGCAGCAGCTGGCCGTTTCATCTTCGAACTTTTCTTTGCCTTTTTCTTGTCATCCCGCTGTGTCAATTTGTTCAGAAGCGATTGGCCAGGCTCCAACTGCTTCTCCTTTTCCTCCTTTTCCTTTCGTGCTTCATCACTTTCCACCTGTGGTGGATCTTCCACGGTTGCCTGTGGAACGGGCTTATCAAGGATAGCAAGAGGTGCAGGAACTGCTGCTCCACCAACGAGATTGGACAACTTCTCTTCTGAAGCTGTGCGAAAGTCATGCGCGGCCTTCTTCTCAGCGAGCGAAGCCGAAGAAGGAGGCGGAATCTTCTCGGCAGCAGATGAGCTGGCCGGTTCAGCTGGCACACCAGCTGTCAAAGCACGAGGTGGTGCACATGGTGTCTTTGAAGTCTCGCTGTTTGTAAATTGCAAATCAATATGATTGTCTCGGTTCTTGTGCATCATGATCGCCTGCATGGACTGAAGCATCATTGGCATAAAAGCCTGAAACATCGAAGCCACTTGCTCCGACGCTTGGGCATGAGTTGCAGAAGAACGCTGCACCGCACTCTGGCTGGTAGCATCTCGCAATTCCAAACGTGTCGTCCTTTGAGGAATGCGAGTATACAACTCCAGCAACTCAGGCCCCTTGGCCTTGCTCGGACAAGGCTTCTCACTTCCATAGGCATGCCTCTTCGCATCCTCAGACAACTGCTCAGGATCATCTGGCAATGTCAGAATGTGAGGAGGATCAACTCCGGCAAGGTGCTCGCTTTTTTTCAAACGTTTGGAAGCTGAATTCCAAGCTTCTTTCACAGTCGTGAAAGTCGACCGCAACTCAAACGGTGTCTTGGAAGGCTGGTACAAGAGCAAGAGAGCTGTGATCCAAGCCTTGCTTCCCTCGGAAGGGTTCCGCAAGCCAAGGCGCCATAGATGACAGATGATTCGATCCATAGCGTCCCTGAAGGGTTTCTGTTCCAAAGCTTGCCAAATGCTCTCGGTCAGGAAGTGATCCATGCGAGACCAATCTTGAGATTTGCTACGGGTCTTGTCCGTCAGAACCCTTGTGCCCTCCATTTGCTTTGTCACCAGTTGCTGTAAGGATTTCTTTTCATTTTCGTCAAATCCGGCACAGCCACTGATGGCAGCACTGACATGCAAAGCTTGGTCTACAGTGAAGCTCAGAGCACCTAAGGTTTTCTTCACGGCTTCTAAATGCACCAGGCGATCGACGCCATCCTGCGTTTCCAGCAGCTTCGAAAGGGCAGTCACGCTGTCGACAGCTGCGTCTGCCATGGCAAAAAAATATAGTTCCAAAACCAACACTAGTATTCCGAACGCAACATCTCCAGAAGTGCAGTGATGTCTGCTACTGCCTGCCACGTGCGTTTGATTTCAAGAGCCTTCTTTTTTGATGGCAGATATTGCCGGTAGCGATTTTAGTACTATGTCAATGCAACATTCGAAATAAAACAGGAACAGCTAAAAACTTGGGCGCAGATTCCACTCACGGCGTATGGAGGAAAAAGAACAAACAGAGCACAGCGGACACACCGCCGCACTCCATGCATGGTGCAATCGTGCAGAAAAAATGCGACTCCGACACGACAAAAAAAACGCAACTGTTGCGCAATATATAGCATGAGGCTTTCACACATGAATATATAATAAACATCTATACCGACTTGCGGTTTCGAACTCCATAAGTTCTAGTCTTAACACCAAGGCACAATAAAAGCCACAGCAGGCACACCGCCGCAGACAGGTAGGAAACAAAACGCGCAAGGTGGCTCACATGTATCTCAACATATACATCTGTCAAAAATTTCCACATAGTACTAAAAGAACCTAAAATACAAAATATGATGCTATAGAGAAACCCCAACAAAAACGCAGGCTATAAAACGTGAAATGATGACCGCAACTGCTTAAACAGCAAAAGCAAGCCCCACACAAAACTCAAACTTCCGCGTCCGTTTTATACTTTAACATATAAGTAGTTAATAACTTTTATAACTTTTTCGCTCAGAAAAGACGCTGCAAATATATATCATCTACAAAAGCGCCCAAAAAAGTCATATGAATCGTAACACTCTCCAGAAAGTTATACCACTTAGCAAACCTATACCAAGTTGTTTCCTATGTTACCGCAACGTATATATCATCTTGCATGGGGTTATAACATTAAACAACTAAACCGAACCACATGGCACCACTTTGTCACACACCATCTTTCACACAAGTTTTTCATACACCATCTTTCACACACCACTTTTGTCACACACCATCTTTCACACACCATCTTTGACACACCACTTTGTCACACACTATCTTTGACACACTATCTTTCACAGACAACTTGGTCACACACCATCTTTCACCACACCATCTTTGTCACACACCATCTTTCACCACACCATCTTTCACACACACAACTTTGTCACACACCATCTTTCCTCCACCTCCTCCTTTGTCTTTCCTTCCTTCCCCGTCACGGCTACAACGTTTCTTGCTCATTATTGGAAGAAGTTGACTTGTGGGGCTTGTGGGGTTATCCGGTCCTTTTATTTTTTCATTTATTTATTTATTCCTTTGATGGTTTATTCATGTATTCATGCATTTACATATATTCAAAACATGTATACATGATTTTACATGTCTATATCTATACAAAATATATAAACACTCACACCATTCTTTTCTTCCGCTGTGCAGACCGGTTGTGTTAAATTAAATCATTCGGATGGAAAAAGATTTGTCCTATTTTGTTTTTGGGGCCCCAAAGCCAAGCCGGAACCCAGGCTACAGCTGCTTCTCGCAAGTTTTTTGGCTTTCTTAACCTTTTTTTGGTCTTTTCCAGGAAAAACAGGGTTAGAGGGGGCGTAAGCCAATACGCTTCAGGGGAAGAATGGAATGGTTTCATGTATTCCCGTGGAATGTAAGGAATATCTATATATATATAAATATATCGTGTATATATATATATATATACATATTCGAAGGAAGTTTAGAAGTCAAACTTCCGACAACATGGACAGATGAAAAGCAGAGATGGGCAGAGGCAGAGAGAAGAGAAGAGTAGAAGAGAGCACAGATCAGAGAAGAGAAAGACTAAGAGTTAAGAAAGAAGATGCAGATGCGCGAAAAGGTAGGAAAGTCGCGAAACACTTGTGTTTTCCAATGATTTGTGGCTCTGGAGGGTCGAAAAGTAGGCTCGCTAAAGCGGCGGGTGCAGAGCCATCTCGCCAGATGAGAGATGAAAAATTGCACGCCGTTGTGGCGCGAAGCACATTTCCAAGTCAAAATGTACAAAATACACCAGGATCGGAGCACTTTTGGAAGTTGAGATGTTGAAAAAGTGCACGCCGTTGTGGCGCGAAGCACATTTCCAAGTCAAAATGTACAAAATACACCAGGATCGGAGCACTTTTGGAAGTTGAGATGTCGAAAAAGTGCACGCCGTTGAGGCGCGAAGCACATTTCCAAGTCAAAATGTACAAAACACACCAGCTCCGGACCACTTTTGGAAGTTGAGATGTCGAAAAAGTGCACGCAGTTTTGGCGCGAAGCACATTTTGAAGTCAAAAGTGCAAAAAACTGACGGGCGTCAGATGTGCTTTCGCGTGGCAGGTGCAAGGGATTGTGCACCTTGTCAAAACTGAGCAAAACGTGAGGGTTTTGCAGCATTTCCAAAAGCGATGGCACGCGTGGGACATTTGAAGAGGTTCTTCAAAAATGCATTTCGCGTGGCAGGCGCAGTACAAAAGACATGTTCATCAGAGATGTTAGGAGGTCAGGGCGCTGATTTCCTGAGAGGGGTTGCATTTTGGAGCATCAGATCTTCAGGTTTGCTGAGATGATTTTGCGTGACAGGTGCAGCACTTCGTATGACTTGGCATCACTTTTTCGTGGCAGGCGCAATACTTTCGACAGGTGGAGTGGAAAAATTGCAAAACGCATTGGTCGAGGCCGTAAGCTCTGCACTCAACTTTCCATTTTTGAAGGAAGTCTTGCAGAATTGTTTCGTTTATGATGTTGTCAACTTCGAAACTTGAGGAAGTCTCGCAGACTTGTTTCATTTTTGATGTTGCCAAGTTCAAAAATTGAGGAAGTCGCGCAGACTCGTTTCGTTTTTGATGTTGTCAACTTCGAAACTTGAGGAAGTCTCGCAGAATTGTTTCATTTTTGATGTTGCCAAGTTCAAGAATTGAGGAAGTCTCGCAGGCTTGTTTCGTTTTTGCCGTTGTCAAGTTCAAAAACTGAGGAAGTCTCGCAGAATAGCTGCAGGTAGACAGACAGACAGGCAGACAAACAGATAGATAGATTCAGATAGATTCAGATAGATTCAGATAGATTCAGATAGATTCAGATAGATTCAGATAGATTCAGATAGATTCAGATAGATTCAGATAGATTCAGATAGATTCAGATAGATTCAGATAGATTCAGATAGATTCAGATAGAATCAGATAGATTCAGATAGATTCAGATAGATTCAGATAGATAGATAGATAGATAGACAGATAGATAGATAGATAGTTAGATAGATAGATAGTTAGATAGATAGATAGATTAGGTAGGTGGATAGTTAGATAGACAATTACAACTACAACAGCTACCACTACACGTTGCTACTGCGATAACTTCAAAATATACTACGCAACATTACACTGCACTAATTACACTACACTACACTACACTACACTAATTACATCTAATTACACTACACTACACTACACCACGCTACACCACACTACACCACACCACACCACACCACACTACACTACACTACACTACAACAACAACAACTACAACAACAACCACTACTGCAACTACAACTACAATATCAACTACATTACATACAGCAATTACACTGCAGCACGCTACAACTAGAAACACAACTACAACTACACCCACACTATATTACACAACACAACACTACACTACACTGATTACATTGCATTACACTACAACTACAACTGCAGCTGCAACTACAACTACCACTACATTACATGACACTAAGTTTTCTACACTACACTACACCACACTACACTCAGCTACAACTACAACTACAACTAGAACTAGAACTACAACTACACTACACTAAGTACACTGCACTACACTACAGCTACAACTACACTACACTACACTAATTAGACTGCACTACTCTACAACTACAACTACACTACATTACACTAGACTACACTACACTATACCACGCTACACTACACAACACTACACTACATTACGCTGCATTACACTACTCTAATTACACCACACCACAACTACAACTGCACTGGCAAATGCACTAATTAATTACAGCTACAGCTCCACTACACTACACTACAACTACAGCTACGGCTGCAACTACAACTGCAACTGCACTACACAACACTACATCCAGCAGTTGTGGTAAGGTGACCACTGCAACCATGTAACCATTGCAACCACTCGAAAAAGCACAACTCCAACCACCTGTCGGTCCATCAGTGGATTCGCTCTGCCATCCGTGATTCACAGCGACCAACCTCTCCTATAGGTTTCCTATTTTTGAAACTTCCGCCACCGCCTTGTGCGGTACTACTGGTATTTATTATTAGTACTACACCTGTGTGTATGTATTCTGATATTTGTTTGTGCAATCTTTGAGAATTAATGGTTGGCATGGCTCTTGCACCAATCCTCACGTAAATTCTTTAACCCTAGCCACCATGGCGACAAGGAATAGCAGCAGTTGCTTTCGACTGTATCTCCTGCAAATTCGGCAAACTCGCAAGTGTTTTTGATCACTGGAATCTGAATAACAGACATGTCTTGACTCTCAACATTGCAGCTTTCGAAAAAACACAAATGGCAGCACCATCGACGAGTCCAATGATTTAATCAATCAATGATCATAACTTGTTGAGATGTGTTTTGCTGACTTAGACACAGACTGAAGTCTAGACTCACTGAAGATTTTTAGAGGTTGAGATTTGGGGCTGCTTTGGAGATCCAACTCCAACCTCCAGGGCAGGTTCGAAACCTTTTTGGTGCACCAAGGATGTGCAGATGGTGACGCACCACGTCTGTCTCGCATATCAGCTTCACCGTCAGGGTAAATAGCTGCACAGGCATGGATTGGGCAGTCACCAGGCATTCGTCATGCAGCTTAACAAGTCAAGTGCACGGAGTCAAATTGGCGCAATGTTGCGGAGTGTCAAACGAGTTGTTCCTTGGCGTTTGAGAGAAGAGAGCATACCATATTCTGACAGTGACCTTTCTGGCTGAGTTTTGTCAACACACCGAACGACTATCAAGCTGAAAAGCTGGTAATCAAAGCAAGAAACAGTACAGAATATGCCAAATACATCCAACTAATTAATTACCATCAATTGCCAATTGGATCCAATTGGTGACTTGGTCGAGGGATCCGACAGAACATTTTCCAATTTGGCCCGGAGCAGCTTGAACACGGAACTGTGATTGGTCCCAGACAGCTGCCAATTAACAGCTTCTTCATTTATTCAAGAGTTGCCGTCCTAGCACGAAGGAGCGAAACTCCAGAACTTAAGCATTCAAATGTCTGCAGCGACACTCAAGATCCATGATCAAAGCCTTTGTGGGATCTTTGACCACCTCCTGAATTGAATGTAAAACACGGCTTGTCACCCCGAGAGAAAGCTCGCACAAAATCAAGGGGCCTATACATTCGCGAGCAAACGGATACCGTTCGATCGAGAACCCGTCTACTGATACCGTTCTGAATCTCTCTCAGCCAGGTGCAGGAGGCCCTGACAAAACTGCAAAAGGGAAAATATCAGTTTGAGTAACCCGCTGAAGGTTGAAAGAAAACGATTTGGAAAAAAAGTGCCTGTATTTCAATATCTGTGTTCTTTATTGTTCTTTGAAGATCAGTGGGTATGGGTCAAAGCTGAAGCTCTTCGCAACCCATGCTCAGTAAAAACCATCCAATTTTGACAGTGACGCCAAGTGGTGACCCATACCCAACTTTTGCCAGCGCCAAAGAGAGTTTCAGTTGAGGAAAAACTAGTACCGCACAATCTCTCCCGAGGTCGCGGGTGCTTGTGGCTGATTCCAATTGCTGATCCATTGTGCCGCCATTTCTTGTCCCTGCACGAGGGAACTGGGAACATTCTCAGTTGGTTTTGGGGGATGAGTTCATCTACGATGCTGATTGTTGTTGGCACGGTCAACGATGGCCAACAAGGACAGCCACAAGCCTTGACTTCAAACACCTTCTATATTGGCCCTGTGGAGCGAATGTGCAATTTTAGAATCCCTCCAGCTCAGCCAAGCAGGGTCAAAACTGGCCAGGGCCGCCAGCTCTTGTGGAGTTACCTTCAAACTTTACTGTTTTCTGTGGTTTGAAATCTTTGGAATTGGAAACATCCCGCGCGTTTTCCACCGAAAATTCACCATAAAATGGCAAAACGATATGGATTCCCAAGGAAAATGGTCTTCAACTAGAGGGTTTTCGATATCCATGTTGATTTTCAGGAGGATATACCCTCATGCGGGATGATACGGGTTTGTCATTGGGTGCCCCGGAATCTCAGTGCTTGTGCTTGCTCATCATTTCTGGTAGAATAACAAAAAAAGGCGAGTAAGTTTGTCATCTCCGATAAAGACCTTTTTTCCGTGAAGCATCATGGATAGCACCCTGAAATACCCTCGCAGTTTTCCATAGTTTTTCCCCAAGAGCTGAGGAACCTTTTCCGTCGGCCTGAATTGTTAGGCGGCCTTGGCGACTTGTCGACGCAAGCGTTCCAAAGCTTCCATACACTGGCGGCGAAATGTGCTGGAATCGGCCTGCCATGGTTGGAGTAAACTCTGAAGTCATACATTTTAGGCTGTGTCTAATCAGATCTAACCAGCAAATACTAGCTAGTAGAGTTAGTAGAGTCAAATGAATCAACTTATGTCAACTTAGCAGTTGGATCACTGTTGGATCAGTTGGATCATGTGTTGCTAAAAACCATGCTTGCGAGTATACCAGCGTGCCTGGTTGCATCCCGCGACGCCGACTAATCCTGCAATGCTCATCTTGGTCAAAACCCTGTAGGCACCAGAGGTCCTTTTGGAAATCGCTCCTGAAGCGGAAAGGGCCCACTGAATTCACCTATCTGACAACATGTTGAAAGACCAAGTGACTATTTAGATACCTATCAACTGGTCTCACGATGAAATAGCTCTCTTGATCATATAATTCCTGGTATATATAATTATATAATGGTATCCGCCGACCGCAGCCAACGGCAGGGGGAGCGCGTCAGAGAAGACAGTACAAGCAGCAAGTGTGGACGAACAGTCGGTTGTTGGCGTCCTGAGTGCGAAACACAAGAAGAAAAAAACAGAAAGTCAGCGGCAAGAGCCAAAGTGGTTTCATGGTGTTTCGGTGTGGCGAAGCCCAGGTTTTGGAGGCTTGACCAGGGGGCGGCAGCCCTTTTATAGATCCGGGCGCCGGCCACGGAGCCCGTGTCCTTGCCTTCTCGGTGGTAACCGAAGGTTATAGGCGCGGCCGGCACTGCCGCCCACCCACCCCCGAACCACCCCCATACCACTCCGTGTCGACTGAAGTCCCTGTAATTTACGGTGTGTTTTGCGTGCGGCGTCAAAAAACATCGTGTTTTACGGTGTTTCGGGCCCTTGGGCGGCAAGGAATTTCATCTTGGCGATGTTCAAAAACCTCAGTTTTTACGTGGTTTTGGGCTCCGGAAGAGGGCCCGGGGCGGACAAAATGGCATCTTAAGATCGTTTCAACATAGATGGCCCAAACGTGGCCCCATGGGCCAACATAGGCCCAACATAGGCCAACATGGGCCCACCTTAGGCCCGACACCAGATGGGCCCAACATAGCCCAACATAGGCCCAACCTGGGCCAAGATAGGCCCAAGATGGGCCCAAGATGGGCCCAAGATGGACCCAAGATGGGTCAACATGGGCCCGACTTGGCCCAACATAAGCCCAAGATGGCTCAACATGGGCCCGACTTGGCCCAACATGGGCACAACCTGCGTTCAACATAGGCCCAGACTGCTTCCATACAGGCAAGCACTGGGCGTTATGCCTGCCTCAGTTCAACATAGCCCTCCCTGGGTTTGCGCGGAGAATCCCGGCCCAGTCTTCCCACACCATCCGCCAAACGTCGTTGCTTGGCCGGCGCCCGGCTGTCAGGCGTAAGCCTTTAAATAGATCGATAGATAGATAGATAGACAGATAGATAGATAGATAGATTATATTATATCATATTATATTAGATTACATTAGATTAAGATTGGATTGGATTAGATTGGATTAGATTAGATTAGATTAGGATAGATTTGATTCAGATAGATTAGATTCGGATAGATTAGATTAGGTTAGATTAGGATAGATTAGATTAGGATAGATTAGATTAGGATAGATTAGATTAGGATAGATTAGATTAGGATAGATTAGTTTAGGATAGGTTAGATTAGGATAGATTAGATTAGGACAGATTAGATTAGAATAGATTAGATTGGGATAGATTGGATTAGGATGGATTAGATTAGGATAGATTAGATTAGGACAGATTAGATTAGGACGGATTAGATTAGGACAGATTAGATTAGCACAGACTAGATTAGGATAGATTAGATTAGGATAGATTGGATTAGGATAGATTAGATTAGGATGATAGATTAGATTAGGATAGATTGATTAGATTAGGATAGATTTGATTCGGATAGATTAGATTCGGATAGATTAGATTAGGATAGATTAGATTAGGATAGATTAGATTAGGATAGATTAGATTAGGATAGATTAGATTAGGATAGATTAGATTAGGATAGATTAGATTAGGAAGATTAGGATATAGATTAGATTAGGATAGATTAGATTAGGATAGATTTGATTCGGATAGAGTAGATTAGGATAGATTACTGTAGATTAGGATAGATTAGATTAGGATAGATTAGATTAGGATACATTAGATTAGAAACGATTAGATTAGGATAAATTAGATTAGGATAGATTAGATTAGGATAGATTAGATTAGGATAAATTAGATTAGGATAGATTAGATTAGATTAGATTAGAGTAGATTAGATAGATAGATAGATGCTTATATACCGTATAATGAATGGTAGTGTCAACTAATATCATCAACTATCATCAACTCATATCATCAACTGATCTCGAGCACAAAATCCCTTGGTTTTTCATGTTCAGCATTTCAAATGGCCATGAATTGCAGTGAAATCCACAGAATCATAAGAATGGTCACCAAAGTCGAAAGTTCAACTGGTCGAAAGAATTGGGTCTGAAATGTTCCAAGTTCCAATCTGCTGGAGAGTCTCATATGATAATCATAATTATAATCTTCCCCAAGTTCTTAAAGGAAACAAAACTCATCCAATCAACTCATCACACAACAGCACCTGCACGGGCTTTCTCTTGAGCACGAGCTCGAGCTGCCTCCTGCTCGATTAAGACCATGATTTCCTTGGCTTCTTCTTCAATGCCCTGCTGTGCCACTTTCATCTTCAATGGCTCCAGGATCAGCGACAGCAACCTGCGGCGATGACGGCCCACTGGTTGATCCATGGATAAACATATAAAATCATATAAACATGTTTGAGGATGAAGAAAATCAGTCATTAAAACATATTAAAACCAGCACCCAGCAACTGGGACACACTGAGCATCTTGAGCTTCTCCCTTTGTTGTTTGTCCAACTTGGGCAAACGGCATTCATGCACCATATGACAGAAGCCACAGTCCGCACCGTGTTTGCAATTGCCAGCTGCATATAGAGCACATGGCCTTTTGCAAAGTCCCCAATCATGCCCAAGGCTTCCAAGGCTGCCTTGATTGGAAATACTGGAGATCTGGGTCTCAACCTTGTCCTCACTTGAAGCCAGCCTGGGTATGATCCCTTGGCTGGGTGGATCTGAAAGCTTCCGGACATATTCTTTGAAACCATCTTCACAGGTCTCCACTGGTGTTCCCAAGGCCGGCATGCTATGATATCGAATCAAGAACTTGGGGCTTTCCACCACATCGATGAAAGTACGGCGGTATTCCAGCTGCAAGGCCATGACTCAAATGATACTCGATGATTGAGAAGGTTGTCTCCTCTCCAAGGATCTTTGAGCCAAATCTCCAAGGCCAAAATCTGAAAGGGAGATGACTTGCAACTTGGCGGAAAGGTTTTTGCGTCTTTGGCAACCTGCATTTTTGGCAACCTGCTGTTGATAAATGTCCTCTGCAAAATGACGAACTGTGTGAGCAACAGCATCACGACATCACATATATCAGCTCCTCAATCCCTCCAACTCTCACCAATACACCCCCCATGGTGACCCGCCGCTCCTCCAATACTTTAAACACCAATCCTTGGCCGGGAGAAACGATCTATGCAGTGTGGTTAGCTTTGCAGAGAGATCTGGTGCCATCAAATCAAAAACCTGGATCATGAGAACTAGGTGCCCCCCTGCGACCAACGTCAAGATTTGAAGATGTTTGACCCTTTAGTCTGTGAGCTGGACGAATGTCTGTGAATATCACATGACAAGAACTTGTCCAACTGAGCGCTGCTAAGCAAGGCACGCAAGGGAAGCCCTTGCGGACTGGCTCTGGCCTCTTGAACGGAGCCATGGTCCGCTGGTCCAAGTGCAAACAGCTCGACAAAAAGATGCATTAGACAAATGTGAGCTGGACAAGCAAAATCTCAGTGAATCGACTGTCAAGAAGATGGATGTATAAAATGAGCATCTAATCGCTTGCAGCTTGCGTTTTAGTCCATGTTTCCAGGATATTTCTTCAATATGTTGCAGTTTGAACGCCATCTCCACCTTTCCAATCGTCAGAGATCATTGTTCACAAAAAATGGAAATCAGCACATGAGTACATACATATGATATATGGTCGGTGCCGGAATTATAGAGCGGAAGTTGAGGAGTACGAAGGTACGGATATTTACCGTACCCTGTTGTTCTATAATTATGTTTTCCTCGGAAGGTGTGAAAAAAAACGTATCTGAATTTACTCCTAACTTTTTTCGTCGTTCTATAATTCTTGTCGGATCGCTGCTGTTCTATAATTCTGTTTTCACCCATTTTTTTCACATTTCCCATTTTCGTTCTATAATTAATGTTTCCCGGGCCCCGTTCTATAATTAATTTTTCCGTCGAACGGAAAAATTAATTATAGAACGGAAAAATTAATTATAGAATTATAGAATCAAATCCTCATGTTATCTTCATTTTATCCTCATTTTATCCTCATTTTATCCTCGTTTCCTCATCAAATCTTCATTTTATCTGCATTTTATCTTCATTTCCTCATCAAATCCTCATTAAATCCTCATTAAATCTTCATTTTATAGATTGTATATGTACAAATATATGCAGTAAATATCATGTCAGTGCCAGAAATTATAGATCGGAGCCAGGAGTAATTTAATTATAGAACGGGGAAATTTAATTATAGAACGGATCCCCGTTCTATAATTAAATTTCCCGACTCCGCGCGGAATCGGAACCCGGAGGAGTACAAAGGTACGGTATTTTACCGTACTTTTGTACTCTTGGCTCCGTTCTATAATTCTGGCACCACCTGTATATCCATGTATATACAAATATTATTCTCATACACCTTTTCTTCAAACATCCACTAATAATCATTAATATATAACTGATGGCAGCTGAACACATCTGCGCCTTTTTGGGCAAGAGGCGAGCACAGGTTTCTCCTGAAAAGGACATCTATTGGCAATTGGTGAAACCCAAAGCCATATACAGTAATCCAACGGTATGTTGAACCATATTGTTCATAGATTAGATATGTGTATAAATCTATACTATACAAATATATTGTCTACAATATATATATATATACGTATATACATATATATATTACGTATTAGTCTAATAAAATATATTACGTAAAATGATATAAGTGTGTAATATGTATGCCCAGCATATCTAAATTGTCCAAAGTGCTGTCGGTTGATCTCATTTGGGTATTTTCAGCTGGTGATTCTGGTCCTCCTGGTAGACCGGGCTTGCCGCGCTTGCCTTCATCTCCGTGGCCTGCATCTTGCTCAACATACCAAACTGTGGTTCCCAGAAAATACCAACCTTTAGGACAGAACTACATGGAACTACTTTCGTGATCGATTGGATCTATGGCTTTCCCACATTTCCACTGAGCATCTGGCAGGGAAGTGCTCCTCAAAGAAGGCTCCCACCCCAGGAAGTGGCGCTTCAGCGCTCCCAAGCTGAGAATTCATGGAGGTGAACTCAGGGACATCCTGGAGCCCATCAGTGAAACATAGTGAAACCCCAAAAAAGATCTATGAGTCATCATATGGGTAACATATGGCAACATAAGTAATATGAGAGTAATTATGAGTAATGATGTTGATTGGTCAAGTATATTGTGAATGTATCAACAAGATCAATACATATCAATACAACATTAGAAACTGACACATGCATAATTACCCTAACATCCCAGCTTTCTAGCCCAAAAACGGCCTCAAGCGCATGGTGACGGTGTTGGGATCGACGTGGAGGTGAATCCACCTTCCAGTCGTTGTGATCTTCATCTTCAAGGCATCTGTTCCAACGACCGGTTAGCACCATAAAGCCAGGTGGGTCACTGTGGGAGGAAGTCGCCGACCCGAGGAACAATCGATTCAGTTGTAGCTTCCTGTATCCCGAAGCTGCTTGCGAACATAGCGCAAAAGCCAAGGGGGATAGGGCACAGCGATGATCCGACCAACGAAAACTATCCGGATGGGCTAAAATGTTCACATGTGATCTTCCAAACATACATGGTGGTCTTCCAATCCGGTACTTCCGTGGAGTTTGTAGCACAAAGGCACCTGATGGAACCGCATCGACATCTTCAGAGTCAGGCGAGAAATGATCGCCGGCCATCTCGGGGACGTCAGGCGGGGCATTACTTTGGCCCATGCCATCCACTGGAGCTGAGCCTTGATCCAGATGAGCATCTTGGATGTCTCGGATCTCTCGGTTTTCTTGGATGTCTTGGACTGGAGGATCTTCCAAGGTCTCATCCTCTCTCTCCTCTCTCTCCTCTCTCTCCTCTCTCTCCTCTTTCCCCGGATTCCCCAGATTCCCAGGTGCCATTTTTGACACAGCACCCCTTGCACTCACCAGGTAGATTCCTGAGACCAAGCATCCAGCAGCTTCCCCAAGCGCTTCTGAATCTTTCAATGGTGACCCCTTCGTCAGACGTCGCTCTGCCATCGCTTCCATGGGTTGGAAGATTGCGGATTTTGGTGGTGAATGGCTTCTTGGCCTGCCCCTTGGCCAAAATCCACTGGAACTTGCAGTATCTCTCTCCAAATCCGAATCGTGGATATCATGGATATCGTGGTGTCCATAGCTCCCATCCATGTCCCAACCATACCCATAGCTACTTGGGGAGTCCCTCAGACTGGGTGACACTTCTCTCCATGATGGACTAGCAGATGCTGCGAGCGTCGCTCTCGGTGGGCTGATGGGGCTGTCATCGTCGCTGTCACCGCCACTTTGTCGGCCGAACTGCGACATCTTGCCCATCAGCGTTGGGGTCTGTAGAAGCAAACCTGGCTGGAAACACCAGCCACATTGAGGTTAAATGTCGCCAATTTGTGCTCCATCATGTTCTAGATTTACAGCATTGAATAACAAACAACCAGATACAGTACATAGCAGGAATATCGAAGTTTTGGAGAGTGGAGAGTTGGCCACGAAGTCTTGAAATATTTCTGTATTTAGTAGCTCCATGGTGAACCCTTGCTCTAATGGGGCTCCATGTATTCCAAATGATGTTGGAACATTCCATGCGATCTTTCCTTGACATGAGACTGACTGAAATCACAGAATTCCCAGAATTCAGAGATGAGAAGTATCTAGAATGGGTTTGACGCAAACATATGCAACACTGCTGATTGCAAAACATGTTTTCTAGTGCCATCATGTGCCATCTACTAAGTCTACTGCTATCTAATTCCATCTAGTGCCATCTAGTGCCATATCTACCTAGCCAGACTATCAAAACTGCGAGAAAATGATGTGCCATCATGTGCCATCCATCCGTGGTTCGAGTTGTTCCAATGTCCCAATTCCCTGGCCTGGCCTTTCGGTTGAAGCTGCAGCTGCGAACCTTGCTGGCCTTTCTGTGCGCCAAAGGTGATGGGCTCCTCCGGTGGGCTGCCCTGGATTTGGTGTACTCCCTCCATCCAATATATCCAATGGTCAAATCACATCAAATCACCTCATTGTGTCCTCCATAAAACATGTGAAAATCTATGGGGGCAATGTGCGGATTGCCCCGGTTCTGGACGGAAAAATATCCAAAGTCCATCTACATGAAGCGTCCTGCAGTTCTCGACCAAAGACGTCACCCAAAGCCTTTTTCGTTGCGTTGAGCTCAGCCATGAGGTCCAGCAGGTAGGGATCTCAGCGTGGCAGTTCGTTCCAGGTGTCCAGGTGTCCAGAGAGGTATGGTTGGCTGAAATCAACTCGGTTTCCAGGTTGGCATAAAGTTTATAAATTTATATAAATGTCTTTGTTTTTTGAGATTATCCCTGCCATTTTCCGTCAGACTTGTATGACAGCGATTTGATTCCTGACAAGGCAGCTGAAGCATGTTACAACATGCGACAACATGTTACACCATTTACTCAGAACCGTCCCTCTTCCTCCAGGCCTCCAAGATCGGGGCCCACACCATCTGCAGCACTTGCCGGCGGAGCCATCCCCAGCCGGTGGCAATTCCAGCTATGTCATTGCTGGTTTCGCCGTGTATCTAAAGAGAAATGCCTGTTTCGTTTTTACATCTAAACCTCTGATGCTTCTTGGCATGTCCTTCCAGTGCCGAATTCGCTTTTGGTTTTTGGTTTCTGGTGATCTGATACAACATGATTCCAGTTTGATATATATATATATATATATACCATGAGCTACCCGTTTTAAGATGTACTCTCATCTGGTCTGCTATAAGGGAAGGAATTCCGGGTTCCATGCGTCCTTCCTCCCGTTTGAGCCACAGCCATGATGAGAGCTGAACTGCTTACAATGCTTGCAACATGTAGATTGTGTGTGTGGCCTGCGCGAGCCAAGATGATCATGATTCTGAATAATATAGTTTGCATGTTTATCTCCCAAAGATTTGGACAACAACATACAACAAACATTCCGGTTCGCTACATGTGAACTATTTATGTTGAAATGCAGTTTTAATCCCTGTTTCATGGTGTTTCATGGTGTTTAAACATGTTTAAACATGTTTAAAATGTGTGTTAGTTGTGTGTTTAATATATCTTGTTCCACTGTCTAAAAAACATGTAAAAAACCAAACAAAACACGGGCCATCGCACTAAAGATCCGCGTTTTTTTCTCTTAAGTCACGGTGGAGCCGCGGGCCATCATCGCCTCAGTACCAGTACCAGGTATGTACCAGGTATGTCAGATATTGAAATCATGAAACGTTGATGAAACGTTGAGGACAAGGAAAAATCTTGCGCAAGTTGGGAATGCGTTTTGAGCGAGAGAGAGAGAGAGAGAGAGATCTTCAGCATAAGGCCAAAATGTCATCACAAAATCAGCGTGAAAACTGGCTGGTATTCTATCCAGTTCTTCAATAGATCTCCTGCAATGTCGTAAAAAAACCGCACACAATATGGCAAGCAATTACTTACAATTTTACATCCTCTCTTTGCACGTAAAGGGCAACTTGAATCAGCGATGGCATCAAGGGTCTGCTGACCATGCAAACTTCCACACGCTGCATGAACGAAATGGTGTTTTTCCCTTCTGCGGAGTGTCTCTACGCAGCATCCAAAAGAGAGCACGACAGGCATCCTAACACTTCGTAAGTGGCTACAAGCTGACAAAACTGGTGGATCTGTCACCTGGGGTCAGCCCCTTTATATAAAGGCTGAAACCACTATACCAATAAATGCATACTAAATGCCTTCAATGGCTCGGGTGGATGCAAGGAGCTCTGCTGCAAGTTCTGCAGCAGTCTCACCAGCTCCGTGACAAACGTCATAGACGCAGTCCTCGTAGAACGTCTCATCAGGACTTCCATGCTGGATATCTCCCAGGTGCCCCAGGTGCTTGGAACATGCGTCTTGGGCCTTGCCTTCCTCCTCTCGGCTGCACTTGGCCACAAAAGCATCACCAGCCTGGTCCATGTCAAGGTAAGTGGCTGCAGAATCACTTCCACCCAAATCCTGCCACTTCGCATCAATGGCAAATTCTGAATCGGTCTGGAGAGTGGAGAATCCCCGTGATCCCCGTGCCACTTTCAACTCGCCATCCACAAAGCGGTAGTCGTGCCTGCACGCAGAGGTGGCATCAAATTTGTTGAAAAACAATTTTTGCGATGACGTCAAGGCACCACTCTCATGGCATATTGGCATATACCAGGTAGTGCCCGGCACGCGCCGGGGCGGAAGATTCGAAAATTTCACATGGTTACAGGAATCGGTTTTTGTGTATAGGAATTCTTGGTGAGTTGGAATGAAATGAAATGAAATGCATGACATGGATGAATTGAAATGAATGAATTGAAATGAATGATTTGAAACGAATGAACTGACATGAAGGAACTCTCCTTTTTTGAAATGAAACGAAATGATTTGAAATGAAATGAAAAGAACATGAAATGAAAATGAAATGAAAATGATGAAAATGAAATGAAAATGAAATGAAATGAAATGAAACGAAAAGAACATGAAAATGAAAATGAAATGATCGAAGGAAGTTTAGAAGTCAAGCTTCCGACAATATGGACAGATGAAAAGCAGAGATGGAAAGGGTCAGAGAGAAGAGAAGAGTAGAAGAGAGAAGATCAGAGAAGAGAAAGAGTCAGAAGAAAGAAGATGCAGGTGCGCAGAAAGGTAGGAAAGTCACGAAATACTGTGTTCCAATGATTTGTGGCTCCGGAGGGTCGAAAAGTAGGCTCGCTAAAGCGGCGGGTGCAGAGCCATCTGGCCAGATGAGAAATGAAAAAGTGCATGCCGTTGTGGCGCAAAGCACATGTCCAAGTCAAAATGTACAAAACACTCCAGGGTCGGACCACTTTTGGAAGTTGCGATGTCGAAAAAGTGCACGCCGTTGCGGCGCGAAGAACATGTCGAAGTCAAAATGTACAAAATACATCAAGACACATCATGTTCGGACCACTTTTGGAAGTTGCGATGTCGAAAAAGTGCACACCGTTGTGGCGCGCAGCAAATTTCGCACTGAAAATGTACAAAACACTCACCCCATGCTCCCACCACTTTTGGAAGTTGCGATGTCGAAAAAGTGCACGCCGTTGTGGCGCGAAGCACATTTCGAAGTCAAAATGTTAAAAGCACCAGGGGCGGGCGCAAGGGATTGTGCACCTTGTCAAAAGTGAGCAAAACGTGAGGGTTTTGGGGCATTTCCAAGAAGGATGGCAGGCGTGGGACATTGGAAGAGGATCTGCAAAGATGCATGTCGCGTGGCAGGCGCAATACAAAAGACATGTTCATGTCAGGGCGCTGATTTCCTGACAGGGGCTGCATTTGGGGGCATCAGATCTGTGGTTTGCTAAGAAGATTTTGCGTGACAGGTGCAGCACTTCGTACGACCTGGCATCATTTTTTTGTGGCAGGCCTGGCAGGCCTGGCAGGCCCAGTACTTTAGACAGGTGGAGTGGAAAAATCGCAAAACGCATTGGTACGAGGCTGTCAGCGCTGCACTCGACTTTCCATTTTTGAAGGAAGTCTCGCAGAATTGCTTTGCGTTTGATGTTGTCAAGTTCAAAACTTGAAGAAGTCTCGCAGAATTCCTTCGTTTTGGATGCTGTCAAGTTCAAAAAATGAAGAAGTCTCGCAGAATTGTTTCGTTTTTGACGTTGTTCAGTTCAAAAATTATTGAGGAAGTCTTGCAGAATTGCGCATCAACTGCTTCTCCAGTTTTGAAGGCGCTTCAAGTTGCTGGTCAAGATGGGTCTTTTAGTTCACCTTTGCCGGCATCAACCAGCACAAAGGGTCCATGCAGATACTCCGAGGAGGGTTGCAAACGGGGTGCGGCATGCACCTTTCAGCATGACATGGAAGGGATGCGTGGCCGGTGTTGGTCATGTGGAGGTTCAAACCACCTCAAAAAGGAGCGCATCTGGTGGAAGGAGCACTTCCTGGAAGTCCCGGAGGAGGTGCTGAAACATATGGTTGGTCAGGTGGAGGATCCAATGGTGTGGACATGCCCTTGGAATAGAAGGCAGGGTTGGGGACACCGTACGGAAAGGGTGTGGTGGTGCACTTGTTCTCTGGTGTTGATGCTTCCGTGTGGACCAAGGAGGATTGGGGTGACTATACCATGCAGTGCATCTGCGTGGACAGGGCGATGGGGTCCCAGTTCAACATACATCATCCTGGAGTTTGGTCCTGCTTGTGGAAGCTGGCGGAGGGTGGTTTCATCAAGGCGGTGATCGGAGGGCCTCCCTGTAGAACTACGAGCAGGTTAAGAAATCGTGGACCGCCTGGTCCGAGACGTCTTCGAGGAAGAGACGATCAACGGTGGCACCTGGATCATTTGGATCCCTTTGGGATGGAGCTGGTCAACAGCGACAGCGAGTTGATGCTCAAACACGTGGCTCTGTGGGTGAAGTCTGATGCGTGCAGAACTTCGCCACGGGTGCCAACTGGGTTTTTATGGGGTCTCCCGAGGATCCCAAGGACTACTTGGACGATGAGGAGGAAGCCAACATTTGTCTGAGCTTCACTCAAATTCAAGGAGGTCCAGCAGATCGTCGGGAAGGACTGTCTGATCTACTTTGCCTTCAACCAAGGTCAAACCGGGCATCGCAGGCGGAAGCCAACTGGCATTGTCACCAACCTCCCAGAGATGTCTCAGTTTCAGTTGCCGGGACTCAGAGGTGGCGGCGTCACAGCTGCGATTCATGGTGGGCTCAGTGAAAGAATTTTGGCGTCCAAATCATGGGCTGAATGGAATCCGGGTTTGGTGGCAGCGATCAAAGAGTCCCTCAAGATGTACCTGAATGTGTTAGATGCCGAAGGAGCTGAAGTCCGAGCAGATCCACAACTTCGGAATCGAAGATCGACATGGCGGCCTGGAGGAAACATGTTAGGCAGCAGCATGTGCCCTTCCGGAAGGACTGCAGGGTTTGCTTGGAGTCAATGGGCACAGCAAATCCTCATCGAAGAAGCCACAACGCTTCTTCATCCTTCACTATGTCACTGGACTTGGCAGGTCCATACCAAGTTGGGCGAGATCTGGGAACTGGGAAGTCTTGCAGGTACAGGATGGTGGAGGTTGCTCCAGTTCCAGTACTACATGAACCTCCGGTGGCACATGAAATCCTTGATCTTCAGGTCGAGGAGGCCCCTGAATGCCCAAAGGAGGAAGAACCCGAGGAGCCGGTGGAGGATGCGGAGCAGGATGTGGTGAATGCCTTGAATGAGAAGGCGAGCATCGAGGAGATGGCAGAGCCTGCATCGGTTCGAAACATCACGCTGATGGAGCCGGTCCAATCTCGACATGTGGGCCATCTGGTTGCAGCGATGTCCAAACTTCATGCCAAATACCGGATGTTGGGGATCAATGTCATGCGACTGCACACCGACCACGAAAAGTTTTTTCTTCATGCCAAAGCGCAGCGGTGGTGCGAGCAGCGTCAGAATCTTGGTGACGATGCTAGCAAACCTGAACACCGTCTTCTCAAACCTCATTTGACCGAGAAGGTCGAGATGGTCACCCCATTGACATTTCCATGCAAGCAAGAATATGAGAGGGTGAACACCACACTGGAAGGAATGAAAGAAAGAGAAATCCTTGATGGCGATCCTTCCAAAGTGCCTCATGGAGATGATGAAGAACATGACCATGACGAAGACGATGACGAGCTTGATGACGGAGATGACGGTGGACCTGGACCAAGTGGTGGAAAAGTTTCAAAGAAGCCTCTTGGTGACTCAGAGGATATCTTCGACAAAGATAAAGATCCAGAAGAGATGACTCTCCAGGAACTTATCGACGCCCAGCCAGACCATTGGAAATCGGGCAAAGCTGGAGATGGGAAGATATACCTCACTGACGATGGTGAGAAGGTCAAGTTGAATGTCAAGGGTTACCCATACAAGATTGGAGATGACGGTAGACGAATGTTCAAAACGTCACTACGTCCCAAAGGGACCTACTCTCCTGAAGAATGGCGCAAACTCTCTCAGTCTGATCGGAACACCATCCTCAAAGCCGAGAAGAAGAAGTTGGAGAAGAAAGAGGCCGATGACAAAGCCAAAAGATTGGTCGAAGAGAAGAAGAAGAAAGCAATGAAGAAGGAGAAGAAAGATTCAAAGAAAGACAAGGACGAGCCGAAGTCCAAGGACGATGAAGGAGGTGATGAAAGTGAGAAGGATGATTCTCATTCAAAGTCAAAGAAATCCGATGCAGGTGTTGGTGAAATTATGAAGAACAAAGTTACCTTACCTATCACATGTACAAGTACATATCTTGATCTGTACGACATAGTCGATGATGACGATGTCCATGGAAAACGATACATTGATTGTCGAAAAGTGAAGAGGAATGCTGATGCTAGTCCATGTTCCGATGCTTCTACTGATGTCCCGGACGACGAGGAATATCTCACTGAATGGGATGAGTGGTCGGAGGTCGAGAAAGGACGTGGCCCTAAAGCATCGTGGAGTGGTGAAGTTTGGAGCACATTGTCAGGTGAGATTTCAAGATTCTCCGTGGCTACGCCAGGTGAATCGACAATGATCAAGAATGGCAAGTGTGTTAATGTCAAGGACGTGAAGAACATAGCCACTGATGATGATGAATACATCGCATTCCCAACTATGCCGTGCACTTCTGCATCCAATCAAAGTCACCGAACCAAGATACCATCAGGGGGCCTACCGGTTTGAGCGCGCAACGCGCGCGAAGAAAAAAAAGGCATATATTTGCCTAGAAATGGGTATAGTGGCGCGCCCAAAACGCACTTTTTTATTTTTTGGTACTGATTTGGCCGGCCCGGTCCGCCAGGAAGATGTTTAAGAGACAGGGTTTCTGCAGATCTTGGGCTTCTCTGCGCCGCCGCCGCGGCCGGCAGGCAGTCTTTAGGGAGCAGTTTTTGGCCCACCTGGGCTTTAACTCGGGCCCGGCGCGGCCGGCAGGCAATCTTTAGGGAGCAGTTTTTGGCCCACCTGGCAGGTTGTCATGTCGTTTTGCGTGGCAGACGTGGCACTTTGTGACATTCCAACCTGTTTGATAACGTGTCGAAAGTGCCAAAATAGGAGGACGTCTCGCACGAAATGCTCGTTTTTCTGCGCCCACGTGTCTCGTCTCGAGTCTCTGGTTTTCCTGTGGCATCGCCATGTCTATGGGGGAAGCTGCGAAACCTCTCCTTTTCGAAGGTTTCCAAACAGGTTGTCATGTCGTTTTGCGTGGCACGCGTGGCAAATTGTGACATTCCAACCTGTTTGATACCGTGTCGAAAGTTCTTTTGTGTGGCTGGCGCAACAATGCACTCCGCACTTTACACTCTACACTTTACACTCCACACTCTACACTCCACACTCTACAGTCCACATTCCACACTCTACACTCCACACTCCACCACACTCTACACTTTACACACTCCACACTCCTCACTCCACACTTTACACGCCACTCTCCTCACTTTACACTCCACACTCCAGACTCCACACTTTCCACTCCACACTCCGGACTCTACACTTTACACTCCACAATTTACACTTCAGACTCCTCACTCCACACTTTACACTTTACACTCCACACTCCACACTCCACCACACGCTTCACTCCACACTCCACACTCCTCACTTTACACTCCACACTCCACACTCTACTTTTTCCACTCCACACTCCACACTCCACACTCTACACTCTACACTCCACACTTTACACTCCACACTTTACACTCTACACTTTACACTCTACACTTTACCCTCCACACTTTACGCTTTGCACTTTACACACACTTTACACTCCACACTCCTCACTTTACACTCCACGCTCCCCACTCCACACTCCACACTCTACACTTTCCACTCCACACTCCACACTCTACACTTTCCACTCCTCACTCCTCACTCCACAATCCACACCCCACACTTTACACTCCACACTCCACACTTCCCGCTTTACACTCCACACTTTACACTCTACACTTTACACTCTACACTTTACACTCCACACTTTACACTCTACACTCCACACTTGATACTTTACACTGTACACTCCTCACTCCACACTTTACACTCCTCACTCCACAGTCCACACTCTACACTTTACACTCCACACTCCACACTTTACACTCCACACTCTACACTTTACACTCCACACTCCACACTCTACACTTTTCAGTTTTCAATCCTCACTCCACACTTTACATTTTTCACTCCTCACTCCACACTCCACACTTCCCACTTTACACTCTACACTTTACACTTTACACTTTACACTGTACGCTCCTCACTTCACACTTTACACTCCCCACTCCCCACTCCACACTCCACACTCTACACTCCACACTCCTTACTTTACACTCCACGCTCCACACTCCACACTCTACACTTTCCACTCCACACTCCACACTCTACACTTTCCACTCCACACTGCAGACTGGTAACAGGGGAAATATGTACAATGACAATACTGTTCAAATAAACTATTGCAGAAAAGTGTTCTGCGTGACTGCATATCCGGTTGTTTCGACATCTGTACCATTAACATACGTGTGAGCATTCGGGTTCGTGGGCTGCATCTTGATTTTTAGATACAAATATATATATATATATATATAAGTCCAAGGAAATGTTTCAAACACAGTATAATACCGCTTTGCTATGTTTGCTCTGCATCTTGCAATCTCTTGCATAAAATGCAGTGGCCAGTTGCAAACCCATGCCGCGCCTTTGTCTCATCACCAGCTGGAGGTTGATGTTGTGGTGCGGCCTACAGCTGAGACTTAGGACCACCTTCTCTGTCTTGCCACTCTTCGTGTTCACATTTAAATGGATGTGTTTGTACCCTTTTGCACCCTTCTTTGTGACTTGGAAGCCGGTCACGTAGTCCTGGCCATCTGGGACCCAGATTTCTTCATCATCTTTCACGATAGTCCATTCTCCATCCCCTTTGCGGGCTCGCCACTGGCAGTCTTCGGATGTCATTTCCATGATTTGTCGGACGGCTCCACCGGACTTGTCCACCAGTAGCAGTCCCTTCGTGAATGCTTGGTGTCCAGCATACCAAGTGTAAACTTGCCAGTCGACTGGGACTGTCTTCATAAAACCGTTGTCTGAATGGAATTGAGTCTCCAACCCTGAAAGGTGCCACAAGGAGAAGATGCCCTGCCGCATGAGGGTGTAATGATGGCCATCCAATGTTGTGATATGCGGGTCACCCATCGCAGTGGCCGGCTGGTCTAGAATGGTGTAGCTTGCTCTCGGTATATCACCCAAGACGTTTGTGACTTCATCGCCTTCACAGCAGGTGCAGGACGCCTCAAGATTCTGGAATGCAGGGTAGTGACTAAAGCTTGTCCAGCCCAGCCCCTGGCAAAAGTATCCACAGTCTGAAACACCCAAATCGTTTTGGCTGTTTGGTTGTTGGGAGGGCGTGGTCGTACATCTGCACCTTCGACCTTCTTCACATAGCCCTTTCAACCTTCCAGATTCAGAGAGATCTGTGCGTATAAATTGGTATGCCACTAATGGTGAACCTGGTTGATCTTGGGTCTCCCTTGACCTGCAGCAAGTGCAGAATCCGTTTGTCGGCAAGAAGGTGAAAGCCGGGTAAGGGAAACAATAGCTGCGGCATCCTTCGAGGTCGAGGTTTGTTGCCCTGCCTGTCTGGCTTGTACAGGAGCAACCAACTTCCCCGGAGCAAAGGTTTGGAGGTCATTGATACGCCCAGCGGGCACTACTTGCTCTGCTTTCAAGGCCAGCTGCCCTGGGCTTTGTAGCAGGCACCCCTCCTCCGGTTCAGGCTGAGCCGTCACCGCAGAGCTGGGCATCAGAAGGACATGGAGCACTTGAAGGGCTGAGACGACTGAGATGGCAAAATGCATCTCTGAGAGCAAAGAAAGCAAAGAAGATTCGAGATCAGGGACGAGGTCTTGATCAAGAAAGTTGCTGGGAGCAGCGCCTTCAGACATGCATGAAAACAACATAAAACAATATAAAGCATCCCAAAACAACTGTGGCTCGAAAACAGGCACTCCAATCAAGAAGAAAAAGATGTGACATCATACTCGGATTTCACTGGTTTGACGTGTCATAGGCTCCACATTCTTTATACTTATTTTTGTCTAAAACTAGGAATGAGTTTGCCATGGTCTGCCTGCATTCAGACATTCTCCGACAGTTTTTACTCACATTCCAATGATTCAACGCCCCTCACAGGACGGAGTCAGAGTTTCCGAGTTTCGGACGGGTCTCACCAGATCCTCGATGATCGGCCGAGCCTGGCAGATGTTCTGTGGTGACCAGGTCAAATGTCACATCGTTCATTGGCTGTGGACTGGGGAAAACATGGCAGGTACTGCGGATATGTGGAGATATCATGAGATATCATGGTTCGTATACTTTGCTTGGATCCACAAATGGCTTGCTTCTTGCCCATCAGCGTTGGGGTCTGTAGAAGCAAACCTGGTTGGATACACCAGCCAGCCACGTTGAGGATAAGTTTCGTTCTATCATGTTCCAGCTTTACAGCATTGAACAACAAACAACACGAAACAGTAAAAGGAATATCCAAGTTCCGGAGAGCGGAAATGGGTGAACCCGTGCTCCAGTGCGGGTCCATGTATTCCATAATATGACGTTGGAACACTCCATGCAACCTTTGATTCCACCTAGAATCACAGAATTCACAGAATTCAGAGATACAGTAAGAAGCATCTAGAATGGGTTTGACGCAAGCTGCTGACTGCAAAATATGTTTTCTAGTGCCATCTACTAAGTCTACCGCTATCTACTTCCCTGCAGACTATCAAAATTGCCAAAAAATGATGTGCCATCCATCCATGGTTCGAGTTGTTCTGATGTCATTGCCCAAATGGAGGGTTGGCTGAACTCAACGCAGTTTCCAGGTTGGCATAAAGTTTATAAATTTATATATAAATGTCTTTGTTTTTTGAGATTATCCCTGCCATGTTCCGTCAGACTTGTATGACAGCGATTTGATTCCTGACAAGGCAGCTGAAGCATGTTACGACATGCGACAACATGTTACACCATTTACTCAGAACCGTCCCTCTTCCTCCAGGCCTCCAAGATCGGGGCCCACACCATCTGCAGCACTTGCCGGCGGAGCCATCCCCAGCCGGTGGCAATTCCAGCTATGTCATTGCTGGTTTCGCCGTGTATTTAAAGAGAAATGCCTGTTTCGTTTACATCTAAACCTCTGATGCTTCTTGGCATGTCCTTCCAGTGCCGAATTCGCTTTTGGTTTTTGGTTTCTGGTGATCTACCCGTTTTAAGATGTACTCTCATCTGGTCTGCTATAAGGGAAGGAATTCCGGGTTCCATGCGTCCTTCCTCCCGTTTGAGCCACAGCCATGATGAGAGCTGAACTGCTTACAATGCTTGCAACATTGTTACATGTAGATTGTGTGTGTGGCCTGCGCGAGACAAGATGATCATGATTCTGAATAATATAGCTTACATGTTTATCTCCCAAAGATTTGGACAACAACATGCAACAAACATTCCGGTTCGCTACATGTGAACTATTTATGTTGAAATGCAGTGTTAATCCGTGTTTCACGGTGTTTCATGGTGTTTAAACATGTTTAAACATGTTTAAAATGTGTGTTAGTTGTGTGTTTAATATATCTTGTTCCACTGTCTAAAAAACATGTAAAAAAACACGGACCATGACCATCGCACTAAAGATCCGCGTTTTTTTTCTCTTAGCCGGTGGAGCCGCGGGCCATCATCGCCTCAGTACCAGTACCAGGTATGTACCAGGTACGTCAGATATTGAAATCATGAAACGTTGATGAAACGTTGAGGACAAAAACTGATAAATGTTGAGGAAAATTGATGGCAAGTTGTTGAGAGATTGTGGTCGGCATTTGGGCCAAATATCAGGCCATGATTTGAGTTTTGAGTATCCTCTGCCAGTTTCTGAGCCACTGCCAGCCATAGCCGCCTCAGCAGTGTAGCGCATGCCAAGGCCCTGCGAGAGATTCTTCTTCCTTTCCTGCGAGAATAGCAACCCACCAAACCGGACCACAACGGGAGAGTGCTTGGGAGTGGGACGACAACGGGACGCTGCAACTGATTTTCACATTGAAACAAGAGGGTTGCTGCTGAACGTGCATTGATGCACCACAGCTCACAGAGCATCTGCGAGCATGCGGATCTAAAATGGTGTAAACTCTCCTTGAGGCTCAACACTACGCCGCTACGCGCACACAAGAGTCACAAAAGCCCTTCACTCTCAACAAGAACTCAGCGTGCGTGCAGCTGCGTCAGTTGCACTTCAAAAAGCACATCATCTCCACTTTCACGATCAAAAGGTGAATTATTCGCAAGAGGTTTCAATTTCGTTTCTTTGGCGAAAAGGATTGAACATCCCGGGAAAGGCGACAGTGTTTTCACTTGAAGCACCTCTTCTCTCTGCAACACTTCATGCGTCGCAAGCACCTTCTGCTCAATGATGTCGGAAACTCGTTGTCGGTAGTGTGGTTTCAACCATTCCAAGAGGTTTGGAAGCACGTCGTCGGAACAACTTCTGCTGCTTGGAAAGTTGAAGGTGAGCTGCCGGATCATGAAGTCATTCTCTACATCCGCATCAACGATCATAGAGATATTCTTCAAGCACTGCAACTCTTTATATCGAGTTGGACTCCGGCTATCACGGCTCCCACAGCTCCCACTGTCACTGCTTCCAGCTTGGCTAGAAGATTGTAAACTGGGGGACATGGCTAGGCTTCTGGACCTCTTACTCGGGGCGCTTTGACATTTGGCACTGGCGACACCAAAGCCCAAGACGTGTCTCATATCGCTGCTGGGGCAAAGATTTTCCATTCGCCCCACGCGGTCAGCTGAATTGGAGTCATTGGTGATGCCAATGAGATGTTCGGCCTTATCGGTGAAGCCCGGCACGGTCACATGGAACAACTCCGCATCAAAGCTCACCCCACTGGAGTCCTTCATCTTGATGTGCAAAGATCTGGCAGGAGTCAAAGCACTGGAGGATTCAGCAATAAAGTCTGTGAAGCGCTGATGATCCACGGCTGCGATGTATTTCACAAATGGCGTGCCATCCAGTGAGGCTGACTTGTTGCCAAAGTGGCACATCAACAGGTCCAGAAGTGAACTAGAAGCTGTCTGGATCGCAAGGTTATGGCTGAGCCTTACAGAAGCATCGCAAGTCACGGACAGTAAGCGTTGTGCTGCACTGCCTTCCCTCTCAGCTTCCTTGAGTTCTTTCGCCTTTGATTCCAGATCAACTGATGCCTGGGCCAACTTGTGCTCCTTTGTGTCCAGAGTGGTCATCAACAAAGTCATGAAAGAAACTGCGATCATCTCACTGAAAATGTGAAACTCCAGTCTTTCTGGTGGACCCTCTGGAGATTGGGTCAGCCAATGTGCTAAGACATAAAATGGTGCAAGCGCAAGATTCACTTTGCTGCCAAATCTGCTGCAAGTGAAGCTGAAACAAAGAGTTCGAGCCATGTAGCAGGCAGGCTTGAATTCCCTAGGCATGCCAAGGGTTGAAATAAAGACTAAGATGCTCAGCAGAGTTGCATCACGGTCTAGACGACTGGGGGTCACGGAATCTTTGTCATCTGCCATTCTCCGCAAGATTTCTGACCCCGTCGCCACTCCAAAGAAGAAGGGCAAAAAGCGGACCATTGGATCCAACACACCGCACAGCTGGGCAAGGAAGAGCGCGAAGATAAAAAGATCCAGAACATAACACCAGACGTGGGCAATCTCCTGCAAGGAGATCCGTCTCCGTTCGTCTAGGAGACGCTGTGCTTCCACATCTGCTGTTGGAGCCCCGATCATCTTTTTGAATAAGGCCAGATTGACGTCGGAGCTCACTACGATCACTCCGGAACGCAAAGTTCGTTGAGTCCAGAAGTGCAAGGAAACCAAACCATACAATGCCACCACAAGGTGGCCGCTCCTCTCGCTCCATTGATTCATGAAATCAGCGCTGCTTAGCATGGCACTCTGCAAATTTCTACATGTTACATGAGCCTAAACAGCCTCGATTGACACGGGATTTGGCACAAAGATGCATCAATTCAACAACTGTTGCAGCGCTATAAAAAGCGAGTGAACAGAGTGAACAGAGGCACCTCGTTCAAGGCCCTCCGCTCCTCGATCTCTTGAGCACGAAATGCTGCCTCAGCAGTTTTTGTTGAAATATGGGTATGGATCAATACCTATGAAAATACCATTTTTAGGGGAATGAACATCCATTTACCAGCTATTTTGATGTTCACCAGGGGTACTATTGGTTTTGACACACTGCCATATGTCTCACATGGGTTGGTTCTACTTGGTCGAGATTGAAAGCTCTCTACAGGTCTACAGGGCTGTTTTTCACCATCCCCAGCTACACCTTGGCAGTTTCACGGTCTGCGCGTTCACTTTCTGGAACAAGAACCTGGCAACAAGGCCCGAGAGGGTGTTGTGAAATATGTCTCTATGGACCTGCAAAGTTGTCAAATTAATCTAAATGTCTAAATCTATCTAAATCTTATCATTTCAATTCACTTTAAGCAAACTCTAGTCATTTGTGGAAAAAAATCATAGGTCCAATTCTGGTGTATCCTGTGTACAGCTCTTCCATGTCGCAGCCAGAAAAGGTCGATTCGCCTCTGCAGCCAGGTTCAAATATCGCTCCCAGTTGATTCGTTCTTCCGCTGTACCTCTCTGTTAAAAGCGTCTCAAGTTGAGACCAGATCGGGCATCACTGGAATTTTCGCAGTTCATAGGCGGAGCCAAACCATCATAGAAAAATGATGATGGGAAAATGATGATAGAATACTTATAGGAATGATAGAATACTTATAAAAAATTATTCATATTAGAATATTATAGGAATATACAATATAGGAATGCAGATCATCTTGCCATCTGTCTGGATTTCTATTCCAACACCGAACCTCCGTGCAGCTTACGGGTCACCAAAGTCCAGGTGGGTCGGCTGACTTTGTCCCTGATCCACCAGCTGAAAATGAGTTGTCCCATCAATGGGTCATTTGCAGTCTGAGAAAACCGTTCACGGTATCAAATAATTAATCCACATATCAAGCCATGTACCATCTGGCCAGTGATTTCGACCCCAACAATATCAACTCAATCGGAATCATGATCCCATGTAGGATGGAACTTTTGGAATCAAGCCAATGGCCTCCAAACCGAGCGGCGGTTGCGTCTCGGTCGTGAAATGTAGATAATGTAGGATGAAAAGTAAATAGACGCACAGCACTTGAAACATCTTGAAACTACCAAGCAGATCCAAGCAGCTAGATGAGTAACCAGTCCACTCATGTCCCGCCGCTTGATGCCTTGACAGAAAGTTCCAAATGCATGCCGGTGTTGCGGACATGCAAAACCTGCACGGCACAGCCAGGGTAGATCAGATCCTTTGCCACATCAACATCGGTCTTAGTGTCAGTGAAAGCACATGAATGACATGGGTCTGTCCAGAAATAGGATAGTGTACACTAAAATCCAATGGTTTATCATCATTTATCATCATGTTACCCATTAGAATGGGCTATAAAATGGGATGTGCAGGATCGTTTTTCACCAGATGTCGAGAGCAGTGTCGCCATAGGGGGCCTCTGCCAAAGGAAGCTGCCCCTGCTCCAAAGGTTGACCAGCTCGCTGCTCTAAACTTGCCCAAACCAAATCTGGTCGTGGCGAGGGGCCGAGGGGGTATCGAAAAAGGTCCATTTCTGAGGCGAGAAGTGAGTTCAGAATCTCAAAATCACTTCAAAGTCGTGAAGTTGATTCAATATGTTTCAATATCCTTTCCGTTCAACTGGTTGATTTTGATCAACACCGGGACAGCTTCTCTAATTCCCTCATGCAAGGGCCCAAGGAACCTGTCTTCAACGAAAGCCAGGCAGGTACTTTCCGCCTTGCCAATGTCCACGACTCGCTACTATCAAGCTGGTTGGAGCTGATTCCCCATGCGAGGTGGATCATTCAACACCAAAAAAGGTCACTATTTGTCGCTATCTCAAAGATCAACTCACGTCAATTCCAATGCAGAAAACAAAAAGAAACTCACAGGACTTGTAACTACTAGTAAGTGCAACTCAAGATGGCAGTGGAGAGGTTTCTTGTTGATTCCAAGATCCTCCCTGTCCAGAGCACCTGCCAGAACTTCCAAACATCGATGCCTTAGCCGTGTTTTCCCGATGTGGCGTTTACTCAAAGGGGATACAGTACCTCACAATGGCAGTTGTTATGAAGAAATGAAATGACCGTGGGATTTGGGGGTCCAACTTTTGAGACCATGTATATACATAAATATACAAGATTGTATTATATATATACTATAAACTATATATTTTTTATATTTAATATTAAATATTATATTATATATATATATTATATTAATGTATTATATATTAATGTATTATATAATGTATTATATATTAATGTATTATATATTAATGTATTATATACTAATGTATTATATATTAATGTATTATATATTAATGTATTATATATATATATATCATTATATTCTATTTTTAGATCATTATATTATATTAATTATATTAATTATATTATATTATATTATATTATATTATATTATATTTATATCATATTATATTATATATTATATATTATATATTATATATTATATATTACAGTATATATTATATATTATATATTATATATTATATATTATATATTATATTATATTATATATTATATATTATATATTATATATTATATATTATATTATATTATATATTATATAACTATTATATATATATATATTATCATTATATATTATTATTATTATTATCATTCTTATTATTATTATGTATTATATATATTTATAATATATAATATAATATATATATATATGTATATGCATACTGTATGAACTTGAATCTTTTGGTCCACCCCAGCAAGCGAAAAGGAGGCGCAAAATCAGGTGAGAAGTGGGCAACGAGACCAAAAGCACGAGATTGGAGGACCACAGAAAACATGTCTCTCACACCTTGGGAGGGAAGCTGATGGTTACGCTCACGCCATCCTGTCGTCCAGGGTGGCCGCGCCGATCGCATGTGCCAATTTTGTTGTGCAGTAAACAGCAAAGGTATACGGAACTTTTTGCAAAGAGTCTTATGATGTGTCTTTCTTGCACAAGAGACAGGGGGCGACCAAATACAAATGCAACTGCAGCAACCCTTCAGTCACAACTCGTCCTCCATCATTTACAGAACATGATGAATTCTGTTACAGAACCTGTGTTCAGTACTCGTTGAACTCGACGTGCCTCCATGGTTGTCCGTATGGTCTCAAATTCGCCTCGCGACGTCAATCTCCAAACTAAGTGGGGCACAGCAGCTGAGTGGGGCTCCGCACCACTCTTTTGCCCCAGCTCACGGCATTGCGCACATCTGGAACCACAAAAGCAACCAATGCCCGCCTCAAAGCAGCATGATCCACGGATCTGCCGTTTGAAACACGGCGTCTGTCAAGGCAGCCAAGGGACAACAGTGAAGGCGCCCAAGCACGAGGCGCAAAAATAGCGGTCACAGGAACCACAGATCTGTCGCCTGGCAGAACCATGGAAACATCGAGCTGAAATAATTTGGAGGGACAGCAATCCCCTTAGAGATATATAGATGCCTAGATAGATCGATTGATTGATGGATAGATAAATAGATTATATAGTAATTACATCAGATTTGTATATTAATATATAGATACAGTAGATAACAATCATATATAGAAATTGAATGATTTCTAGGTGTTTTTTTAGCGTTTTTCAATAGTTTTGAGGTGTGTGGAACATGTGCAAGGCTGTCACCAGATCCCACACTCTCCTAACCAAACATCTGGGCCAGACCCCTCCTGCGAAGAATGCCGAAGTATTCACCACAACCTTCACAGCGGGAACCATCCTCAGCAAGTACAACTCATGGTCTGATGGTTTATCTCGTTATAATCCCATGATATCCCATGACAAAAACTCAGTGTGTCATAGATTCCATTGGTTTCCCACCTGGTGAGTTCTTCCATCCCTGGAATCTTGAGGTCAAGGCTGATGGGACTGGATTTGAACTCAGCAAATCAGCACCTCGCTTGTCGCAAACGGGCCATCTTCCGTAATCTTTTCTCCCAATCTCCAATCATCTCCCGCAATCACCCGTAAATCCTTTGTAAATTGTAGAACCAATAAAAAAAATAACCGTTCCTGGCTTAAAAATCGGTCCCTGCCATCACTGTGAACGGAGTGCAGGGAGGACACGTCGTGCTTGGGCGTGCCCAGCAATTGCTTGCGGAGCTCCTCGCCTTTGGATTCAAGATGACTGCCACGTCTCCAAATTGGAGATGGTCTTTACATGCACAAGCTATTGTACTGGGGATTGTTCAGTGCTGGGGTTTACCATATTTCCTTGCTCTAGCCTCTGGTAATTTACCATAGCTATGGGAAATCACCATGTTCAATAGATAAAGAATCTAGAAATGGTTCATTTTCTATCCATTTTCCATATCTATGTTTCATATTGCTTCATTACCCAAGGGCGCTCAGGATCCCTTTTTCGCGCTTGAAATCGGCCAGCTGTTTCGGAGTCAAACTGCCAGCACGTCCAGGTTCCTGGGCGCAGGGATCACATGTCGAACTTGTGGCATAATTAATGATCATAATGTTACTATATAGTAGTAAAGCAACCCAACTTTACCATAAATGTCCATATAAGTGTGGATTCCCCAAAAAAACATCGAAATATGGTTTATGATTGCTTTACGAATATTATCTTTGACTCTTTGACCCAAGCCAAATCTTTCCACGTCAAGTCTCGCTGCGGGGCTCAGGGCATACAGTGCCAGTACTGTGCCTGGCACCTCCACAAGACAACGGTGCAAGGACGAGCCTAGTAGCCATCCATTAGGCTGTCAATATCATCCCAATAAGTCCAATAAGAAAATATATGAAAATATAAGAAACCTGGGACATCTTAGGACTTGTTATTTGGATTTATTTAGTTTAAGGTAAAATGATTGAGTTTTCCAGATCCACAATGCAGAAATTCACGGGTTGAAGCGGAAAACTGATGAACTTTGTGGATGCCATTGGATGCCCTTGCCACATGTCTGAGCCAATCTCACGGTCCCAAGGGCCTCAGCCGCTTGAGAATCCAAGTCGTAGCAGTGACATCGGACATACAGCCGCGATCTCAGGTTTTGCTTCCTCGGCAAAACAAGTGTCCAAGACCTCGCAGGAAAAACGTGGCATTTTCCAAATGTCCAAAAACGGGGTGTCTACCCCAAGAGCATATGAATGGGAAAAATGATTATCCATTGAAACGATTTCTAACTGGACTTATCATACTTGCAACCAATGTTCGCCCATCCTGTCCTATGTCTCCAAGCATCAGAAGCAGAGCTGCTTTCAGCCTCCGCCTGCCTTTGACCACCACATCTGCACCCTTGTGATGGACCACTACCAGCCTTAGGACCACAACGGATAGCTGTGCTGGAAGGATATGAGGCTCAACATCTCCAGTTTTAAGCTTTAAAACCAAACCAGCAATCTGCCCGTATACAGTATACCCAAAATAGTAGAGATACTGCTGTAATACTATCCCATATTGAACCTTGAAGGGATAAGACCATATGTTTGGGGGACATTCCGTTAGGCCTTGCAGAGACCGAACATATTTTACCATACCAGAAATCAGAAATGTCCCTAAAAGCGATGCTCGGGTTCCCGCTGCGGGGGCTCTTTCGAACAGGATCTCCGGTCGAACATCCCAACATCATACAATCACACACGATCTCCATTCGCAACAGCCTCCCATCACTTTGCAATGCTTTTGTCCAATCAAGGTGCGGTTCGAAGTTGCTCAAGATCCAGGAGTTATGATACTGATTGTGCCACTCGAGGCCAGCTTCCGTCTGGCCTCACCAAAAAGCTTTTGAGGGCGCAACAACTCCAGGCTTCAGCATGTTCAACATATTTCAACATCGTCTTTTGAAGAAGCAGTTCACAAACCAAGTGTGGGCAAGGCACTGTCGCGATCTTTGCTCAGTTGGTAAATGCTGCGGCGATCATTGAAATACTGCGACCTGTGATGGCCAGCGGCAAAGATCGGCTGGAACTTCATCGGCTGTGACCAAATCCTTTTGAGAGCCCGATGGAACAGCAACTATGCAATTCTCAAAGCCATTGCCAAGTCACACTGTTTCGGTGTTGAACCTAATGTCGCCCACTTCCTTCTCCTGGAAAAAAATGGTTCTGTTTCAAGAGCTGGACTTTAAAGACTTTATTGTGGAAGCAGGAACT
>CAMXCT020000402.1:647468-918488 GCA_947184155.2 Cladocopium goreaui
AGGTATGGTAGAAGGAGAATGTATACACAGAGGAAATTTGATCCCAAAACGGCCATTTCGAGCCAGAAAGCAGCTTTACGGGAATCAAATTTCAAGAGGTATGGTTGAAGGATAGTGTATACACAATTATACACATAGAAATTTTGATTCCCAAAACAGCCCTTTTGAGCCAGAAAGAAGCTTTACGGGAATCAAATTTCAAGAGGTAGTTTGGTAGAAGGAGAGTGTATACACATAGGAAATTTGATTCCCAAAACGGCCATTTCGAGCCAAAAAGCAGCTTTACGGGAATCAAAAATTCAAAAGGTATGGTAGAAGGAGAGTGTAAACACATAGAAGGTTTGATTCCCAAAACGGCACTTTTGAGCCAGAAAGAAGCTTTACGGGAATCAAATTTCAAGAGGTATGGTAGAAGGAGAGTGTATACACATAGGAATTTGATTCCCAAAACGGCCCTTTTGAGCCAGAAAGAAGCTTTACGGGAATAAAAATTTCAAGAGGTATGGTAGAAGGAGAATGTATACACATAGAAGGTTTGGTTGGATTTAGTGAAGTGTTTTGCCTTTGCAATGCCTGTTTTGAACCCAAGTCTGGCGCCAGGTAAGCGCAAGTTTCTCTTTAGGTTGTTTTGCCAAGTTGGACAGGCATCGCTACAAGGCTCCGGAAAAAACATTTTAACAGCTCCTATGTGTATACATTCTCCTTCTACCATACCTCTTGAAATTTGATTCCCGTAAAGCTGCTTTCTGGCTCGAAATGGCCGTTTTGGGAATCAAATTTCCTCTGTGTATGCACTCTCCTCCTATCATACCTCTTGAAATTTGATTCCCGTAAAGCTGCTTTCTGGCTCGAAATGGCCGTTTTGGGAATCAAATTTCCTATGTGTATACATTCTCCTTCTACCATACCTCTTGAAATTTGATTCCCGTAAAGCTGCTTTCTGGCTCGAAATGGCCGTTTTGGGAATCAAATTTCCTCTGTGTATACACTCTCCTTCTACCATACCTCTTGAAATTTGATTCCCGTAAAGCTGCTTTCTGGCTCGAAATGGCCGTTTTGGGAATCAAATTTCCTCTGTGTATACACTCTCCTTCTACCATACCTCTTGAAATTTGATTCCCGTAAAGCTGCTTTCTGGCTCGAAATGGCCGTTTTGGGAATCAAATTTCCTCTGTGTATACACTCTCCTTCTACCATACCTCTTGAAATTTGATTCCCGTAAAGCTGCTTTCTGGCTCGAAATGGCCGTTTTGGGAATCAAATTTCCTATGTGTATACATTCTCCTTCTACCATACCTCTTGAAATTTGATTCCCGTAAAGCTGCTTTCTGGCTCGAAATGGCCGTTTTGGGAATCAAATTTCCTCTGTGTATACACTCTCCTTCTACCATACCTCTTGAAATTTGATTCCCGTAAAGCTGCTTTTTGGCTCGAAATGGCCGTTTTGGGAATCAAATTTCCTATGTGTATACACTCTCCTTCTACCAAACTACCTCTTGAAATTTGATTCCCGTAAAGCTTCTTTCTGGCTCAAAAGGGCTGTTTTGGGAATCAAAATTTCTATGTGTATAATTGTGTATACACTATCCTTCAACCATACCTCTTGAAATTTGATTCCCGTAAAGCTGCTTTCTGGCTCGAAAGGGTCGTTTTGGGAATCAAATTGCTATGTGTATACATTCTCCTTCTACCATACCTTTTGAAATTTGATTCCCGTAAAGCTGCTTTTCGGCTCGAAAGGGCCGTTTTGGGAATCAAATTTTATAAGTGTATAATTGTGTATACACTCTGCTTCTACCATACCTCTTGGAATTTGATTCCGTTTTGGTAGGTATGGTTCCGTCTGTCCTGCCTACCAGCTCTGGGCCGCTACAGCAGCAGATGTTCACTGATACAGAAAAGAACAACGATATTAATATATCTTGCGCCCGCCCTTGCGCTTTCTTGCGCCTCCCAGGCAAAACGGACTACAAATTTACAACAACATACTCCATTCATACGTTTGTATAAAACTCCTCTGCGGGGGTTTTGATCGTCACTCATATGCTGGCATTCTATTTGACATTTTATCTGACATATACCCTGACGTTCTATCTAACGCATATTCTCACATGTTCTTTTTCCGGCACACCTTTTTGGTATATATCCCGCAGGGTTGAAGTGAAACTAATGCCACGGTGTGCGGCTACGGGATGCTGTGTTGGAATTTTGAGACCCTCACCTGGCAGGTGGGGAACCCGTGGATCTGCCACTTACTAATCGGTGTTATTAACATTTATCAGCCAGCTACAGTGCGTGGGATTATTCTCCAAGTGCCCAGCAAACCGCATGCCAGGCAAACTGTAATAATCCCCCTGAAACAACCTTATTTTGGGAGAGTTACCTGTATATACAGCATCATTCGTGACGTCGCTGGGTTCGGTTGTGATCAAATTCATCCAAACATTCATTGTCCCATAAACTCTGTTTATTTTCATTTGAAAACACAATTTACATGTACACACAAAATAACATTATATGTATATATATATATATATATGTATGCACATACTTATCTATCCCATTTGGCAGCATTAAAATCATTCACAAACCAGAAAATAGCTGAGATACGAACATGTGGGATGATTCTCCTGTGTATACATTCAACATCGACGTGAGATTAAAACAAATATCATATTTATTGTTTTTTTCATATACGGACATATATGTATACATATGTATAATTACATATATGTAAAAATGCATACATACACATGAATAAAAAGATAAATGAATAAACGAGTTGCTCATATATATATATATATAGATAGATATTATACGCATCCCATACTGCAATCATATCGTACTGTACTTAAAAATAACCATATAGATCCAAAAGTCACCGCCAAGCGTCGTGAGGCTGTTCTTGTGACGAGGAGGCCAAAGCATCGACCTGGAACTAGCGGAAGTTCTTGGAGTTGAGGATTAATCTATGAATCATCGGTGAATATGGTGGTTTCGTATATCAAATATATATAGATATATATACATATATGTGTGTATATATACAAAATGGTTTTATATGGATGCAAATGGTTTCAGAGGATTTGATTGTTGTACAAATCTTTCATTTCATTATATATATAGATATTGTTTTTTTGCAGAATTTGCCACCGAAGATGATCAACAATGGATAATAAATGATCATAGTGGGAGTGAATTAAAATTGGACAACCCCCAATGGCAATGTCAATGGAAGAAGTGATGCTTGACCATGGGATATTTCTCTCGCCTATTTTTAAACCAAACCGCATGCACATGGAGACAATGATGGACAAATAAGGATAAATAAGAAGGATAGTAGTGGAAATACAGCAAATGATGTGTTCGTTTAGCAAAAAAAGGAAATGGGCTTGGGAACACCACCATTGGTTTCACAAAGGTGCTAACAGGAATCCTTTTGCACGAACAAACCAGTTGTAAGAAGATCTGTATATGCATCAAATAACCAGCAGGGATGGTGAAGATCATTTCTCCCCGACTCAATTCAATATCAAAATCCAAGTGGTTTCCTTCTGGCGAAGTATCTCTTGGGCAATCTATCTATCGCCAAAAGAAAAATTAAACTTTCGACCTTGTGTTGATGATATCATTATGTATTATTTGGAGGGTCAGGTACCTGCTCAAGAAATGTTACGTGCCCAGGACTTAAATCACCGAAAAAAAATGAACCCTTCTGAAAAAGCATCGCTGTCCTGCCACCCATCCCGAACATGATCCCCCGTCGGTGACTATTGGCCACTTGGTAAAGACACATCTCAAGCACAGCCTAAGGTGCAACAATCAACCAGCATGCAAACTGCAATGACTGCATGCAACTATTGCCCGGCACTCATACCTGGGAACCGTGGAATATCATGTACTTCACTGGTTCATGCCTGTGTCCGAATGTCAATGTGAAGGATATTCTTAGTTGGCGGCTGGGCCACCCATCTGCACGAGTCAATTGGGATCACATTTCTAAGTTACACTGTTGCAAAAATACCTTGAAAACAGCAACCAGGTCATCATTGCTTGTGTACCCATGATGTACCCAATAATTAATATATTGTCATTTTAGATCATTTAAGACACTTACTGTAAACCACCACCACTGTTTGGTGTTTGTTTTATGTTATTTTATGTTATTTTAATCATTTAACCATCCAGCCCCGAAACTCCTCCATTAAACCCAGCACTGGCAGCGCGGGGGCCTGGTATCCACCGGCAAAGGGCATGTAAGCTTGGACCTGGCAACGGGTGGCCACGGTGCTCCAAATCCAACTGAACGGGCGGGAGAACATCTCGTACGAATGTGATAAGCATTCACCCATGAAGCATAGCGATAGCCATTAGCAATGGTGAATCAGGTTGCAACCGTTCAATCTTGGACGTGTATTTTGGAGGTTGAAATATATAAATTATCCTTACACAATCATACCATGTGGAAAACCTTCAATTTTGTTGTTTTTTTAAACCCGTTTCAAACGCGAATCATCGCGGGTGCTTGACTATTAGCCATGAATGTGCTACTTAGAGATTTGTTTGATCATTGGGGATGGTTTATTAGGCCATACATATTCATACTCCCGTACGATGGTTTGTGCCTGGAAAAGGTACAGCAATTCTTGAAACGATCCTTCCACCAGCTACAGCAACTGCATTGACTGTGTCCACCAACATACGTTGCTTACAGCCAACTTTGGATGCCAAAAGCATCACTTTTGGTGTGTTTGCAACCATGAAACATTTCAGCTATTTCCCATTTGGACGAACAAAAACACACATCTCTATATATATATATATATTATATGTGTGTGTATGGGTTCTGCAACCTAAACAAATGTGTACATGTACATAGAACTATGCGTGTATAATACATGTATATGAATGTATGTTTTCATGGATATACATCTATAGACCTACATATATATATATATGATATATGCATATGCAGATGGAATATACGTTTGAAAGAAACAAAAACATATAGTATAATACAATGTTAAAAACTATGTTACATCATGTAATTCAATGTCATCAGAATTACGGGCAATCATTTACAGTACATACTATTCAATATACACAAACACAACGTATGTTTTATGTATTTAACGCAATGCCACACAAAATGGCAATATGATGTAATACGATATCAAGATAACAACATAATAAAAAAAATATATATATATAATATGATTTACTATGATCATACTACACACATAATATATATATATATATATATGTAAACACTTGGAACACAATTGGCCCCTCTGCGGATGGCAAACCTCCATTTTACGGGTCCTAATCTTCAAATCAAACAAGGGCCATTTGGGTTGCAGGTATGCAAGACACATGCTTAAATCCAAACTTGGGATCTAGTTGTTTACCATCTATTCATTGAAGTATACCCTTTCTAGATATACGATTTGGCCACTTCCATGGATCCAGTATACATTGGTGATATAAACTGAAGTAACCACCAATAAGAGGGATAGCACCAACAATATCCAACAATAGGATACTTGAATATCCCTAGCATTGTTAGTGATATATCCCATCAACTTACGTGAAATCCCGAAAAAAATCACCATGAACTCCCTAGAAAATCCTCATGAAATCCCACGAAATCGCTATGATTTCCCAGGAAATCCCTGTGAAATCCAAAAAAACATCATGTTTCTTGGTGAAGCAGCCCTTTTTGTCGGCTAATCCGCTTCCCAAAATCTGCGGCACGTCCCAGGCACGTCCGGCCAGCCAGGCCAACCCATAGGGATCATGGAGGCCACCTGATCGCCCCAACCTGGCGAAAAGCTGAGGAGTGAGGGATGGCCAGTGGATCTTAAGTGGCTTGAATTTGACTTAATATGATTTCATGCGGTTGAATATGGATTGAATATGGTTTTTCATTGTATCGCAAGTAACAATTCACTAGCCTGAAAAGTTCGGCCATGTTGGAATAATTCCTCTTATTAACCATGATTCAAGTGAGGTTGCAGCGAGGTCGTTATAATTTGCTTAGATTGTATGATTTAATACGATCTTATTGGGTTGAATTAGATTTAAAATGTATTTACTTGGCCTGACTTGGGGTTAATTAAGATTAATTGGATCATGACCCTCTGAGAAAGAAGCATTTAGGCAAGCAGGAATCCATACTCTTTCAGGAGAGTGCTGCATGCATTTGAACATTTTACTCTCAAGTAGTACTGTCATCTTTCCAAAGGTGGCACCCTTTTCTATAGGAATACTGCACATTTTGAAGGCCTCTTTAAAAGTATTGCTGCGTTTGTTGACGATTTCTACTTTGAATTTAAATAGTGACGGTACACTGCCTTAAGGAATACGGTGCTCTTTTCAAGAACTGTTTCACTCCCTTTAAAATCCTTAGAGGGTATTGCCCTGTGTGTTAGTGCTACGCCCTCTGGAAGAACATAGTGTTCATGATACAGCATTGTCGAACGAATTTACTGTGTACTTAGTACTACATTATTTCAAGAGAGTAATGCATCCGTTGAACAAAAACATATTAAAGTAGTGCTGCGCTCTTTCAGAGGAATGCTCCACCATGTTTCGTCCTTTCACAAGGAATACTGCACCTTGAAAGGCTCTTTCAAAGTAATACTGCATCTAGTGAAGGACCGTAGTTTAAACAGTGTTATGTTGTCAAAGAAATATTATTATACACTATTCTCCGGAAACATGTCACTCCTGTTGATGGATCTTAATGGAATATATTGCAAAAAGTGATGCCACGCTGCTACACTTGTTTAAGAATACAGCACTAATTCAAAAGAGTATACTGCTTCCATTCACGGACTTTCTTTGAAGGAAACGCTCATTCAAAGTACTACTGCATATATTGAAGCAATGCCCCATCGTTTCCCCGAGGCTTTCAGACTTTCAGTTTGTGGTCTGGCGGGAAAGGTTACTCATTGGTTTAAGTCAACATTTCAGATGGTTGAGGCTTTGATACTTGTTCAAGACTACCAGTACAATGAGATAGAGCCCCATTAGGACTAGGATATTGCACAACTATATATATATACACTATAGGTATACTTGTAGTATTGCACATTACGTAGCGAAATAGTATTGTAAAGTAGAAAACATCGTCCCAAGATCAAATTGGGGAAAACACAATACCATTGGAACAGTTTGCAGAATCTCTGAAATCAGAGGTTTTGGGAGGATTTTTTAAAGATGTGCTAAGGATATACCAATGGGATGATCTGGGGAACCATTCAGAAATATATTCGGAAATTCATCCAAACAACGTGAACTGTACTTGTTCTGGGTCTTAAAAATATCATCTTTGCAGGCATTTAATCCTCAAAAAAAGTCCTTAGTGCGGCGAATTTTTGGTAATTACAGTACCCTCCAGGAATCAAACAGGGCAATGGAAACTCCTCCATTTATCTGGCAAAATTATAATACTTCACTCACCTGAAAAGTTAGTTCGGCCATTTTGGGATGATTCCTTTAAAATAAACAATGATTTCCAGGTTTCGGTCGCCGTGTTCGGTCGTTATAACCTCCACATGTCAAATTTAAGGGTGATTTCCCAGTGATCGCCATGTTGGACGAGCGGAGGACGACGGATGTCTCCAACACATTTTTGCCCCCCACATGTAGAATGAGACCTGGGGTCTCCAAATTGCCAACAACACTTCACCTTAGCAACGCACTTGCCCGTTGCGTGCTATGATGTCAAGCTGCATTTACTGGACGTGCCCACTGGAAAAGTGTCAAAAAATGTGTCAACTGTGCTGAATGGCCACATATTCACCAGCGTATGGAAAGCCTCCGACAATCCACATCTTTGGACGGTTCCAGGCGATGATTTGTCTCCATAGTCTCGCTAAAATATCTTAGAATTGAATTTGTCTCCACCATCATGTTCTGGGTGTAAAATAAGCGAAAATACAAAAATATCATCGGAATTTAACAATTTGCCAAAATATCAAAATCACATCATCCATGTTCAAGTCAATCACATGTTTTGGGTTTTTTTTCGCACATACCCAAAAAACACCCCACGACTTTGGCGCCACCAGCGTCGCCTGCTTCCACCGGCGGCATGCGCGTGCGCATGGGATCCGCGCCCGGCCCCGAGGCCGCTGCCGGCATACGCATAGGCAAACTGTGAAACATCTGGCGGTGATATGTTGACATCACCTGAGGGTACCTCAGGCCGCTGGGACCTTTTTTCTGGTGGGGAGAGGACGAGCTGGGAATTGGGGCTGGTGATCGAATGGGATGGGGTATAGAAGCTAGGATTTTGAGGGAAAGATGTGTTCCAAGCAACGAACATGGGGGGTGACCAGGCAAATAGAAAGTTAATCAACAACAATGGACATATCATGGGAATGTTTTGGGAATATCATGGAGGCTATATATTGCCGAGGAAACATGCAATGATACTGACATGTCTCAATATGGTGAGAATAATGGAATAAACCTTTAAGCATGGGGCACAGGGCCAAACATTTTATAGAGATGTAGCCAAGATTCGTCATGGACATATTACTGTATTGGAATGTCATGGGAATAAAAGCAAGCTATGATTCATATGACACTGTAGCTGCCACGGATAGTGAGGATAGACTACTAGCTGGTTAAGTTAACATATACAATTAGAGCAGAGATCCATCGAGTCCCCCAATTACAATGATGGACATATGCACAGATGTAATCATCATGGAGTACAACAATTATTGGGTTGGTTTAAGGGAAAATCTACTGGAAACCATGGTTTTTACCATCAAATACAGGGCCTTCCTTTAAATTTTCCCATCATCCAATTCTATGAAACAAAAAAAACACATACTTAAACTCAAAGTAGTGTGGGCTTGCAACTCAATTGATATCTGAACGCATCAGTGCACAATCCATGGGGCCAGTTTGCAGCCAAATGGTCGGTTGGAGTGATGAGAATTGTTTCCTTCGGGTTCTGCTGCTATGTCATATTTGGGTATTTAAAAACCAGAAAATACACCCACAGGTCCACAAGTCGAACATACTTGATGTTTAAGTGATTAGCAAGGAGTTTGAAACTATTTACACCTTGTCCCGTAAGAAGAATTATATGGATGATTTACGGATCGATGATTGAAAGCAAATCTTGGAGCATCCACGACAACTCTGCGAGCCGTTTTGGTCCATGTTCAACCCCATAGGATTTACCCGAAATGGTACACGTTTACAAAAAAACTATAGAAAAACTATAGGAGACACTTTTTTTGCTGGATAAATCAACTATTTCTATGGGGTATGGTCATGTATTTTCAATAGCTATGTTAAAGTACCAGAGGGTAACTCAAGATTTTAACATGTACTGTGCTGTTCTCCTCCCACTCCCACCTCCCAACAAACACCAATCCAAACATAATATATTCCAAAACTAGTGTTGGCAAGCTTCCACATTGGGAATCCTCTTGGTGGTCATTGAATTTCCGCATCAAATATTGATTTCCATCATCTTGTATGGATGGCTTATCCATACCATTAGGAACAGCTTCAACTCCAAAACCCCACCGGAGAGTTCATATAAAGTTAGCTTCTACCAGTATATCCCCATTAAATAACAAGAAAAATGCCCATGATACATCGTTCTACCATATTATACCTCCATGATATTTCCAGTTTTGAATATCCCCATGAAAACGAAGATGATATTTCCAATTTTCCAATTGTGCCACTTGGACATATTTCCGTGAGAATTATATGATATTTCCAATTATCTTCCAATGTTCCAATTTTCCAATGATTGTTATTACATATTATTGGAAATTATAAGTTATTTCCAATGTTCCAATCATATTCTACCAATTTTTGATTTCTGTCATTGGATTGATTGAAGGGAAAAATTACAGGAAAGCATATCGATTTTCCCAAAGGGGGGTTCCTGTAAAATCTGTAAATTTTCCCTTAAACCAATCCATTGATCTGGGTAAATTTTAATATTTCACTAAGCTGAATCTTGCGGCCATTTGGGGATGATTTCCCTTATTAACCATGATTCCAGGTTTAGGTCGCAGGGTTCGGTCGTTACAATTTCCCCAGATGATCATCTATGATCATCTATGATCATCTATGATCATCTATTATTAATTATCCAATTATTGGCTCTATATTCGTATATTATTCCATTAATTATATCATAGATCATCTATTATTAATCAATTATACCCATTAATATTCATAAATTGCCCATTATTTTCCATGAGTTCTCCCCATCTTTCCGCCTGCCAAGGGTCGCTCTGGGATCCATCACCATTGATCTGACAGTGGGATCAATGGGAAATTATGGAGGTTTGAATGGGAAAACCGTAGGAAAACCACAGGAAAACCATAGGAAAAAGGTGATTAGTAGTGGTTAATAGTGGTTAATAGTGGTTAATGATTGTTAATCATTGGTTAATTAATTATGGCTGGTTGGTGGTTTCTACCTACTCCTCTGAAAAATGATGGAATTCGTCAGTTGGGATGATAATTATTCCCAAGATATGGAAAAATAAAAACTGTTCCAAACCACCAACCAGAAAAAACTAGTGGACATGGGTTACTAATGTCAGTTGAATGGGTTAGTCTGAAAATGTCTGATTTCAGAGGCTACCTAGAGCAAAATGATGATGGTTAGTCATCAGTGTCTCATTGAAACATACTACAACATTGCCATTTGGACCCATGTTTTGCTTATAATACCCTTGAATCTGGTACGTCTGGTGGTGCGGGCCCCCCAGTGATGTGAACGTTGGCAACCCTCATGAATACATGTATCAAAAACCCAACAATGAAATTGAAGCTATGTTCACCAACCTAGCAATTCCGAAATGATAATTCCATCAGGATATCAAAACAAACAGACCTCTTCGCTACAAGAATCCAATGGACATAATCTTCAAACTGCCCAACTCATAATCTGACTGACTGAATTATCACAATTACTTCACGTATCGAAAACAAGCGAACTTGGGGTCTGTTCCCCTCACTCGTTATTTACAGAGAGGTCGCAGAAATTCAAGTGGAAGCATCCGAATTGTGTTGGTGAACCCGGTGAACCCCAATTTCATGGTTAAACATAATTGAACCCTTGTTAAGAGTCCCACTTAGACCGAACTGCAGCAATGATGTTCCCGCTTTTTTCAAAGGTTAGGAAGAGTTTCCCATGGCAACCGGCTTCGAAGGGAGAAGTTCCCGCGGTCCCGCGCCTAACTTCAGGCCCCTCAAAGAGCATGGCAGGAATCAAGTAGCATCCCCAGGCATAATGGCCTCGGGAGGTGATTCGCTGAGTTGGTGGACCTGGTGGACCTGTTCGAGATATCACCACACAACATAATAACATTACTGTCACCCGCGTGGTTTTTCAGGGAAGCAAAAAACAAAACGACACATCGCGAAGTGTCCATCCACCTATCTTCGGGGGTTGCTGCACGTAAAGTTCACCAAACTAGGTCCATTGCCCCATGACCCACCAGCCAAAGCCAATATTAAAAAGTGCCATTGCAAATCCAATTGCAGATCTGCTTGGTGGTTGACCTACCCCTCTGAAAAATATATTCATCAGTTGGGATGATGTTCCATTCCCAATATGATGGGAAAGTCATCATCCATTCCAAAATTCCATGGTTCCACACCACCAACCAGTGTTTTTTGCGTAGAATGTGGCACATCCAACATCATCCAACGCCAGCATCGCGTTTGAACACAACGATATGGTCATCAAAAACATCGTCCCATTGCGACTAGTCTTGGCCCCTGGATCCCCTGGATGAACTTCGTCGGCTTTCGTCCGGTGGTGGGTGTACAAGTGTATGGATTATGATCTGGTTGGTGGTATACCTACCCCTCTGAAAAATATGAAAGTCAAATGGCATGATGACATTCCCAATATATGGAAAAATAAATGTGCCAAACCACCAACCAGTTTAAGAACCTTGGGCTTGAATTTCTTGATTTGGGGGACGTGCCTGATCCCTCAGAGCAAACGTGATCAATTGCTGGCCTGCTGGTGACTGGTGACATGCTCTACTTCAGGGGGTGAATTCATCACACAAGCAACGTCAAAACCAACTATCATGTAGTTGGGAAACCCGAAATACTATCAGTAGCTCCTTGGCTCCGCATTTAATAGAAACATAAATATATATATATATATACATACAATCTGGTTAATGTCAAGTTAGGATTAATAATCCCCGCGGTATTAATCAACCCCCTCTGCCCAATTGTTTTTTTGTAATTTAAAAAAAGGTGGTCCCCCAGGATTAATAAACCCCCCCGATTAAAAAACCACCAGTGCTGAAATCTTTTTTTTTATCCAACAATTTTTATTTCCAATTCTATTTATTTCCAATTTGTTTTTACCTTTTTTTAATCATCATTGTTATACTCAAGGTTTAAGTTGATCATTGAAAAATTCAAAAAATGACTATTCCCCAAATGATCGATTTCTAATTAAAATCTTTATAAAAATCATCAGTTTGGATAGCTCCCAAAGGGTACCCCCCATGAGCCCATGTCCCCCACTAATAATAACCATGGTTTGCCCCTGATTAATCAACCACCTTTCTGATCCATGAGATTTTAACAAATCCAATAGAATTCTATTAAGATCTAATTGACGTAAGCCATATCCAAATTTTTATGGTTCAGAGTTGCTTATATTATTAAGGGGTGGTCGAGAAACTAGCCAGAAGGTACCCCCCTACCTACCAGGGGGGGGGGTTGATTAATCCGATGTTGGCATTATTTAACATAGCCATGGAAAATCACAATTTTTAAAAGGTAAACCATCTATAAATGGGCCATTTCCCATGGCTATGTGAAATAACCAGAGGGTAGATATCGATGTACCATAGTTCAGCTCAGCCCTCCCCGCTAACCACTGGATAGACAATACATCCCATGTGTTTTTTTCAAACTTGGGGTGTATATGATGGGCTTTACGGATGACTTTGCGAACGACCCATGTTTAAGCCATGTTGAAGCCCATGGGTTGAAAACCGAAATTTGATGAAATTTGCGCATTTTTTCAGTTTTTCCTGTCAGAACTGTGTTTCATAGGCTCCACTTATCCTCAACTCTGCTCCGGGACCTACTTATGGCATTTTTGCATATTTTGCGATTCACATTCATTGTTCGTTTTGAGCGCTGTCCCATCGCGCAAGGAAATCCAAATCCCCATGAGTTTTGGGTTTTGGTGACGTTTTTTTAACCAACACAAAGGCGTTTTTTCCCAATACAAAATATGTTTTTTCCCCACCCGGTACGAAAAACGTGTTACCTATAGTTTTGGATGAGTTTTGTTGATGTCCGCAACAGAGTGGAATGGTGGTTTGGACATGCACCCTTTAAAAACTTGACCAGAAGAAAAAAAAACATGGACACGATTGGATATGATTGGGGTGAATTTGACAAACGTATTGGAATTCAGCAACCCAAAGGTATTGTCGTATTGAAATCTGGGTCCATCATGTTTTTCCATATTTTTTCAACATGCGTTTTCTTCATGTTAACCCGGGGTCAGCCGTAGCCCAAACGGGATACCCCCAAAAGGCCACCGTATTCGCCCAGAGGCTGCCAGCAAACTCACAAATGGGGGCCAACAAAAGCCCAAAGGCCTGGAGCTCGGAGGGTTTTGGTCGTGGGTGCTGAGAGAACCAGCAGGGCCTGTGGGTTATGAATGGGTACCCTCTGGTAAACATACAAAAACTATGGACAATTGCCATTTATTAAATATAGTTGATTTTCCCAGCTATAACATCATTTAATGGCCATTTATAGTTGATTTTCCCAGCTGTAACATCATTCATTTAATGGCCATTTATAGTTGATTTTCCAGCTATAACATCATTCATTTAATGGCCATTTATAGTAAATTTTCCCAGCTATAACATCATTTAATGGCCATTTATAGTGGATTTTCCTCAGCTATAACATCATTTAATGGCCATTTATAGTGGATTTTCCCAGCTATAACATCATTCATTTAATGGCCATTTATAGTAAATTTTCCCAGCTATAACATCATTTAATGGCCATTTATAGTGGATTTTCCCAGCTATAACATCATTTAATGGCCATTTGTAGTGGATTGTCTCAGCTATAACATAATTTAATGGCCATTTATAGTTGATTTTCCCAGCTATAACATCATTTAATGGCCATTTAGAGTGGATTTTCCCAGCTATACATGGTGTATCTTTCATGATCTTTCCAGTTCGTTTTTTCGAACTTTACCGGAGGGTAACACCATCGTTTCTTGCCGGCACTGGATCTAATGATCCCTGAAGTTGGGAGATAACCTGTCGCACATCGAAATTGCAGCCTCAAATAGCATCTGAAAAAATTGGCACGGCATGGATTTGACAAACGGATTTTGAATCGAAGACAATGTGCTAAATCCAATTGTTTGTCCAATTCTTTGTCCAATTGTCTGGATTTTGATCCCCAAATCGCGAACAATTGGATTTTGAATCCTCCAAGGGTATCGACGTATATATGCATGTAAACTCTAAAGCATCTATCAGAATCTATCTTCAGCACGGAGTAAGTTTCTTGCAAATGTCTCAGCGAATGACCGCATGGCTGGACGCCCAAGATTTCTATCGATGATTCTCCCAAATTCTCCCAGAGATCAACCGTTTTTCCTCCATTTTTCTTTCAGGATTTCCCAGCGCTAAGTGGTGCGCAGCGCACCTGTAAATTCAGGGCTAAGTGGTCCGCAAATGGCCTCAGGGAGAACCGATGATCGGTAAGATTCGACTTTCCAGATTTTAGGCATTTTTTAGCTGGTTGGTGGTTAGTTTTAACCATCTTGAACAATATGAGTTCGTCAATGGGAAGGATGACATCCCATATATGAAATGGACAATAAAATTCATGTTTGAAACCACCAACCAGTTAGGCAAGCTGATGTTCAAACCAAGCAATGATCGTTTGATGATATTTTAGTTCATCGAGTTCATCAAACCAAAATATCGCAGTGCTTTTATCCTCCCATAGTTTCAAACCTCCCCGTGAAAATTACCGTAGATTGGAGTAAACACCTTAGTTCTTGGACAATCCTGTATCATATTGTTTGCTATGTCCCATCCCATCCCATTGTATCCCCCGATCTTGTCACAGCTGGGTGAGCTCGCCATTTGATCAAATTCAATTTCCAAGTGACGACAGGCGATGTCGACAAGTTGTCTCCAACATCGTTCTCATGAAGAAAACAGCAAAACATAAGCTGTATATTCTACATCTCTTTATTTTGTCTGTGCATTTGTAAAATATATGTGAAAATAGGTGAATATATATATATATTATATAAAGTTCAGTTATAGATAAACATACAGCAAGTAAGCAAATGAGTATGCACTATTATATAGATATAAATATATATATATATATATTATTATATATATATATATATCACATTCTGCCATGACGATTGTTGAACTTTCTTTGACAACAAATATGTGGTTTGCTGGCGAACCACCAGCTTCCAACAATGGAACCTTCAACAAAAACTGAAACATCATAGTGCCAGGAGGCAAATGCACCGCAATCGTGCCAGCTACCTGACTGCGAGATACGCGGAAATGGCAATGTGAATAGATGTGAATGGTAAACCATCCCCAATTTTACCATACATATCCATAAATGGGTTGCATAAACCATGATTCTTTCATCATATGGGTGGTTTATGGATGTTTATATATGTTTATAGCATTGCGGCATTGCCATCACATTATGATATTCAACAACTTCAACACGCCATTTTGGGATGATCCAAATTTCCATATCAGAGAAGAATGCTCGCCAAGATCCAATTATACAATGTTGACCATTAATGTCAACCCCGGATTAATAAACCATGGTTTATTAATTAGGGGGTACTCCTCCAATAGTCATTTCATCTGATACTTTTTTATGGTACCCTCCCAGCTAAACAGCCGTGTGGGGTTTATTAATCCAGGGTTGACCATTCATAGCAAAGTATCCAGTTTCCTGGAGGCACCAACATGAATTCAGGACATTTTGACAGTAAAAAATGTCCCACGTTAGGATCATGTGGCACCGTGACTTGATACAAACCATGGCCAATCTTAGGTTCCATTCGCATAACACACACACACAAAAGGTCAAGCTAGTACAAGGTGGAGCACATGAAGTAGGGTTTGTGGTAGATATCTCTATAGTTGGATGAGTCTTGAACCAACTTTTCGCAGTGGTTTACCCATGTCGCCTGGTCCCCGGTCGGTTGACCCACATTGATCACCGGGTGAATCCTCACATGTCCCATTCAAGAGGTCTGATTTTCTTCATGGCCACCTCCCAAATTGGAGATTTATGAAATTAGGCTTTTCTAGACCAATGTTCTACCCCAAACTTTCTGTAAGATTTCAATCTTTACTTCTCAAATTCATAGTCAGTCTTCCTTGAAGATTTCTGTCATTTGTTTACTTCCACAATGGTGACCTAGGATTAAGGAACCTCTAGTTCACCAGCAAGTCTGGTACCAATTCAAACAATAATCTATCACTATTTGGGGGGCATCTCCCTCAATTAATAGTCAAGGTTTATCATATATATATAATATATCCCATTATATCCCCCTATAATATCATAGAGTCCCAATGATATCCCATTATAATCCCACTGCTCATTATTTCTCCTATTTGACATGTTTAAAATCATAGTTTTCTCCCCTAATTTTCCCATTCTAATCCCACTCAAATCATCATTTTCCCTATTTTCCCATGATGAAAATCCAGTTTCAAATCCCGACTTGACCATCCAATGCAGGGAGGTTGCTTTGAGTGTGGAAATTGAAATCGTCGAAAGCGGCCACTTGCGGCCACTTGCGGCCACTCGCTGGGAGCGGCCACTTGCGGCCACTTGCGGCCAGTTGCGGCCACTTGCGGCCACTTGCGGCCACTTGCGGCCACTCGCTGGGAGCGGCCACTTGCGGCCACTTGCGGCCACTCGCTGGGAGCGGCCACTTGCGGCCACTTGCGGCCACTTGCGGCCGCTCGCTTGGAACTGGCTGGAGCGGCCACTTGCGGCCACTCGCTGGGAGCGGCCACTTAATTGCGGCCACTTGCGGCCATGGGAACTGTCTGGGGCGGCCACTTGCGGCCACTTGCGGCCACTTGCGGCCACTTGCGGCCACTCGCTGGGAGCGGCCATTGCGGCCACTTGCGGCCACTCGCTGGGAACTGTCTGGAACGGCCACTTGCGGCCACTTGCGGCCACTTGCGGCCACTTGCGGCCACTCGCTTGGAGCGGCCACTTGCGGCCACTTGTGGCCACTCGCTTGGAGCGGCCACTTAAAGCCACTTGCGGCCACTCGAGTGGCTGCGAGTGGCTGCGAGTGGCTGCGTGCTGGTAGAAATACATGGCAGAGTTGGCATCTTGAAAAAAATTGGTTTTGCTGGAAATGCGTTTTTTTTTCAAGTTTGGAGGTTAGATGGGTAGGATTTTATCGTGTCTCACGAAACCATGTGGCTAACCATATGCCACCCATGTCTTCCATAGCGTGGGGAAGATCTCGGGGCGTAGCATCAACGGTGGTAGAACGGGAGAAAATTAAAAAGAAGATCTTGGAGAATAGCTCCAATGATGGTGCAATGTTGGAAAGTCGAAGGGATTGAGCGTAGCAAAATGACGGTAGAATGTTGGAAATGGAAAAGATATCCCAGAGCGTAGCATCAATGATAGAAGAAAATTGAAGAGAAGATCTCAGAGCGTAGCGTCAAGTATGTTAGAAAGCTGAAGAAAAGATCTTAGAGCGTAGTGTCAGTGATGGTATAATGTTTGAAAGTTGATGAAGAGAACACCTTAGACGGTCCATGATGCTAAAAAGATGAAAGAAAAATGTTACCGCGTCAACGCAGTACTATGTAAGAAAATCAAAGAGAAGATCTCAGAGCGTAGCAACAACTTTGCTAGAAATTTGAGGGGTAGCAGCTAGCATGAATCAGGGTAGAATGTGAGAAAATTCAAGAGAAGATCTTAGACCGTAGAATCACTCATGGTAGAATGTTTGGAGTATAGCATCAATGATGACGAAATATTTGAAAGTTGATTAGATCTTAGAACGTGGCATGTTAGAAAATACAAGAGAAAACCTTGGCACGTAGCGTCAATGATAATAGAAAGGTGAAGAGAAGACCCAAGACCCAAGAACATAACTAATGAGATGCTATTGTAGAAAATTGAAAAGAAGATCGTCGAGCTAAGGGTCAGTGATATTCAACATTTGAAAAGAAGACCTTAGAGCGCAGCATTGATGATGTCAGAACATGGAAAAGACAATGATGTTGGAAAATTTGAAGAGAAGATCTTGGCGCGCAGCATCACTGATGTTTCAAATTTGAAGTAAAGATCTTGGAACGTCGCTTCAAGTATGTTGGACAATTGAAGAGAAGATCTTAGAGCGTAACATCAAACATGTTTGAAAATTGAAGAGAAGTTCTTAGAGCGTAGTAGCATCAATGATGGTACAATGGGAGAAAGATGGAAATAAAATCGAAAAACATAGCATCAATGCGGGTAGAATGTGAGAAAAAACGAAAGAAATCTTAGAGCGCAGCATCGATGATGTCTGAAAAGTGAAGAGCGTATCTGAATGTTGGACAGTTGAGAAGATCTTTGAGCGTAGAATGGCTGATGTTGGAAACTTGAAGAGAAGATCTTTGAGCGTAGCATCAATGATAGTAGAAAACTGAAGATCTGTTGCAGTTTGGAGATTGAAGAGAAGATCTTAGGGCGTTGCATCAATGATGGTAGAGTATTTGCAAGTTGGGTAGATCTTAGAGCGTAGCAGCAACCAGTTAGAAGCCTAAGGAGAAGCTGTTGGGTAGTAGCATCAATGCATTCTATGTAAAACATGCAGAAGGTCTCAGAGCGTATCAGAGTGTAGCATCAAATAATGTTAGAAATTCTTATCCCCAGTGCGTTACTTCTTGATTTTTGTTTAACGCTTCCCTTCCATTTGCTACAGCGTTCCTTTCGTTTCAACTCTTCCCGTCCATTTGATACTTCCTTTCTTTCGTTTCAAGCCGTTCATGCGGTTACGTCCTTCCACTCGCCTCAATTCCTATACAATCCTTTCGGTTACATGTTTTATTGTAACTAGCCTATTTCGTTTGTTACTTCCTTCTTTAAATTTCAACACTCCCCCACGTTAGTTACTTCCTTCCTTTCGTTTCAACTCCTTCCTTCCGTTTGCTGTCAAGTCGTTCATTTCGTTACGTCCGTCCTTACGTTTCACCTCGTTTATAAACCCCCTTCGTTTCACCTCTTACGCCTCCTACAATCTGTTCGTTACTTTCATTCTTTCGTCGATTCGTTGCAGCTCTTTCCTTTCATTCCTTATATACTTCCTTCCTTTCGTTTCAACTCTTCCCTTCCGTTCGGCCGCTCCTTTAGTTTCAACTCTTTCCTTTCATTTGTTACTGTCTTCCTTTCGTTTCAACTCTCTCCTTTCATGCGTTACTTCATTCCTTTCGTTTTAACTCTGACATCCCGTTCCTTACTGCTTCCCTTCGTTTCAAGTCGTTCATTGCTGGCCATGGTCCAAGAGATTTCCTACTTGGGTGATTATAACAAAAGCATTCAACCTAACTATGATAAAAATCATCTCTCCCCTTCGGCTGAAAAACATGATACGGATCGAACCAAAAGTGCTGGAAATCTGGTGAAGCAGTGCCAAGGGTTTGCTATACACAGGCGGTAAACAGTGGTAAACACCGAGAAATTAACCAGCATCCACGAAAAAAATGGTACGAATCAAAAATTTACCAATACCCACGGTAAAAGCGATAAAATTCGAAAAAAATATGTCTTTCCTTTCTTCCCTGTAGGAGGCACAAGCGTATACCCGGTCGACAAACAACAGCCCCTTTAAATTGTTTCTTTCCGTTCATTGTGTCCTTCCTTTCTTTTCAACTCAATGTCTCCTTTCCGTTCCTTGCCTCCTTCCTTTCGTTTCGCCTCTTCCTTTCCATGCGTTACTTCTGTCCTTTCGTTCCATGTCTTATATTCCGTTCGGTACTTCTTCCCATTCGTTTCAACTCTTCGTTTCCGTTCATTGCGTCTTTCCTTCCGTTTCACCTTTTCCCTACTATGCGTTACTTCCGTCCGCTCGTTTCAAGTTTTATATCCGGTTCGTTTCTTCTTCCCTTTCGTTTCAACTCTTCCCTGCCGTTTGCTCCGTCCTTCCTTCTAATTTAATTCTTCGTGTGTCGTCTCAACTTTTCCTTTCCGTTCGCTGCGTCCTCTCTTTCATTTCAAGTCTCCTCTTCCATTTGTTACTTCCTTTCTTTCGTATTAATTCTTATGTCCTGTTCGTTTCCTTTCTTTCGCATAAACTCTTACGTCCTGATCGTTCAGTTTTTCCTTCCGTTTCAACTCTTCCTTTCTATTCGTTGCGTCTGTGCCTTCGTATCAACTCTTCTGTCTTGCTCGTTTAGCATCGTTTAGCTCTTCCTTTCCTTTCACCTTGTCCATTTCGTTGCGTCCATCCTTTCGTTTCAACTCTTCCCTCCTATTTGTTATTTCCTTTCGTTTCAACTCTCACCTCACGTTTCACAGAAAACTTGAAAAAAATGCAGTTCGCGAGAAAAGCATTTTTTTTCAAATTTTCAAGGGTGGGGCCATTCGGGCTGGTATTTGCCGTCCAAGCAGCCATAAGCCACTTGCGGCCACTTGCGGCCACTTGCGGCCACTCGCTTGGAGCGGCCACTTGCGGCCACTTGCGGCCACTTGCGGCCACTTGCGGCCACTCGAGTGGCTGCAAGTGGCTGCTTTTTTGAATTTCAAATACCGCTGGTTTTGCAACCTCAATGCATTATTTCTCCTATTTGACATGTTTAAAATCATAGTTTTCTCCCCTAATTTTCCCATTCTAATCCCACTCAAATCATCATTTTCCCTATTTTCCCATGATGAAAATCCAGTTTCAAATCCCGACTTGACCATCCAACTCAGATCCAGTTTCCCAGGTTTCCCAGGGTCGACCAAGAAGCCACTTGCTGAAACAAGTCTAAGATATCCAGTGTCCCAGCTCCACAGGCCAAGGCAATGTAACAAGTCAACTCCTGAGCTTCCGGAGCTCTGTTGGAGCTCTGTTGGATCGGGGTCCCGTTGGGTGGGAGCTAAGATTTGAAACAAAACCTATAGAAATACCGCCCTTTTTGAAGGGCGATCAGATACAAATCTTTAGATTCTTTCTTCATTTTGAAATAACTAAAACATATATTTAAATCTAAGGCGTTCCTTAAAGACATAAGAAAACAGATTCCCAATTCCATGGCTCGAGAATGGTAAGTGGATTGGCAGGATTGGTCTCGGGAAAATTCTACACGAAGCCATGCTGTTTCCAATCAAAGTTGCGGTTTCCTGCCGTTTTTCCCCCAGAATCGATTCCGGGATATCACTGGTTGGTTTCAACCCCTCTGAAAAACATTAGTCAGTTGGGATGATGACATTCCAATATATGGGAAGTCAAAAAACATGTTCCAAACCACCAACCAGGTAAGTCTCACCTACATTTTTTAAAGGACATGGTGCTTGATATCATGAATCAGTTTTGGAATTTGCTGGTCAGTGGTTGATCCATCCACAAAATCATGAAATTGAAGTGACACAGGGGACCTAATCCATGCCCAACAAAGCAGTAAATGAGTTTTGAACGCACGATGATGGATAGGTTTGAACCTTAGAGACCCCAAGTTTAATTTTAAGAAAAGAAAAACATAGGCGAACCACTGCAGTACCTCAGCCCCCAACAAACTACCAAGGTTCAACCAAATATTCATACTTACGGAGCACAAATTTCCCATTGATTGTTTCAATCTGTTACAAGTTACAAGTACATACAATTTTTCCATGCTGTATATGCCTGGTCCAATCTGGTCCATATCCCATTCACTTGTACCTTTGCACAAGGATCATCCGGCAAAATTCCTATCAAGATCTGGGTCTCCGAAATGGAGTTGTATCCATGCAAATGGAGGTCCACTCATTGAGGCTCCTTAAAAATGGCATGGGACAAGCCGTTTGTTTCTTAAGTAAATCAAATCACTTCCCCAGATTGAACGTGTGTATTCTCAATATCTAGTTTTGGGGGTAGATGGATAGATAGATAGATGGATGGATGAATGGATGAATGGATGGATGAACGGATGGATCGATCGATAGATGTCTGTTTGAGGTACGTATTGATATCTATATGTGTATTCCATCATGTCGCATATTAAATCTGGCTGGTTGGCATCCAATTCACTTGGCGGATAGCCCATTACCGGCATAAGAATCATCTGTTGAATCCAGGATTGATTCAAACATGTTGAAAGCCAGCTTCCTTCTACTCTTCAAGGGATTCCCACGAACGAACGCATCTGGCTTCGGGTCGCGGGGTCGCGTAGTTTCAGGGCGTCCATCTGCAAATCCATGGGGATTTCAGCACAAAAAAATCACACCCCAGAGAAACCACGGCAAATCTCGGGCATTTCAGCATAGCGACAGAGGGTTGAAGAGAACATCGAGCATTGTTGCCCACCACGAAAACGAGCAAGCCTCGCTATGTCAGGCTTAAGCTACGGTCTTGGTACATCATGCTACATCATGGTAGGCCCTGTATATCTTGAGGAGTTGAAGCAACACATATGAGGATAAGGATGGATAAGGGGTGGTCAACCCCCCTAGAAACAAGGATTGTTATGACCTGCAACTTAAACCCATTGACTATACGTCATGGGGGAAGTCAAAGCAACCAACATGGCCTGGAACACAAGCTTGACCTACCAGCGACCAAATGTTCTGATGCATCCAGTGAGGATTTTCAATCATAGGTCAATCAGCAACTACTGACCACTGCTTTGCCGCTCTTGGAAACCGCACGGAAGCTCTTGGGGCTGATAAACAATGGATTGGTTCAAGGGAAACATCTTAACCGGAAACCCGTGGTTTTTACCATCAAATATAAGGCTTTCCGGTTAAAAAGCCCTATGACCTGTCAACTGGTTGCTTCCCCTCTGGATAAGTTGGAACCATGCAGCATTCACTATAGCTATATAAATGCCGCAAATCTCTATATAAATTATAATTGCTAAACCAAGTGAGCTAAATATCTTGCACCACCTGGTTGAGTATGTTGAATCTCTTCTCCATTCCAAAGGTCTCGTGTTACTTTGACAATTTCCCCCCAAAAAAAACTATCAGTGGGCGGTCAACCAGTGAGCTCGCGACAACATTTTACCATATCCCAAAAATGCTACTGAACATCGAAACGCACATCATCGGTGGTTTCATTGGGTACCTTGATCTTCACCATCTGGAAACTTATTCAATCCCAAACTTTGGATTCGAATCTTTAATCCTGTTCATATATATATATATATATATCTATCTCTCTCTCTCTCTCTCTCCCCAATCCGAATTAGGGGGCGTTCACGCGCCATTTTCTAAAGAGACTGGACGGTTTACTAGGAAATATCAAGAAACATATATGCTTCAAGCGGTTACAAGGATCCATGTTCCATGGAATCTCCGTTCAGAGTTTTCGCCCATTTCCGCCATGTGGCCAGCCCCAGTCCCCAGCCCCAGCCCAGGACAGCGCGGCCTACACTGCTGGAACCAAAGTGTCCGGACAGGAAACCTCAGAAGGCTTCAAACATCTCAATCCGCATATGTATATATATATAATACACATAAATATAAGCATACATTATACACATACACACACGTATGTATATATATATATATATAAAGTTGGCAATGATGGTTGATAGTGATCACTAAAAGTGCATAATAGTGATTGGTAAATATTAATAGCGGGTTGACGCTTTCAACCCATTCTTGTCCGACACCTGGACGCACATCATCATCCACCGCGATGCCAGCAATCAAAACCGCATCCTCAAACCGGTACGTAGTACAATGGAAATAGTATTCTCCACCGGGAATAGGCATGTGCGGCCTTGGATCTGGAGGATCAAATCATTTGTCCTGGCTCCACCTACATCAAACACCTTTCCTGTGTTCGCGCCCAGAGCACTTGATTCGAAAAACAGGTCGAGAGGATTGGACACGGCGAAGAGCAGGCGCATCACTGGTGCAAGTCTATTCATCAATGCATAAGGGAGCTTCACAAATATTTATCTTACCTTCATTGTGGATCATCAAATATGTGATTGTTTTTTTTCACGGATTTCAAGCATCTCAATTTTCATGAATGACTAAACATTTCCAAGTTAAACAATGGTACAGGAACCTATGATGTCACAAAGTTATTTCCAATCCTCAAATACCTTGGGATTTTCGTGTCCCAAAGTTACCCTAACAACATCCTTCCACCAATTCTGGGACTCCAACATCCCTTGAATTGGCCTCTGGTTACCATGGGGAAAAACCATGGTTAATAATGCTCATAATGCTAATGGTGGCTCATGATTCATGAAATTTACCCTGGTTATCCAACATAGCGAGGGAAAATGGATGAACATGGCCCACTTATAGATGATACATGATGAGTTATATGTATAACAAAAAAACTGATTTGCCATAGCGACGCGAAACACCACTAAAGAGTATGACATAACTTGTGGGATGTGACTAGGTCGACAAATATGGATCGATATGGGGTGTCACCAGCAAGTCATGGCTGATCTTTACTACCCTCTTGTAAACTAACATAACTGGCAAATTACCATGTTTAATAAGTAAATCAACTATAAATGGGCCATTATCAATAGCTATGTTTGTTTACCAGAGGGTACAGTATATAGTATAGATTCTCTCCAGGAAACTAACATTTCTGTGTACCAGGATTTGCGTTTTGTGCTGGGAAATGTCAAGTTAGGATTAACAAGATCTCTTCCATTAGTAAAATACCCCTGGCTCCCCCGATTTTTGGGCAATACTGCAGTCAATTAGATACTGTATATGTTTCCCCTCGTCATTGTGCAACCCCCTCCATTTGTAAATCCCCTCTCGGACCCCGACATGATCAAGTGTTTATTAAATTGATTTTTCGCATATGGAAGCTCTCAAACATCCCGTATGAGTGGTGTCCCCCCAAATTGAAAATGGACCGCCCCCCACCCGCAATGTATTTTGCCACCTCAGCCCTATGTATATGTTGTCTCTTTTTGCTCTTTTCCTTTCTCTTTTCATCAATCTGGGTAAATTATCATATTTCACTAACCTGAATTAAGGCCATTTGGGGATGATTCCCCTTACTAACCATGATTCCAGTGAGGTCGCAGTGAGGTCGTTATAATTTACCCAGATCAATGTCAAAAATGTGAAATTTATTAACTCGGGGTGTTTCTTTTAACCGCCTTTTCGACCTTGTTGACCTTGTGCGGGGGGGCTTGGTTATTGATCCGGTCTTGACATTAGTCTATACCACCATTCTATGGCAAACAACATAACATATTCACCTGCCAAAAAAGGTTTACCCGGCTATTCTATGTTTTGTTTATATAACCAGCTATGACCGTATTATAACCTTATAATTTGTTTCGGAGCAGCGAGCACCCTGCGGAACCGTCAGTTGCTGCAGTGAAAAAATGGTCCGTCACCAGCTATCAACATGGGGATCCAAGCCAAACACAGCAGGTTCCTGGAAGAGTTATGTCATTTGCTAAACCTAAACCGGGATCAGAACAAAATTCAAGGGGTTGGCTCAACATCAACCTTCACTATCCACGAACTCCCTTGAGTGGCAAATACAATTTACAGTAATATGTAATTCAATAAACAGCACCGCTTGTTCAATATCATCTTCACTCCCTTAAAACAACTATGATACTGTAGATGGTATGATCCAATTCCCAAACCAATATCCAAGAAATTTCATGTCATGCATGTATCTCAACATGCGATGGTCATACGGTTTTGTCCAGCTAGCCAATATCTAAAAAAAGTGATGTCACACAAAGTTCCAAGCATACACTTATCATACACAACATATCACATGTGTTTCCACGTCAAAACCCAAACCTGCAGTCTTATATTTAAGTTTCCAGTACTAGGCAAAGTGTGAAAACCTAGATGTCCACTGTTTGTGGCAATTGAATCCAGCGTTCTTCCTTTGGATTTTTGTCAATTTTTGTTTGAAAACTCGTCAGCAAATACATCCCCATGCAGTCCCTGTGACCATTGTTTCTGATGAACTTCAATCCGGGGCCTTCCTGTCTTTTTTCTGGTTCCACCCAGTTCCGTCCCATTTTTACTAAACGTGATATTTGTGAAAGAAACTATATGTGTATGTGTATGTTATAACACACACACATACGTATATATATATATAGATATATGTGCGCATATACATGTAAAAAGACACTAGCATGTGTATATATATATATAAATATATATAATATCAATTGCACGTGAAATCCCATGCAAATTTGCGAAAAAAACTCCGCCTCACTCAGATCGCTCCGCTCCGTCCGCTCCGAGGTGCGGCAAAAGAAGACGGACAGCTGGCCAGCCAGCGCCAGGGCAAAGTTTTCACGGCGCGTTTCGAGGGATTCAACCGTCCTTGGCGCCGGGCATCCCACGAATCGGATCCGTGACATATCATATATATATAACCCGTAGTTCATCCCATAACCCATATAATCCCATTCAAAAGTGGGGATTAATCCATATATAACCCATATTTCATCATATATATATATAATTGAGGATATGTGGGGATATTCCATATGTAACTGGTACAATCATGTATAATTGACTTACTATAAGTGGGATGCACCCCCAAGTTGGCAGAAGGCGTGGCTTGGAAGTTCTACCGAACTTCAGTGATGAAAACGTAGATGGGCCATGGAAAAACGCTATTCTTGGTTAGGAACTGGGTTATAAACAACAAAAAACACATTATAATCAATTTACTAACTAGTTAACTGACATCCCATTATTATCCCGTTAGTATCCCATTATCATCCCACTATCATGAACTAACTAGTTATCTAACTCCATGGCTCATCTAAGGAGCCGTCAAATCTCCAATTTCTATTGCAACGTCCCATTCCGCAAGAAACAAGCCCGTTTTCCCTTCAAGGTGGTGACCACAGTCACCCACAACAGCATTCCCTTCCATAGCTACAGAACTGCTGCCCCTCAACAAGGTCTTGCCTCCCGCCTCCCATGTCGGGTATAAACCCCATGAATACTATAGGCATGTGCAACAAAACCCTAGTTAAGTTAGTTCTAAGCCAACTTAGCGAAAGAAAATTAGCTATACCAACTATAAATCACCATTGTGTCTTAGTTAAACCATGTTAAACCACCATAAATCTGTGTTTTTTCCGCTGATCAACCGAGACTCGAGGGACAATACTTTGGCACTAAGGTCTCCCACATCACGTGTTTGTCCGGATCCTGGGATCCCAAACATGGAAAGTCTCCATTTTATGGAGGCGACTGACTGAGAAAATCATCTATCTGGTTGGTGGTTTCAACCAACCCCTCTGAAAAATGCGAAAGTCAGTTGGGATTAGTGGTTAATAATGGTTAATAATGGTTAATCATGGTTAATAATGGCTAATAATGGTTAATAATAATGGTTACCCTCTGGTTAGTAAGTTTCGTGAGGGTCCTTTGTTTGGGTGTGATATGTGTTTTTTACCAACTTCTGTATGCAGGGGCCTCCAGAAGCGTTCTGCATTCTTGATTTTTTTTTAGTCCTTAAAAACGCATATTGAGGGGAACATCTCAAAAAGCCTATTTTTTCAAAACATCAAAAGTAAGGACAAAAACGCTTATTTTTTCAAAAAAAAATGCAAAAAACGCTTCTGAGGCAAAAAAAAACCAGTCACAATCAGAATTTTCTGTTTGTGGATTTTCTCAACTTGTTCGTTTTTGAAAATGTTGACACAATCAGAAAATTCTGACAACAATCGGAAAATTCTGACAACAATCGGAAAATTCTGACAACAATCGGAAAATTCTGGCAACAATCGGAAAATTCTGACAACAATCGGAAAATTCTGACAACAATCGGAAAATTCTGACAACAATCGGAAAATTCTGACAACAATCGGAAAATTCTGACAACAATCGGAAAATTCTGACAACAATCGGAAAATTCTGGCAACAATCGGAAAATTCTGACAACAATCGGAAAATTCTGACAACAATCGGAAAATTCTGACAACAATCGGAAAATTCTGACAACAATCGGAAAATTCTGACAACAATCGGAAAATTCTGACAACAATCGGAAAAATTCTGACAACAATCAGAAAATTCTGACAACAATCAGAAAAACTCTGACAACAATCATTAATAGTCGATCAAGAACTTTAACAATCAAAAAATTCTGACAACAATCAGAAAATTCTGACAACAATCGGAAAATTCTGACAACAATCGGAAAATTCTGACAACAATCAGAAAAATTCTGACAACAATCAGAAAATTCTGACAATCAGAAAATTCTGACAACAATCATTAATAGTCGATCAACAACTTTAACAAAATCAGAAAATTCTGACAACAATCAGAAAATTCTGACAACAATCAGAAAATTCTGACAACAATCAGAAAAAATCTGACAACAATCAGAAAATTCTGACAACACTTCACAACTATCAGAAATTATCAGAAACTTTGAAATTATCAGAACATTCTGACAATAATCAGAAAATATAACACCGACACCAACAACTACTCCAACAATAAGAAAAATCTCACAAAACTCCAACAATAACTATAACAAGGAGAAACATTCTGACAACAATACTGCCAACAATTATCATAAAACTCTGGCAACAACACTGGCAACAATCATCATCATTTTGTTTATGGTCCATGGATGGCATCAGCAAATGAATGTCAAACCTTTGATGGTGGCCTTATGGCACTGGTGTCTTTCAATGTCTCATAGTGTCTTTGATTCCTTTGATTCGCTGTTTTGAACAAGTTGCCTATACACAGTTGGTTTCTTCATGAAAGCAGAGCCTCAAAGGCTACCAATTCCAAAGGCCGGGCTGAAGCAAAAACACTTCCATCTAAAATTTTCACTGCCCAATATGCGTTCTGAAGTATCACCTCAAAAAAATAAGCAAACATCATTCCATATTTGCAAATTCATACCTCAAAACGCATGAGAGGTACCCACTATCAGAAAATTATGATAACCTTTCGCTCGCGAAACTTACTACCTCTGGTTACGACTAACATAGCCATGGGAAATGGCCCATAGAAATAGTTGGTTTACCGTTCTTAAAAATGGTGGTTCTTTCCATGGCCATGTTAAATAAGCAAATGGATCTATGTAACTATATATAAAGGGGGATTTTCCATTGCTATGTTTGATTCTCGAAGGGAAATCCAATGATTCAGAATTTAGTGAACAATCTTCGATCAGACAAGCAATGATGCAGAAGAATGACCAAGGGATACATGTCACCAAGAATAATGGGGGATACAAGTTGGTCCAATCAAAATGGTAGCCCTTAAAGGGGTTAGTTAGGGTATGTTCCCTACATAAACGGGGGAACAAACTATGGTGACTAGCCAGTTACCAAGTGGAATGAACCTCAAAGTAATTGGATAATTAATCATAATCATGAAACCCACAATCACGATGTTCCCTTAAATAGTGATAGATTCGGGTAGACACGCCATTTTCAGACTTTGATCTGTGCTGGAATCTTGGCAATTACAGGGTTACATGCAACGTTGCTGACATTATCGGGTTTCAAACAGCCCCCTAGGTGATGGAACCACTGTCTCCAAAGAAAACAAGTGGAACAACCTTTCCCCGCAGCTTTCGCTGCCACCTTGAAAGCCTTGTAGCTCACCTCACCCTTTGCTGCAAAATTTGAACCCCAATCATAGATGGTTAGGATGTGCCCTTAGTGCTTGTTGGAGGGGCCACCGCAGGGGCTGAATCCTAATGAAATGGGGCCGGAAAAAACAAGATGCACCCTCTGATCGAAATCGGTGACATCCCAAGTCGTGTTGCTTTTGTATCCTTATCTTATAGCATTTTCTTGGTCATTTACTGAGCCTCTGGATACAAGGCTCAAGATTCTTGCTAGACATGTAGAAAGTTCATCTAATAACTTAACACCAAAAGCATCAAAACCCGGTCTTGGACCTTGGCAATGACGTCCATGGGGCTTGTCCAGCATACTTTTGGAATACCAAGTCAATAATTCACTCGTGAATGTTGTTTTTCCCCCTGAATGTTGTATAAGAACTCAACAAAACATGAACGAGTATGATATCCGACACATAGTATATAGATCAGTTTTTTTGGCAGAAATTCAGAATGCATAGGTAAACATTAGATAAACACACATAAACATGGACACCCTCTGGTAAACACTAACATAGCTATGGAAAAGCAAGCGTGTTGGGTAAATCAACAAACTCTTCCCGGCCCATGGATTGTTTGTTGCCCCGTTGCCCCGCCCAGTGAATTTCCCGTTTTCCCGGCCATCCTCGAAGGAGAAACAGCGTGCGCTGGCTTGCACGATGTGCCTGGACAGCATTGCCCACCGCCAGGGGATGATCACACTATGAATGGGATCCATCACTATCTGACAGTGAGTTCAATGGGAATTGTAAAGCCATGTCATCCCAAAGAAGTGGTTTAATAGTGGTTTAATAGTGGTAAATGGGATAAAATATGATCTGGCTTCCTGGCGGTTAGTAATGGTTAATCGAGGTTTTAATGGGAAAACCATAGGAAGGTTAGTAATGGTTAATAGTGGTTAATAGTGGCTAATGATGGTTAATCATTGAATAATTATGGCTGGTTGGTGGTCTACCAACCCCTCTAAAAAATATGAAAGTCAAATGGGAGTATGACATTCTCAATATATGAAAAAATAAAATTCATGTTCCAAACCACCAACCAAATATGATATGGGAATTATGAAATCTAGAAACATCATATGGGAAACATGGGATAAAATATCACTATTTATCAAAAGAAAATTATAAAATGGGATATGACATGGGGAAGAAAAAACAAACAGAAAAATCAATCACGAATCACTATGGAAGAATAAAGATGGTCACATGACAGCAAAATAGTAAACATATGTAATGATACACTCCCGGAAAATTATGTATAGTTCATTTATGCACTAACTATACTTCACTAACAAACCAGGGGGCCCATCTGGGAAAAGTGGCTTAGACCTGGGATGAAAACAGAAACTGAGGCCCATCTAGCTGGAAAATATATGGGCTTCTAGCTGGAAAATATATGGGCTTCTAGCTGGGAAAATCAACGAACTAAATGGTGTATTTTCCAGCACGCCAGATTACCCGACCTGTAAACTCCCTGGGATGATGAAACATCTAGCTGGAAACCATGGTGCCTGCCCTAACTATGAGGTTTCTGCGAGGTTCCGGTAAAATTTCCCTTGAAGCAAACCAGTGGTTTAGTGGTTTACCCAAGTTTGTCCCCATCATTGCCAGGGTCTTGGATACCGCCAAGAACCACTAGTTGGTATGCATCCTCATTCATTAAAAAAATAATAATAATGGTATAAATATATTACTACAGTACCAATAGCTAGTTAGTAAACATGGATATTTTTCTTCTACTTGTCAATGATCCATGATCTATGACCGGTCTCTATGATAATTAAACATAGCCATTCCCATATGCTCCATGTATGGCATATTTACCTACATTTGGGTGATTTTTAGGGCAAATGTTGGTAAATATTCCATACATGGAGCAAATGGGATTGAACATCCACCATGTTTTACAGGTCATCGAAGTGTCCAAAAACTTTCGGCCATGTCACTGCGCCCAGTCATACATGGTCTGCATGGCCGTGAGCTGTGCGCACTGCCGCGCCATGGACGCCACGCTTCGGCGCCCGTTTTTTCGAAGCACCGAGCGCCGGTGCTCCAGTTTTCGTTGGGAGATGTGAACGGCCGCGAGGTTTCAAAGCCATCGGATTAAGCCATCTGATTGGTTTAACATGCTAAAATACACTAAACCATTGTTACCCTCTGGTAATTTAACGTAGCTATTGAAAATGACCATATATAGTGGATTTTCCCATTAAAAATGGTGATTTTCCATAGTTATGTTAAATTACCAGAGGGTAATCATCCTGATTGGTCTTAACGCCAATTGGTTTTTTAACACTTACGGCAGGGAGGTCGACCAAAAAAAACAGAGTGCAACAGTGGGATTCGCCTATAGCAGCTCAAGTTTTAAAGGATTGATGGCAACTCGGTGATTTCACCCTCGACCGAAGGCACGTGTTCCTCTACATGGGATGAGGAGCAAATCGCCCCAGGTTGACACTTAAGTGGAGCTCATGAATATAGCATCATCATTATGAATATAAACTTTTAAAAAATATTGTAATTACTGTTGCTTATTTTATCGTTATTCATAGTTGTTAAATGTTGTTAATAACACATTGTTGTTAACTGGCTCCAAGCTGTCCAAAGGGAAAAGAACAACCCCGGTGACACGTTTTTCATGGCCAGAACCTCCACTTTTGGTAAATTTCCAGCCATGTTTGATAATTAATCAGTTTGATAATCAGGGGGCCCAACAAAAACAAGATAAACAAGATAAACAAGGAATGCAATGTTTTGACGATCTTCCGCTAAGGGCATGGTCATATTTGTAGTTCGACTTTTCGCAAGCCTGGTGCGGGGTGCTTCTTCATGATTCTTCAACTTCAAACGCACCAATTGGTTGGCTTTCCCAAACATAAATAGATGAACGACTTTGGAACATGTTGAGGTCTAAGTTTGGTTATCTTTATTTTTTGTTAGCTGTAGCAGTTGTATCCGGATCTTTGGCCGTATCCCCTGCCCTTCTTGGAATTGTCCATGTCTCAACTATTAAGCACCGCTTGCCCAAAGGCACCGCTTGAAGGTGTGAGGTTGCCGTTTCTTTGGCTCCAGCAATGACAAATCTTGCCCATCAAATTCTATCCCCCCATGACAAAGTGGCTAAATGGATCTAACGGGCTAAACATATTCAAACGAATTACTGTATATTGAACACTTTGAAGCTATGCTTTGCAAATTGTGAAACATTTCCTTCATCCACATCCCATCCCGGGGGAAGGACCAAGTTCCAAGTCCTCGATCTCCCGGTCAATCTGACTCCAGTTTCTCTTGGACTTGTTTGAAGTAGGATATTCAGGCCTCAACCGCTCGACAAGGCACAAAAAATAGGTCAGGTCTGGCCAAATGGGAGAGACCACCAGCGAAAAAAAATGTCACCATGATGCAGCGTGATCTGCTTGCTCCACAGGGTCAGTTTTCTGCTTGTCACCTAGCCATACAGTAGACACAAGTGCCGGGTGTCACCTAGGCTTAGGGTTCAAATGGCTATACAAATGTTGTGCCTGTCTCATGTCACATGATTTAGTTCAGGGCAGGTCTGTTATGGCAAATGTGCGACTCTGTCTGTGTCTGTGTATCCCTCTTTCACTAACACCCTCCGTTTGACAAGTCATGGTCTCCATTTTCCTGCCCGCGGACCAAGCCAGTTAACAACTTCAAAGTCACCTAGAATCTTCTGATTTGATTGCTCTCCACCGCCATCTGGGCAAGTTCGGGCGTGGTGTAGCTTGCATCATCATGTGCATCAAATTGGAGCAAAATTATTTTGATTCAATGTTCATTCTTTGTTGGCAAAAGATTTGTTTCCTATCCAACTCTAAACCAGCAACCAGAATTCTTATTGGTGACATGCCCACGTGAACAACCTTTAAGAAATGGGTTTGAACATGTTTGAACATATATTACCCATGTCCCTCCAGTGGTTGATCATCATTTTAATGCCAGGCTTGGGTATCCCGGTGAAGGTCTCACTTAAATATCTGCATCTTGGTGGATTTGATTCCAATTAATTATAAGCAGATATGTAAGTGAGCCAAACAGATGTTTATCAAATATCAACAGCAAATATTTTGATGGTGATTCCCATTATACCCCAAACATCTCGATGTCCGGCAAAACATCACCATCAAATCAGCCCGTCTCCGCTGAGTGCTTGGACTGATCGGGAGGTGTCTCTAAAATCTGTTCTTTCCTGACCGTCGCCAAACAGGTGGTCCTGGCTTTACCTGGTTGTTCGGCATCCAATATGAACCAATTGTTTTAATGAGGCAATCATCCCCTAAGAACTATTGATGGATTAGTGCGTTTGTAATTTCAACATCAACCTGGATTACCTGCTTTACTCGGATTTTACCCATGACATATCCCATGATCAACCTATTTCTCGAGGTTGCCAACCATCAACTGTCTTTGTCTTTCAGTTTCTGAGATTCTTCTAGGCTGGTCACTGGGAGCATCCAAGGGAACCCTATGCGAGAAAATGCAAATTGCAAATGTGTGAAGGATCTATGATAGCACGGACTACCTATTCAAGCGATAACCAAATAATATATAAACCATCCCAAGAACATCCAATAACCAACCATGACGGCCAAGCGTCATTTTGCATCATCCCAATTAGGGGCATGCTGTGCTGCTGTGCAACCCAGAAAAAGAAGTCACAAATTCGGAGCCTATGGGTGTCCATGAATTATTAGCCACCTTATTCTAAGTTCTAAGTGGTGATTTTTAGTGGGACATGATATGCCTAACATAAAACAGTCGACTTGGGCCAACCAAACCGGGTTTACCCAAATTTACCGTTGTATGGAGCAGGTTGGTTACCCTGCTATTTTGGCAAGTTATGACATAGATACCCCGCCCGTCCAGGAAGAGCCAATTGTGGCATCTGCCAACATTTCGAGATCAACCAACCAACACATCGGTATCTGTTCCCACTGGCCTTCCAATAGCCATTTGGATATGGGTCAAATATATGAGATACCATTGGCTCAGAAACGGCTGGTCATCATTGATATCAAGCCATAGAACAAGATGAAACAAGGTGGTGCCCCAGTTCGGTTGGGAACATCATTTCAATTTCATTGGGGTTTATAATGCAAATATGGAATCAGTTGATGGAGGTTATAATAAGCCAACTAACACGACGTTTGGGGGCACCACCAAACGTATATTTGAAACATCGTTCTTACCATATAGCCGCTATAGCCATCGGAGAAGTACAGAAAAACAACCCTGGAAATCTGGCTGGCAAAACCCGAATCCGCGGGTGAGTCTCGACCACGAACCATGGGAACCATGGTCGGTGTCGGTGCATACCGATGTTCTGATAAGTCGGTATCTTGACATACCAAAGCAGTGGATTTAAATATTTAGTTCCTCTTCGATTTAGCCATTCACCAAAAAGAATATACCCTCCGGTAGCCATGGAAGCCATGGCATATTTGAGTTCGAAGATTTAAAGACTAAAGATGGTAGTTTTCCAAAAGAAACTATTAAATTACCAGAGGGTAAATCCACTAATATCTCATTATCACATCACTGTTATCCCATCAATGTCCCAGTAGTATCTAACTATATCAAACTATTATCCATCTAATATCAGCTTTATCCACATTTCTTAGATTTCCATGACCCATGTCCGCCCATGTCATTTCCTCAACGAGATCTCGGATTTTGACACAACAAATGGCCTCAACATATTCACAGCGACTCAATATATAGCTCAATGAACCCAACAGAAATTCTATAGTATGTCCGAAAAAAAAAATATATATATAAATAATTGGAATGGTAAATATACTATGGTATATAAATATTTCAATTTCAGTACTCCTTTGAGAACAGCTTGAAAAATCAACCTCCAAGGATTCGATCCGCGCGCCTTTCTAAATCTCTCCACTTGATCTGCGGATTTTTCTTCTCCAGGATCACCTCATTCGCCAGGGAACTCACATTCGCCAGGGGGGGTTGGTAAATATGTGTGGCTGTTGTTGGTTCACTAAAAATGTTTTCAGCTAACATAACTATGGAAAATCACAATTTTTAATGGGAAAATCCACTATTTCTATGGCCATTTTCAATAGCTATGTTAGTTTACCAGCGGGTATACTACAACCATTGGTTGTTCCAACAATTCCCCCCCGATCAAATATCCCATGGCGTTTCGCCATCTTCCATCGTTTTTTGCAGCTTGAATTCCATTTCTCTTGGTTATCGATAAGGTGTGGTTGGGAAACTCAATGTCTAGCTCCAAGTGGCTTCCCATTTAATAGCTATAGCTCCTTATAGATTTTTTTTTTGCAATGTGAACAGAGAATTTGGGCTCTTAAATCTGATGAACACTCCTGAGCACTGGTCAGCACCTTTTCACTCAGTTAGCTCGAAGGTGGCTAAAAGCACTAAAATGGCTGCAGCACATATACAAACATATGTACTACATGTAACATGGTCTATACTGTACACATATCTGATCACGCCTCCCGAGCCTGTTCGGAGGCACGGTGAGTCCAAGTGTTTTGAACTAGGCGAGTTTTGATATGTACAGCGGAGCATAGCCACGACTCAAGCCATCTATGCCTTCAGTGTCAGGTGATGTTCACCTTCCAGAAAGTGAAAGTTCATATTCCGCAGTGCCTTGTTCATCTTCTCCTCTATGACGGGTTTCGTCAAGACATCGGCAAGCATATCGCCAGTGTCGACCTTCTTCAGCCGAAAGTAGCGCTTGGCAACGCGGTCTTGTACCCAGTGGTATTGAGTATCCACGTGCTTGGCCTTGCCTAATCCTCTACGTGAACCCATTGCTATTCCTGCACTTGCATCCATGAAAATTTCACTCTCAGGTTGCAAACCCCAGTCTTTGGCGGTTGAAACTTCTCCCAGCAAATTGCTGGCACCGCTCACAAGAGCGTAATACTCACTCTCTCCAGACGAAAGACTAACAACTCCTTGTCCTTTAGAATAAATCTTGATACAACAACCACCGGCCATCAAGACGCCTCCTGACACGCTCTTCCTCGTCTTCACGCATCCAGCGTGGTCAGCATCAGACCACATCACAAATGGACTGAGTTTGTTCTGATGAGGAAAGAATTGTGCCATGCGTGGTCGATACCTAAGGTATCGTGCAACTCTTTTGAGCATAAGCATGTGGCTGGTAGTTGGTCGTTGTAGCCCTTGTGCTAAAGATCTTGTTGCTACTTGCAGATCTGGTCGGTCTTGTGCCAAATAAGCTGCTCGCATTGCAACTGATCTATACTGGGTTGCTTCTTCATCATTGAGAAAAACAGCGGCATCCTTAAGATCTTCCACTGATCCTTTGGCAAGTGGTGTCTTGACTTTGGCTCCTCGGGGACCATCTCCGAGTAAATCAATCACCAACTCTGCGTGACGTGCATCTGGTTCCCACCAAATTCCATTCTCCTTCCACGTGATGATTCTGTTCAGGACTCTGATGTCCTGGATGGTGTTTAGTGTTCCTGGTGGTCCTAAAATACCACGTTCCACACATTTCCACTTCTTTGACAGCTCTTCATGAAGCCATTTGATGTTGTCAAATGTTCCGGCTGTTGTAAAATCATTTTCATGTACAACAGTTCTGAGGTCTCGGCCTGCATGGTAGTATATGCATGGATTGCTTTTTCCTTGCTCGAAACCTAAGGCCAACATGACCTTCTGTATCTGCAACTCCCAGTTGAGAGGTGCGTCTCTTGTTCCATACAATGATTTAAGCAATCTTCCTACCACATCTTCTCCAGGCTTCTTTGCTTCTGCAGGAAGCTCCACGTAAATCTCGCGCGTCGCATCTGAATAAAAGTGAGCGCGTTTCACATCCAGGAATCCTAGAAGTCTACGCTTGCGATAGGCTTCCTTGACAGCTTTTCCAGCGTCTGGCAACTGAAACGTGACGGCTATGGTAACTAGCATCTTCAAAGCAGACAAACTGGGCATGGCTGCGAAGAACTCATCAAAACCTGAGCCCTTCTTGACTTCTTGAGCTACTAACCTACTTCTATAAAGTGGATTCTCCTCATCCTGCTTGTTGACATCTACCCATCGTGTTCCAATGGTGCGTACCCCTTTGGGCATCTTGTGTCTGGGAATCTTTTCCCAAACTGGAAAACTTTCAATAATTTCGACCTCATCTTTTCTGGCTTGTTCTACACCTTTGCTGTCCAAAATCTTTCCACTGATATCATCATAATAATACCATGTAGCTGCTTCATCTTCCAACTCCGGTGGAAGAGGAATTGTTTCTTCGCAAACTGGCTCTTCTTCACCTTCAATGGACTGAAGATACCTCTCCCGATCTTCCATGATCAGGTTCATAAGACATTGGTCTATATCATCCATGTCATCTGGTCTCTCATTTTCAGGTGGCCGTTTGGTGCCCTTAGACGCCTGAGCTGAAGCAGCTCGGCTGTCTTTGGGTTTTGACGTTTCGCCTCCTGAGTCTGCAGGTCTTTTCTGACCTTTGGTTGGTGACATTTCCAACCTCTTGTGTGATCTTTCTTCTTGCTCGCCTCCTGCTCTCTTGGCTGAGGCTGAGCTTGCACTAGCTCCTACTCCAACTGGATGTGCAATTGGATCTTGTACTACTGGACCTGATGTTCCAGCAGTTGGCAAACTTGGCGCTGATTCCCCTGTGGCAGAATACCACAGCTCAGTGACAATATCTGTGTCATCAATCAACGGTGCGTTGATGACGTCTTCTCCTAAATTAGGATCTATTGGTTCAGACTTGATCATGTCTCCTGTCTTGAACTCTCTGGTGACTCTCCACCAGACGTTATCCCAACTGGGACCTTCTGGCATAGTACCCTTGAGATACCTTGCATTCCTGTCAAGGCGCGCAAACACCTTGAAACCTTGAGGGACTCCTTGTGGTCTCTCGCTTGAATATCCATAAAGGATCTTTGTGCCTTCTTCGGACACTTCTTGTTTCTGACCAGTGATTTCAGAATCAACCTTGGCCGTATGTTGGGCTACTCTCAGGTTGCCCTCTTCTGCTTGAAGCAGACGTTCCATCCTTTCTCTGCAGGCAGGAGTGTGATGAACTCCAGTGCCTCTCTTGCAAATTCTAGTGGCATCACAGGCGACACAACCAGCGGTGTAGCCATACTTGTCCAAATCACGTTTGGTGATGTAAAGTCGTCTTGTCGACTTCTTTGGTGGCTCAACTGGCACTGATGGCGCCAGTGGCTGCTGATCTCCCTCAACAATCTGAGGAAGCAAAATGTCATCTCTTTTTGATGCCTGGGGATCCCAAGGAACCCCAGTGACTGACATCAACGTTTCGACATCATATCTGTCGTCAGCACTCTTGCGTCGAATGCTTTGCACAGTGAAAACACCTGATGCATTCCCCACTATCTTTTCAGTGGTATTGTCTTTGACTCCCAAGAAAACTCCTTGGTGCCATCTTTGTTCAAACTTGTGACCTCTTTTGAGGAATTCAATTGTTTCCCCAAATGGTGGTAATGACACTCTCCACTCACGACCACGGTGTCTAGAGTACGGTGTCTTCCCATCTTTGACTTCCAATGATCTGTGAAACAAATTGTAAGTGGTGCTAGCATGTTCAACCAACCATGTCAAAACTGGGTGGTCGTCTGGCACCTTTCTTCCATAGCTTGTCTCCAAGGCACTTCTGAGTGTCCTGGATTGAGATTCAATAGCTTGAACTGCTCTTTCAATTTCCCCTTTGGATTCTGAGACTCCTTTGGGAACTTTTTCCAAAACCAACTGTTTGTCAAAACCATTCTTGGCTGCCTCAACTACGGAGTTGAGTGCAGGCTCTGGGTCATACCTCATGACCATCTTGGGGTACCCAAACTTCTTAAGGTCATTCAAAAGACACTTAGACCCAATAGGACCTTGGGTAACTCCCTTGTACGGCAAAACGTGTGCGTAGGTCAACTTGGACCATCGATCGTGTACTATCAAAACTGGTGCATGCTTTTTCTGCACTTCTTCTGTGATGACAGTGTCATCCACTGAATTCATGAAACAATAGTCAGCTGAGATCACAGGAACTGTTTCATCTGAATGATCTACTTTGACATGTCTCATTGCCTTTGCCTTACCTCGAATGCAATGTTCACACCAACTCCTAAAAGGATAATGGCTGACAAAATGCTCTTCTTTTTCTCTCTGCGTCGGCGCTGCTGCAGTTGGTAGTGCTTGAGAACCTAGCTTACTACTGCCCGGTTCATCATCTCCACTACCTGCGCTCTCTGTGGTTTCCACAGGACTTACGCCTTCAACCCTTCTATGGGCTGCCCATGAAAATCCATGGCTACTTTGAAGACTCCTCCAGTCATTGTGATTGGTACCTTCTTGGCTCCCCTTTGCAGGAACGATCCTTTGGGGCCGAAGGTCACTGTCCAGCCTTTCTCAACCAGCTTGGACACAGATAGCAATGGCTTTGCCACATCCATTGCCCGGAACTGTCCCACACCTTTGACTTGTGGGCCTCCTTTCTCACCCATTGTCACCATGGGGTTGCATATGCCGTGCACCTGGACTGGTTGTAATGATGCATTGGTAAACGGCTTCTCATCCACAGGCGTCATAGCCAACTCCAAAGACTGTGCCATCTCCTTGGGTAGGCAACTGGTTGCTGCCCCTGAGTCAACGGTGGCCCAAACAATGGTATCCACCGGAGATGCCAAACTTCCCAGGAAGTCGAGGTTGGAGTCTGACCTAACTCCTCCTCCTGGTGAATGCTCCCTGAGCTTGGGAGATGGTGACTTCTCCTTCTTCTTCCTGACTTTTCTTTCCACAAAGTTGGCAGTTTCACGCACTGCCTTTTCCAAGAATCTCTTGGTACCTGTGCTGATTTTCCCCTTGCCCTTGGACGCCTGGGCTGAATCAGCCCGGCTGTCCTGAGGCGCTCTCGATGGGGATATGGACTTCAGCTCAATTGGTGCCCTGCTGGGTGACTTGTCATCCTCCTTCTCTGATCTCTCCTTCTCTTCTCTCTTTGCTTCTGTCTCCTTCTCTTTCTCCCCTGGCCTCCTGGGGATCTTCTTCACTTCAGGCTTCACATCATCTTTACCCTTGTACCTGAAGCGTTCATAGTGCTCCTCAAAGTGCTGCTTGCGCTTCTTCTTTTCTTCATCCTTAGCAATCTCTTGGCGCTTTTTCTCATCTTTGGCTTCTGCATCATCCATGGGGCGCTTCTTGGATGCTTCCCCTTCAGCCTTTGCTTCTCTTTCAGCCTTTGCTCGAAAATGTTCTTTCTTCCAGAACTCCAGGGCGTGTTGAGGATAGCAATTCTTGCTCTCCACATGTTGCCAAAAGCTTGCAAGACTCATGGAGTTCAATGCTTTTCCACATGCCTGGCACTTCACATAGGGATGTCCTTTGTTGGACACAGTTTTGGACTTCTCGTGCAGCTCCTTGAATGACATGAGCTCTCGAGAGGAAGTCTCCCAATGACGATCTACATCTTCCATGCCTGGTGCAGGCTCCTGATTGAATGGTACATCGTCTGATTCGACCTCTTCCGATGATCCTAGGTCGAGAACTTCACCATAAGCCTTCTCATAGGCCTCCTTCAAGACATTGTCTAACTTGCTGAGAACTTCAGGATCTTTCTGCAGCTTCTCAAGTCTGCTGACAAATTCATCCTCATCAGTGGTCTCTTCAGAGGAAATCTCGAACTTGTCATGAATCCATTTTGGGATTCCTTCTTTGCTCATCTCCTTCATCTTGTCCTCGTTGGCCTTCTTTCTAGCTTCATCTGCCCTTCGTCTTTCAGACCTGTGATGTCCTCCTCTATGGCGCTTGGGTTCCAACTTTCTTGCCTTGGGAGGTTCAGGAAGATCTCCAATGTCCTCCTTGTCCCACTTGTGAGGGTTGGCTTGCCCATGGGTTGCCAGCTCATAGTTCTTGAAGCTTGCTGTTCTATCTTTTGCAGTGGCTGCTCGATGACTAGCAGCTCTCTGCCTACTCTTTTCTGCTTTCCTGGCAGCTCTTGCATGTACTCCAGCATCTAGGTCGGCTTGCAACCGACGAGAGGGTGCAGCCGGTGCTGAAGCAGCACGGCCTTCTGCCCTCACTTTGGCCATTGCCTCTTTGGCCTCTTTCTGATGCTGGGCTGCCTCTTTCTTCAACTTGTCCAGGGTTTCTTGGCGTTCCTTAAGGGCCTGATTTGCTTGGAGCCCTTTGTCCTGAGCATCTTTGACAGCGCTCTCAGCCTGAGCAATCATCTTACTGAAAAGCTCCTTGTTGGACCCAGAAGCTGATGCCAAAGCGCTTTGAGCCATAACCATAGCGCTCCTGGTCACAGTGCTCCTTGAGGGTGCTTGGAGTGTAGCTCTCCTTGGACTTCTACCACGACGAGGTGATTCCTCTTGAGCTTCGGACTTAGGCGGCATAGCGTCTTCCAAGGTGAACAGCGCTGTGAGTTCAGGTTCAGGTTGATCACCAGTGGAAGTTGCTGCAGGTTGCTCTTGAGCCCAAGTATCAGACTCAACATTGGCAACTTTGCGACCTTTACCTTGATCACCTTTACCTTTACCTTTGTCTTGACCTTTCTTGCCTTTCCCTTTGCTCTTGGAGTCATTGGTGTTTTGTTTATACCAAGACTGCTGATTCCAAGACTGATTGGTCCAAGACTGATTGTTTCCAGAGTTCTTGGTGTAGGGATTGTTTGACCAAGATGAAGACTGACACTTTCCTTTGTCTTTACCTTTGGACTTACCTTTGCCTTTCCCTTTGTCATGTTTTCCTTTTCCCTTACCCTTAGCAAGGGAATCCACATCCATGGGAACGGCTCCTGATTTTGCTTCTTTCCTGGTCTCGACATTCTCGAGATAGGCCAAAACTTCAGCTTTCACCTGGTCATACGTGGTCAATCTCGAAGCCTGCAAGTCCAAATGATCTTGCAGCTTGTTGGGACACATTTGCTGCAGACAACTCCTGCAGATGTCATCTTCAAGTGGTTTCTTCCTCCTGTCTTCATACTTTCTTTTCAAGTTCTCCCAACTCTCAAGCCCTTCTCGAAGCTTATCAAGACTGCATTGACTTGGATGCAGAACCTTTTTCAACAAGGCTGAATTAGCTTGAGGATTTTGAGGATCACATTTGCACAACAGTCGTCTCATGGCTTCTAGGCCAAAGTGGCTACCACGAGATGTGTTCTTGACAATTTCCAACGCTTCTCCCTCAGTCAATGATATGAGGGCTTGTCTAGCCTGAGCTGAAACAAGCTCGGCACCTTCATCAAAGTCTACTTCTAGACCTGACTCAGTGATCTCTTTGTCACACTGAGATTCAACTTGCGCCACAATCTTCACAGCATTCTTGTGGCAACTTTCAACCCAAGTCTTAAACTTGTAACCCAACTATCCCAAGTGCCTGATGCTCCAGTGAACTTATCAGGTTTTGGTATGCCTTTCAACTCTGATCTGTCTTTGTATTCAACAGATCTCTCAACATTTCTGTTGATCTGAAGCTGCTGGTTCATAGCCTCGGTCATTGCCTGGCTCAACTGCGCCTGACCCTGAGTCAATTGGGCCATCATCTGCATAACCATCTGGGACATGTTGGGACCGTTGCCTTGTGCTTGTTGGGGTGCTGGTGGAGTGCCTGGTTGCTGAGGTGGCTGCTGTTGCTGAGCCATCCTTAGTCGTTCTTCAGGTGCTTTGAGACCTGATTCAAGAGAACCCTTCCAGATTATGGAAGTACCTTTGGATTTTCCTGATTTTCAGGAGCTTGAGTGTCAACCTTTTCCAGTTGGCACGAGGTGAGCGCGCCAGAGCAGAGACAGCTCGGCGTCGACACCTACACATTCACAGCTGGGTATCAGAACCTAAGCTCCGCCTACCATGAACAGAGAATTTGGGCTCTTAAATCTGATGAACACTCCTGAGCACTGGTCAGCACCTTTTCACTCAGTTAGCTCGAAGGTGGCTTAAAAGCACTAAAATGGCTGCAGCACATATACAAACATATGTACTACATGTAACATGGTCTATACTGTACACATATCTGATCACAATGTAAAAATGTACAATATATATATAATACATATATATAGTGCCGGACATACACTTAGAAGATAATTTGGAAAAATAAAACAAGATTGATGCCGCGAGCCGATCTCACACTTAGAAAATCACCAAATCTCACACTTAGAAATTCCAGTTTTGCATTGAATCACACCGTGCCCTGCAGAAGCCTCACACTTAGAACATCCTGTAGACATAGTCAATCATAGTCATATATTTTGTATTAAAAACATATATTTTGATTGTTCTTCACAACTGGTTGAATGCCACTGGCATCATACCCTTGGGAAGCTTCACACTTAGAACATCACAAAACCTAACCATAGGAAAACTATGTGTAATTGGATTATATATACATATACACACACATATATATATATATCATAATGATACTTTTCCCAATCCTTTTTCATTCATCTTCCCAATCCTTTTCCTTTTCCCTTCCTTTCCTTTTCCTTTCCTCTTCCTTTCCTTTTCTTTTCCTCTTCCCAATCATTTTCCTTTTCCGTCCCTCTTCCTTGCCTCTTTTTGCAAAAGCATGGGTAGCGATAGGCCCCCTCCAGACACCCAAATTTCCGGAACCAAGCGAAGACATTAAGTTTTGACAAGGCCCCATATATGCTAGCATTCTGCTGTGGGAGCCCCACACTTAGAACATCCGATATTGAATTGTGCTTGAATATTGATTCAACTACGCTTTGGTGTTGATGTGCATGGGGATTTCAAATGTGCTTCGAGTTAAGTTCACATCTCAAAGATTTCTGAATCAAATCAGTAGATTACCCGTTCCACATGGGATTCAAAATTCGGCTGTCGGTTATTCAAAAATATACTCAAATATAACTATGCTAGCATTCTGCTGTGGAGACCCCACACTTAGAACATCCCATGTTGAACCGCGATTGAATATTGATTCAACTACGCTTTGGTGTTGATGTGCATGGGGATTTCAAATGTGCTTCGAGTTAAGTTCACATCTCAAAGATTTCTGAATTAAGTCAATAGATTACCCGTTTCACATTGGATTAAAAATTTGGCGGGCAGTTTTTATATATATATATATACATGTTCTAGCATTCTGCTGTGGAGACCCCACACTCAGAACATCCCATGTTGAACCGCGATTGAATATTGATTCAACTACGCTTTGGTGTTGATGTACATGGGGATTTCAAATGTGCTTCGGGTTAAGTTCACATCTCAAAGATTTCTGAATCAAATCAGTAGATTACCCGTTCCACATTGTATTCAAAATTCGGCTGTCGGTTGTTCAAACATATACTCAAATATAAATATGCTAGCATTCTGCTGTGGAGACCCCACACTTAGAACATCCCATGTTGAACCGCGATTGAATATTGATTCAACTACGCTTTGGTGTTGATGTGCATGGGGATTTCAAATGTGCTTCGAGTTAAGTTCACATCTCAAAGATTTCTGAATTAAGTCAATAGGTTACCCGTTTCACATTGGATTCAAAATTCTGCTGCCAGTGACAATAAATCTGTATATATATATATATTCTAGCATTCTGCTGTGGAGACCCCACACTTAGAACATCGCATATTGAACCGCGTTTGAATATTGACTCAACTACCCTTTAGTGTTGATGTACGTGGGGATTTCACTTGTGTTTCGGGTTAAGTTCACATCTCAAAGATTTCTGAATCAAATCAGTAGATTACCCGTTCCACATGGGATTCAAAATTCGGCTGTCGGTTGTTCAAAAATATACTCGAATATAAATATGCTAGCATTCTGCTGTGGAGACCCCACACTTAGAACATCCCATGTTGAACCGCGATTGAATATTGTTTCAACTACGCTTTGGTGTTGATGTGCATGGGGATTTCAAATGTGCTTCGAGTTAAGTTCACATCTCAAAGATTTCTGAATCAAATCAGTAGTTAAGTTCACATCTCAAAGATTTCTGAATCAAATCAGTAGATTACCCGTTCCACATGGGATTCAAAATTCGGCTGTCGGTTGTTCAAAAATATACTCAAATATAAATATGCTAGCATTCTGCTGTGGAGACCCCACACTTAGAACATCCCATGTTGAACCGCGATTGAATATTGATTCAACTACGCTTTGGTGTTGTTGTGCATGGGGATTTCAAATGTGCTTCGGGTTAAGTTCACATCTCAAAGATTTCTGAATTAAGTCAATAGGTTACCCGTTTCACATTGGATTCAAAATTCTGCTGCCAGTGACAATAAATCTGTATATATATATATTCTAGCATTCTGCTGTGGAGACCCCACACTTAGAACATCCCGTATTGAATTGCGCTTGAATATTGATTCAACTACGCTTTAGTGTTGATGTACATGGGGATTTCAAATGTGCTTAGGGTTAAGTTCACATCTCAAAGATTTCTGAATCAAAACAGTAGATTACCCGTTCCACATTGGATTCAATATTCTTCTGCCAGTTCAATCTGTATACATATATATATATATGCTAGCATTCTGCTGTGGAGACCCCACACTTAGAACATCGCATATTGAACCGCGTTTGAATATTGACTCAGCTACCCTTTAGTGTTGATGTACGTGGGATTTCACTTGTGTTTCGGGTTAAGTTCACATCTCAAAGATTTCTGAATCAAATCAGTAGATTACCCGTTCCACATGGGATTCAAAAGTCGGCTGTCGGTGATTCAAAAATATACTCAAATATAAATATGCTAGCATTCTGCTGTGGAGACCCCACACTTAGAACATCCCATGTTGAACCGCGATTGAATATTGATTCAACTACGCTTTGGTGTTGTTGTGCATGGGGATTTCAAATGTGCTTCGAGTTAAGTTCACATCTCAAAGATTTCTGAATTAAGTCAATAGATTACCCGTTTCACATTGGATCCAAAATTCTGCTGCCAGTGACAATAAATCTGTATATATATATATTCTAGCATTCTGCTGTGGAGACCCCACACTTAGAACATCCCGTATTGAATTGCGCTTGAATATTGCTTCAACTACGCTTTAGTGTTGATGTACATGGGGATTTCAAATGTGCTTCGGGTTAAGTTCACGTCTCAAAGATTTCTGAATCAAACCAGTAGATTACCCGTTCCACATTGTATTTAAAATTCTGCTGCTAGTTAAATCTGCAAACATATATATATATATATATATATGTGCTAGCATTCTGCTGTGGAGACCCCACACTTAGAACATCGCATATTGAACCGCGTTTGAATATTGACTCAACTACCCTTTAGTGTTGATGTACGTGGGGATTTCAAGTGTGTTTCGGGTCAGGTTCACATCTCATAGATTTCTGACTCAAATCAGTTCTTTTATTTAAATATATATAAATATATTATATATTATTTATATATGCTAGCATTCTGCTGTGGAGACCCCACACTTAGAACATCCCATATTGAATCCCGCTTGAATATTGTGTCAACTACGCTGTGGTGTTGATGCACATGGGGATTTCAATTGTGCTTCGGGTTAAGGTCACATCTCAAAGATTCCTGAATCAAATCAGTAGTTATATATATATATAACTCAATCATTTATATAAGCTAGCGTTCTGCTGTGGAGACCCCACACTTAGAACATCCCGTATTGAACTGCGCTTGAAGATTGATTCAACTAGATTTTAGTGTTGATGTACATGGGGATTTCAAATGTGCTTCGGGTTAAGTTCACGTCTCAAAGATTTCTGAATCAAATCAGTAGATTACCCGTTCCACATTGTATTCAAAATTCCGCTGCCAGTGACAATAAATCGGTATATATATATATACATTCTAGCATTCTGCTGTGGAGACCCCACACTTAGAACATCCCGTATTGAATTGCGCTTGAATATTGCTTCAACTACGCTTTAGTGTTGATGTACATGGGGATTTCAAATGTGCTTCGGGTTAAGTTCACATCTCAAAGATTTCTGAATTAAGTCAATAGATTACCCGTTTCACATTGGATTAAAAATTCGGCGGGCAGTTATATATATATATATATTCTAGCATTCTGCTGTGGAGACCCCACACTTAGAACATCCCGTATTGAATTGCGCCTGAATATTGATTCAACTACGCTTTAGTGTTGATGTACATGGGGATTTCAAATGCGCTTCGGGTTAAGTTCTTATCTCAAAGAGTTCTGAATCAAATCAATAGATTACGCGTTCCACATTGTATTTAAAATTCTGCTGCTAGTTAAATCTGCAAACACATATATATATATATGTGCTAGCATTCTGCTGTGGAGACCACACACTTAGAACATCCCGTATTGAATTGCGCTTGAATATTGCTTCAACTACGCTTTAGTGTTGATGTACATGGGGGATTTCATATGTGCTTCGAGTTAAGTTCACATCTCAAAGATTTCTGAATTAAGTCAATAGATTACCCGTTTCACATTGGATTAAAAATTGGGTGGGCAGTTATATATATATATATATCTATATATATATATTCGAGCATTCTGCTGTGGAGACCGCACACTTAGAACATCCCGTATTGAATTGCGCCTGAATATTGATTCAACTACGCTTTAGTGTTGATGTACATGGGGATTTCAAATGCGCTTCGGGTTAAGTTCTTATCTCAAAGAGTTCTGAATCAAATCAATAGATTACGCGTTCCACATTGTATTTAAAATTCTGCTGCTAGTTAAATCTGCAAACATATATATATATGTGCTAGCATTCTGCTGTGGAGACCCCACACTTAGAACATCCCGTATTGAATTGCGCCTGAATATTGATTCAACTAGATTTTAGTGTTGATGTACATGGGGATTTCAAATGTGCTTCGGGTTAAGTTCACGTCTCAAAGATTTCTGAATCAAATCAGTAGATTACCCGTTCCACATTGTATTCAAAATTCCGCTGCCAGTGACAATAAATCGGTATATATATATATACATTCTAGCATTCAGCTGTGGAGACCCCACACTTAGAACATCCCGTATTGAATTGCGCTTGAATATTGCTTCAACTACGCTTTAGTGTTGATGTACATGGGGGATTTCATATGTGCTTCGAGTTAAGTTCACATCTCAAAGATTTCTGAATTAAGTCAATAGATTACCCGTTTCACATTGGATTAAAAATTGGGTGGGCAGTTATATATATATATATTCGAGCATTCTGCTGTGGAGACCCCACACTTAGAACATCCCGTATTGAATTGCGATTGACTCTTGATTCAACTACGCTTTAGTGTTGATGTACATGGGGATTTCAAATGTTCTTTGGGTTAAGTTCACATCCCAAAGATTTCTGAATCATATCAATAGATTACCCGTTCCACATTGTATTCATAGTTCTGCCGCCAGTTAAAATAAATCTATATGTATATATATATATATAAATATTCTAGCATTCTGCTGTGGGGACCCCACACTTAGAACATCCCGTATTGAATTGCGCTTGAATATTGATTCAACTACTTTAGTGTTGACGTACATGCGGATTTCAAATGTGTTTCGGGTTAAGTTCACATCTCAAAGATTTCTGAATCAAATCAATAGATTACCCGTTCCACACTGTATTCAAAATTCTCCCGCCAGTTAAAAAAAACTATATATATATATATATATATGCTAGCATTCTGCTGTGGAGACCCCACACTTAGAACATCCCGTATTGAATTGCGCTTGAATATTGATTCAACTACGCTTTAGTGTTTATGTATATATTTATATAGTAGCATTCTGCTGTGGTGACCCCACACTTAGAACATCCCAAATGCTTACCTGCATCATCCCAACATTTGACGGCATCTATTTCGTTGCACTGTCGACAGATCTGCAGGAAGTTTACTTTATCCCATGGCCCCAAAACAAGGCTTTGGCTGCAGTCAAAAATCAAGATCAATATATATGTATATATGTATATATATTTCCCCACCTGCCAGGTGAGGGTTGTTAGATTTTATGTCAGTTGCCTCCTCCTCCTCCTCCTTCTCCTCCTTCTCCTCCTCCTTTCTCCTCCTCCTCCGCCTCCTCCTGCCTCGTCCTCCTCTCCTCCTCCTCCTCGTCCTCCTCGTCGTCCTCGTCGTCCTCGTCGTCGTCCTTGCTCAACTGCGACCCGCGATCCACAGTGTTCTCTGCCGGACCTCAACCACGACCATCCACGCCCAGTGTTCCCTGCCGGACCTCAACCACGACCATCCACGCCCAGTGTTCCCTGCCGGACCTCAACCACGACCATCCACGCCCAGTGTTCCCTGCCGGACCTCAACCACGACCATCCTCGCCCACCACGACCATCCACGCCCAGTGTTCCCTGCCGGACCTCAACCGCGAGTATCCACGCCAAGTGTTCCCTGCCGGACCTCATGTAGGAAGATATGGGACAAAGAGATGTGCAGAAGAAAGTTAGAAAGAATGGTCAGAAAGATGTCAGAAGATATGCCAGAAGATATGCCATAAGATATGCCAGATAGAATGCCAGATAATATGCCAGAAGATATGCCAGATAGAATGCCAGAGATTTGCCAGATAAATGCCAGAAAAATATGCCAGAAGATATGCCAGATAGATATGTCAGAAGATATGCCAGAAGATATGTATAGAATCCAGAAGATAGAATGCCAGAAGTCAGATAGAATGCCAGAAGATGCCAGATAAAATGCCAGAAGATATGATATGATATCCAGATAGAATGATAGAATGTCAGAAGATTTGCCAGATAGAATGCCAGAAGATATGCCAGAAGATATGCCAGATCATATGCCAGAAGATATGCCAGATAGAATGTCCAAATAGAATGTCAGAAGATATGTCAGATAGAATGCCAGAAGATTTGCCAGTAAGAAAATGTATAAATGTCATGGTGGGGATCACACGAAGTAAAGTAATTTTCTTTTTTATTTTATGTATATATCAAACAAAGGCATCAACATTAGCTTGAAATGATCGCTATACAACAGGCACTTGGGAAAATCTGCTAAGATGTGTACATACGAAATTTGCAAACATTGCCAAGCAAAGGCAGCCAAAGCATCGTGAATTGCAAGCGATTTGATCGAAAAAAGAAACATGCGCGCAGAGTTTATGATGAGATAATGTATGATAATGTTGAAAAATAATCAGTAGCTTGCAAAGACCCCACACTTAGAACATCAGGGGGCCATGTTGCTCTGAATTTCTAAGTGTTATTTCTAAGTGTGGGGCGTTTTCCTTAAACAAGCATTTCTAAGTGTGAGATCTGAAAATTTGGAAAAAATAATATCTTCTAAGTGTATGTCCGGCACTATATATATAATACATATATATATATACATAATACATATATATTTATAATTATATAGGTGTAGAGAAAAATATATCATTTATATATTACAATAAAATATAACATAATATATGGAATATGGAGGACTGTGGAAAGACCTAGATCCGAACAGCTCCCTCCAAACTGAGTTGACAGCCTCCACTTTCACTCTTGAGACCTGGCAAAAAATCGGAAGTGCATATCTTCCAAAACAAAACCAGTATCAAGTTCTAACAGATTTAAGTATATCATGTCAACCCTGGATTAATAAACCCCTAGGTTGTTTAATTGGGAAGGTGCCATTTTAAGTATCAAATCATGACTATTGGGGGAATACCCCCCTAATTAACAAACCATGGTTTAGCAAAATCCGGGGTTGACATTAACCATTGTTATTAACTATTATATCATCATTAACCACTAATTACTGTATATTAACCATATTAAACCAGTACATTCCAGTTGCTGCAGTGCCCTTTTCCAGTTGGCTTTCCCACCATTCGCCTGGAGGTCATTTTATATACATCATCCCAATTCTGAATGGTGCAGAGGTGCAAGGACTCAGAAAAACCTCTAGCTTATGAATGGGATGGTTCAATTAATTGGGTTTACCTCATTTCATTGATTTCATTGATCATATTTCAGTACAACCACTACAATAAATGATACAATTGCTTCAGAAATTCTGATCTCCATCACCAGGCAGGCCTCAACTTTAGACTTGCTGGGCACGATGTCATCGTGCAGATCCTACGCAGTCGTCAATCGTGAAAAATACACCCCAATCTCTAGAGTAAAGCTTTCATTTATCGGATCATCGTTAGATCATTTTGGGGATGTTACTACCTCTGTTCGATGTTGCCATGGATCAATCCATCTTCACCCTCTGGTAGACAAACATAGCTATTGAAAATGGCCCAGTCGAAATCGTTGATTTACCCATTAAAAATTGTGATTTTCCATAGTTTTTGGTATGTTTACCAGAGGGTAGTTCCTATATTTGCTTTTTCTCAGCTATAAAATAATGACCAGTTCTATGGATCCTGCTTCGTGCATCATCAATTTGTGGTCAAACGTGGCTCACCGCAGATTCACGATTCTCTGGATCATGGACTCAGCCGTGGGGAGACAAAAGAAACATGCCCAAATTAAAACGGTAATCTGGCATCGAACCAATCAATATGGACAACTATATGATTGGTACTTGGGCCATGCACCCCAAGAATAGGCTGGCCAATATGGTCAATTGGAAACACCATCCCAGGTTGGATAAACAATATACAAAACTTCAAACCACCAACTGGCGTTCTTCCTGTTTCCCAGAACTTTTGTGTGCTGAAACCTCAAGCCTGTTCGCGTCAGTTGCTATGCCACCCTCGCAATTGACACATTTTGGTTTGTCTGAAACTATAGAGGGGCACCCTACATCCAATAGTAATCAATTTTGATGACCTTTTTTGTCCATACAACATGAAATGTTGTGGTATGCCGTATGCCCCATTTCAAGACATACAATTTTTAATGGGAGAAAACTTGGCAACCGAACCAAATTCAACTGGTACTCTTCGTCACTGGACCTCAGACACGGGCCAGCTCAGAGTCGTGGATGCACCATCAAAACTACACAGTGTGGTGCGCCCAAGTTAGCTAACCCATAGGATCCATGTATGGTATATATGCTAACATTTGGGGTATATTGATGGTAAATGTTACCATATATATAGCATACATGGATCCTATGGGTAAAGGATTTAACCAACAAAATGGTGATTTAATCACGCCATGGTTAATTTTGCATACCCCCCCAAAAGATTGAAAGGGAAAACACGTTTGTTGGCTATAGCTGGGCATCAAGGAAGCTTACCCCCAGCTAAGTAATTAACAACCGAACCTATACCCAATCAAAATCCATCCGAAACAAAACCAGTGGCCCTATTTTTTCATATGTTTTTCATGGTCTACCTGGGTGCCAGACCCCCCAGGCAGAGGAAAGGAGACTGCAATTTCCTGACGGCGCTGGTCACAGGTCTTTCATGTTTGCTGGCGTCGTTGGTGCTCAGGGTCTTTCAGAAACATGTGCCCTCTGGTAAACTAACATAGCAGTGGAAAATAATCCCTTTTAATGGGTAAATCAACGATTTCTATGGGCCATTTTCAATAACAAACTGTTAGTCATTACCAGAGGGTCTGGGTCAATGCATCGGATACCAAACTGGGATGAGTCAGGTCATAATGTTCTTGCTGAAAAAAAGTGTTCGTGAAGATTTCTTCCAGGTGCACTGGCTAAAACAGCAAGGTTCATTGGATTGGTTTAAGGGAAAAATTACAGGAAAGCCCCATATTTAATGGGAAAATCTATGGTTTCCTGTAATTTTTCCCTTAAACCAATCCATTGAAAGGTACCCTCCCACTTTAAGCCTAGCTAGATAGGGACTCAACTCGCGGGGCCCATGTTGACCTGTTTGTTGGCGGCCAACTCCTACGATTGTGACCTCGTTGTGAGGTTGGACCATCATCCACAAAACACGGCCGCGATCTGCAGAAATGTTGACATGCCCAAACCTAGACATAAACCATCATAAACCATGTTTATGAATGATTCCCGTAATCTTAGTATATTGTAATCATCATTGGTGCAGCGGTCGGCCAATGACGTTTCTATCTTTCACCTGAGGTTGCCTAAGATTTGCAAGTTTTAACTGCGAAATGCTGTGACAAACCGTTGTTTTTGTTTGAGTCAAACGAACAACTCCAGCCATCCAACACCTTCTGTTGTAGGTCCACTTTTAGGCTCTCCTGGCATCGGCTGCTAAGACAGAAATCCAACATGCCGAATATCCGACAAAATGGTGGCTTATAGCTACAGGACAATCACCTATAAAATCCTATAAACGGGAACTTTTCCATTGCCATATTTTCGAGGGCGATCCATAGCTGTTCATTAAGATGCTGAAGCCAAGGTGCCACCGTCTTGATCACAATCTTCGGGGTTATCCAGCAAAATAGCAGCACGCCACATGTCAATGAACAAACGGAAATTCGCGATTTTTGGCCGTGACAAGGAAAGAACAACACTTAAGCTCCAAGCAGAAACTGCATGTCTATATCACTATGAACCAGCGGTTAAGGGGAAAATGGTGTTAGAAGATGTTGGAAGTACTTGGACGGATCCGCATGTTCAATTGTGCGTGTTGGGAATTGCCAAAAGGACTTTTCCAAGACCATCGAGCCCGCGGCTAAGACCTTCTTCGACCTTCAACTTCTTGGCGATCAAATTAATGATCATCCATACATACCCTCTGGTAATTTAACATAGCTATTGAAAATGGCCATTTATAGTTGATTTAGCCACTAAAAATTGTGATTTTCAACAGCTATCTTAGTTTACCAAAGGGTAAGTAGTATAAAAACCACATAAAACATGCAGTCATGAACGCTCATCTGCACACTCTACGGACCTCCCATTGTGACGTCACAAAAATGGCTGGTGGAAGCATCTCATCCCATTGAAAACCAACCCTTTTTCTCGGACCCAAAAAAATGATACATCCCTGGGTTTATATATGGGACTATTCAGTGTGTAATATACAAGGGATGGGATTATTTTGCCATGATTTTGCCATTCAATGGCCAATCCCAAACAAATTTCTATTTATATAATGTGGTTAAAACATGTTAAAACAATGTCATAAACCACCCATTTGGGAAGGGTCTATACCACCTATAAAAATTGTGATTTGGGGGATGGTCTATTATTTTGTTTACCCACATTAGTCGATTTTCACATTATAAACCACTATTTTTTGGGTGGATATACCCTGCATGTATGGATGCCACAGTCATGGCCAGCCTCAGCAACTCCTTTGGCAAAAAGAGTGATGAAGACATGGGTGGCATTTTGGTACCTGGAGTCTCGGAGTCTCTCTCTAGCCGGCGCCCTATCATAGTGTCTCTCTCTTTCTCCATATGTATATGTACATATATATATATATATGTTTATTTGTTTATCTAATTTACCTAATTTAATGCCATGTGATCAAAATGTAAATGTCTGACTGCATATGTGAATATGTATATGTAAAAAACATACAGGTTTAGTGAAAAAATATGGGTCTGGAATGGTTTTGTTCTGTTTTTTTCCGTTTTGGGATTTCCTGTTCTGTCCATATTCCTTGCTACTTGCAGCATTTTTGGGGTCGAACCTCCCAGTTCCATGGAATTTGCAACATTTGGGTGCTCGAACTGTTCATGTAACGTGGTAGTTTGCAACTAGGGTTCATTTAGGGTTAGTTTAGGGTTTTTGTTAGGTTGGGTTTTACGTTTTTAAGGGTTGGTTTTAGAGTTTGGGTTTATTTTTTTCAAGGTTGGTTTAGGATCGTTTTAAAGTTGGTTTTGTGGTTTACTGGGTTTAGTTTAAGATCTATTTAGGATTGGTTTTAAAATTTGTTTTAGGTTTCGTTTAGGATCTACCAAGGGTTGTTTTGGGACCTATTTAGGGTTGGTTTAAATGTTTTGGGTGTTGGTTTAGGGTTCAGTTAGGCCTTGTTTAAGGTCTATTCAGGGTTGATTTGGGAATGGGGTTGGTTTTAGTGTTCGTTTAGATTTGGCTAAGATCTATTTAGGGTTCGTTTAGGATCCATTTAAGATTGATTTAGAGATTATTGGGTGTTTGTTTGGGGTTTAAAAATCTATTTAGGGTTGATTTAGGATCGTTTTAATGTTGGTTTTTGGGTTTATTTCGGGCGAGGTTTTAGGGTTTAATTAGGTTTGGTTTAGGATCTACCTAGAGTTGGTGTAGGACCTATTTAGCGTTGGTTTAAGGTGTGTTTAGCGTTGGTTTAATTTGTTTTGGGCATGTTTAAGCTCTATTTAGGGTTGGTTTTAGGGTGTATTTAGGTTTGGTTTAACATATGTTTGAGGTTGGTAGTTTAGGATCTGTTTAGGGTTGGTTTAAGGTTTACTTAGGATTTAGTTTCAGATGTATTTAGGGCGGGTTTCGGGTGTACTTAGGGTTGTTTTAATGTTTTTTGTTGGTTGGTTTTGGGTTTATTTAGGATTGATTTAGGGCTTATATTATATATACATGATGTTTCTTAGATCTACAGTATGAGGCCCAAAAAAAGGGGAAAAGCAGAGAAACAGAAAAACAGGTAAGCAGAGAATGTTCAAAAGCAGAAAGCCGACTAGCAGAGAAGCAGAGAAGCTGGAATAGCAGAACAACTGAAAAGCAGAAAAGCGGAGAAGCAAAGAGGCAAAGAAGCAGAAAAACAAAGAAGCAGAGAAGCAAAGACGCAAAGAAGCAGAAAAGAAAAGAAGCAGAAAAGCAGAAAAGCAGGAAAACGCAGAGAAGCAGGCAAGCAGGGAAAACCAAACAAGCAGAGAAGCTGGGAACCAGAAATAAAGAAAAAACTCAAAATCACCAAAACAATGTCTTCCAACCTTTATTTATGGTGTATATACATATAGCTACATAAGCTACACACGCACACATATATATATATAGCCACATAAGCTACACATATATATATATATATATATATATATATATGCATGCATATATCTAGCTATATATAGCTATATACAGCTATATACAGCTATGTATCGACTCACATTTTTCGTAATCTTACTGTGTTATTTGCTGTCCCGGTATCTTATCTTCTCCCTGTGTTTCTAACTGTGCATCTAACACAACATTATATACCTTTCAGGGGAGTTACTAAAGACTCTCCTAGACTCATGACAAAGAATTTTGAACCAAATTCAACAATGAATGATGATTGAACCGCGGATACTGAAGCAATCCTGACGAATTATTCTGCATAATTTGCTATATATATATATATATTATATATATATATATTATACATATAATATATAATATATATAATATAATATATATATAATATATAATATAATATATATATATAAATTAAATTATACATATATATAGAAATTTGGGGGTAATTGCCCCTAAACTACGAGTAACCATAATTCAATGGAGGTCGCGGTGAGGTCGTCCGCCGGTTCCTGGAGGTGACATGGTACAGGTGACATGCACCGCGATGCATTGCTCCTCTAGGCGCAGTCACCCATGCATCGTCACGAAGAAGGCCGAACAACCGTCAATTTTTGCCTGCCCAATGGGAAATTGAAATGGCATTCAATTGATTTTGAACAATTTTGCTGGGTGTTCATGTTGGAATTGGATCAATCCAACATCAATTGAACCTTACATCAGCGATCTGCAGACTTTCCTTGCCTGTCTTTGTATCATCACCCAGCCCCAGATGACCGTAGAAACACATTGTTCGAGGAACACTTGATTCGGGCTGAGGCCTAGCGAAGCCACGTGGCGGACAACCCATGGTTGCGACTTCGGTGAAGAGAACCGCCCGTCTACATCAAATCGTTACACAATCAGCTGACCTTGAGATCAATGAACATCACTGGTCCCACAATGGTCAGGAACATGAAACTCCCATCGGTTTTCGTGATTGGGGCTATTGATTACTTCAAGCCTATAACTTAGCCTAACTTGTCAATCTCACTGAGGCTACCTGGTTGCGATTCCTGGGAGCCATGTCAAAGGTTTATTTCAAGCAATTGCCTTCTGGGACTGCCTGCTCGTTAATGGTGAACAATCATTAAGTAAACCTGGAAACCTCGTTCGATACCACAAAACAATCAAACGTTGATTCCTGAAGTCAACAAATCTATAAATATATATATATATAAATATAAATATAAAACATGTAACAAAAATAAATACTAGCGCACATAAACCATGCACAGTTCAAATCGATGGATAACTAAAGGCATTGGAACATGTGGATGGTTGAAAGCGCGGCTTAAGAAAAACTATTTCCACAGCATTGCTAGGTTGGAATTGATGGTAGCCACACCCCATTCCCATCCCATCCCCCAATGCGCACCACTCGCGCTTCACTGGTTTTCTCCCTGCATGTTTCAACATGAAACGCAATTCACAAAACAAGACAAAAACAATGAGCACATCCAAGGCAGGCCTGCGCCTGTGCCAAGAGAGTAGTCAATTATGTTATGTTAAAAATTAGCATGATATGCACAGATAGTTGCTGCATGGGACAAAAACCTACAAGTGTTCATCCCAAAAAATGTCAACGTTAGACGCTAATTGTTTTTTTGTGGCACGGGGGCAGCTCTGAATCAACACGGGATGTTCTACAAGACCATGGCGCTGGACTAAACTTTCAGCAGTCTATCATGAGGACGCAGCACCATCACAACAAATGTGTTCACCTGCAACAATACCAGCGCCAAACTATCAAATCCGTCAATCGTCCTCCTCAACATCATCCTCTCCATCAACATCATCATCATCATCATCATCATCACCATCATCGTCATCATTCGCATCATCGCCATCATCATTACTCATGACACCTTCTGCGTGTATGTGTTTGTCTTCTTCATGCTTGTATCATCACAAACAGCAACAGCAACATCATTCCTACATACTTCCTTGTTGGAACCAAGCACGAACAGCATCAACAACATCATTCCTACATACTGCCTTGTTGGAACCAGGCACGTGCCCCCAGCATGTCGCCAATTTCTCCAACCACAGTGGCGCGCACCTGTGATCGATAGCGGGGTGTCTCTATCCTGAAGGCACGGCGCAGGTGTTCCATGCAAAATAGATAAAGCTCAACAATGCTTCCCAGGCACTATGCTATAACACCGAAACTTTGCAGAGAGTAGCTAGGCGCGCTTCAACCCTCCCCTGCCTTCATTCCAACACATTCATGCTCCAGGCGATCGGCTCCCTTTCGACGAGGCTTGCCAGGCGTAACGATGCATGGCACAGGGAAGGGGACAAAACATATGCTTGCACCGCTTGCGATTTCCAGAAGCGCAACGCAATCACCTTGTCAAGTATCGCGGTCTTTCTGAATACCGGGCTCCCCAAGGTTGATGCGAAAAATGCAGTTTTTGGTGTTTGCACAATTTTCAAATACACCTTTGGGGTTTGGGGCGCCTTTTTTTCCCCTTCAGAGAAGCCCATAAATAAATAAATATATATATATATAAAATGTATACATGTGTAATATGTAAATACATATATATATAATATGAATATTATATATATATATATGTTTTTCCAGACTGCAGAACCGCGCCGAAAATCAATGTATTTTTCTTGTTCGTGATCTCTGCAGAAACCATCCCAATTGGACGTTTAGCTGCGCATTACGACAAGGACAAGCTGATGTGCACCTTGGATGCAGATTCTGGAATGTTGCAGTTGCCCGCACTTATGTAGTGTGATACATGAGCAGCCCCAATCGCCCACCTAAACTATCCTCAACGAATTACGGTCTACTACAAGGGTTGCCCAACTGCCAGCGGCTGATCATAATGATTCATCAGATCCTGATTGGCCTGCAACTGATAGTGCTGGAACGCAATCCCTTCCCCCGTTAAAATCATGAATTCCCACTATACTTGGGACCATGCACAGGGCTGTTTTTTCTAGAGGGCAGATGACAAGAATTTGACTGCTCACCCAGCGGTTCGTTACACTGACCCTATCAGATCCGCCATGAACAGCGACCAGGTTGCACTCCAAAATTTCATAAAGTTTCAATCCCCCTTGATAGATGATTTTCCCAGCTGGAAATAGAAACCTCTATTTTCTAGGGGTCTTCTCAGCCAGTGACGTTTGAGGACATTGGACCGTAAACAGCATCGAACATCTTCAAAGGTTCCAAATTTTGATCTTTGCAGGTTGGAAAGACCCAACCGAAACCCAAAAGCCGGAAGTCTAAGAGAAAACAGGATGAAACAACAGGCCAGAGACTATTGATAATTTATGATAATTTGACATAGCCCCCTGGAAATAAACCACATAGTAAATCATGATTCACGTGGAGATGACTTCACTATGATGTAAAGGTTTCACCCGTATTGATCAACTCTCTCAGAGGGATATGATGATAACTCCGTGCGCTTCTTCTCAGGAAAAAAACATAATATGTTGGAAGATCTAATGGGTGTGTTTGACATGTTGATATAGAAATAAGTTCAATTTGAACCATGTTTGGACCTTATCATACACCAATCCCGGTGGGTCCAAAAACTTCTCGAGAAGGTACTATTTGATATAGCATGAAGCAAGCACTGGTTTCAGTGGGATAGATACCCATATATCATGCTAAAAAAAGTTTGCAACCAATCTACTGACCATACTTATAGCTTGTATAGTTGGGAGCTTGTAACTTGGTAGCAGTTTTAAAAAAAAAACATATTCGATGTGTAAACGTGCGCAGAATATATACGAATGCACTTATACAAATATATATATATATATACGTTCCTAACCAAGCTGCTCATCCAAGTAATGCAGGGAATGCTCAGGGTATAATAGTTTCTCTCTAGTGAATTGAGCAATCATGGCGATGCGTACTTAGTAACGGAAGGGAATGTCGACTCGAACTTGAACCAACCAACCTTCTGGACATATAAACAGCAAAGGCTTGTACCTTGAAATAGCTACAAAATGCTACCCCTAGTTAAGTTGGTTTAAACAATTAAAACCAATACAGCTGTCTGTGCAAATATCAAACTAGTTGATGCTCATGAATCCTGCCATTTTCACCATCATCCCGTGGCGACCATGGAGCAAATGGACCATATGTTTTTACATGATGTAGCCATGATGTACCTATTAAACTTGGTGAGTTCCCACATAACCATATTATTATGGTAAAATACTAGCTACTGGAGGGCAACATCCCTAAAACTCCATTTTTTGCTGGGCAAAATGTTGGCGACATCACCATCTTTGAAACATCTGACAGCAATTGCTTCAAAAATGCATGAAATCCACACTCCGGTTCTGAATCCGCAGCTTGTTGCTTGAATTGGGGATCATCTTTCCGTTTGGTGCATGGTAAATAATATGCGCCAGCTTAAATCAACATCCCCACTTTCGGAGGCTTAAATCGCCAATTTTTCATTGGTCAAACCCAAGTGCTGTTGGTTCAACCATCATCTTTATCTGCAGCTTAAAAATGCTGAAAGGCTGAGTTCCATGTTTTTTGGTTGTTTGTTGGGTTACATCCTGCAAGTACCCATCTTCAGGCCACAAACTAAAGGACCGGACAACCCCACAAGTCAACTTCTTCCAATAACAAAGAACAAATGTTGTAGCGGGGACGGGGAAGGAATGAAAGACAAAGGAGGTGGTGGAGGATCGAGAAGTAAAACAAGTTGTATGTGAAGAGTTGTGTGTGACAAAGTTGTGTGTGAAAGATGGTGTGTGGCAAAGAAAGATGGCTTGTGTGTGTGACTAAGTTGTGTGTGAAAGATGGTGTGTGTGTGTGAAAGTTGTGTGTGAAAGCAAGCGTGTGACAAAGTTGCGTGTGAAAGATGGTGTGTGACAAAGTGGTGTTTGAAAGATGGTGTGTCAAAGATGGTGTGTGACAAAGTTGTGTGTGAAAGATGGTGGGTGACAAAGTTGTGTGTAAAAGATGGTGTGTGTGTGAAAGATGGTGTGTGACAAAGTGGTGTGAAAGATGGTGTGTGAAAGATGGTGGGTGACAAAGTGGTGTGTGAAAGATGGTATGTCAAAGATGGTGTGTGACAAAGTTGTGTGAAAGATGGTGGGTGAAAGATGGCGTGTGACAAAGTGGTGTGTGAAAGATGGTCTTTGACGGTGCGTGAAAGATGGCGTGTGACAAAGTGGTGTGAAAGATGGTGTGTGGCAAAGTTGTGTGTGAAAAATTGTCAAAGATGGTGGTGTGAAAGATGGTGTGTCAAAGATGGTGTGTGACAAAGTGGTGTGTGAAAGATGGTGTGACAAGGATGGCGGGTGACAAACTGGAGTGTGAAAGATGGTGTGTCGAAGATGGAGTGTGACAAAGATGGTGTGTGAAAGATGGTGTGTGGCAAAGTGGTTTGACAGATGGTGCGTGAAAGATGGTGTGTGAAAGATGGTGTGTGACAAAGTGGTGTGACAAAGATGGTGTGTGAATGATGGTGTGAGAAAGATGGTGTGTGACAAAGTGGTGTGTGAAAGATGGTGTGTGACAAAGTTTTGTGTGTGTGTGTATGAAAGATGGTGTGTGTGACAAAGTGGTGTGTGAAAGATGGTGTGTGACAAAGTGGTGTGTCAAAGATGGTGTGTGACAAAGTTGTGTGTGTGTGTGTGGGAAAGATGGTGTGTGAAAGATGGTGTGGATGTCTCCAAGTGCCACGCCTGCCACGCAAAGTACCGGCGACTAACCGCGCCCAAGCACGCCACCAGATCCAGCCCAGTGCCCCAAGTGCCACGCCTGCCACGTGAAACGAAGGTAGATGACACCAAGTGCAACGCCTGCCACGTGAATCGAAGGTAGATGTCACCAAGTGAAAGTGGATGTCACCAAGTGCCACGCCTGCCACACGAAACGAATGTGGATGTCACCAAGTGCCACGCCTGTCACATGAATCGAAGGTAGATGTCACCATGTGAAAGTGGATGTCACCAAGTGTCACGCCTGCCACACGAAACGAAGGTGGATGTCACCAAGCACCACGCCTAAGTGAAGGTGGATGTCGCCAAGTGCCACGCCTGCCACGCAAATGGAACGTCAATGTCACCAAGTGCACGCCTGCCCCGCGAAGTGAGGGTGTATGTCGCCAAGTGCCACGACTGCCACGCAAAGTGGCGCGGCGCCCGGGGCGACTAAAGCGCGCCCAAGCGCACCGCCAGAGCCAGCCCAGTGCCATAAGTACCACGCCTGCCACGCAAAGTGAAGGTGGATGTCCCCAAGTGCCACGCATGCCACGTGAAACGAAGGTGGATGGCACCAAGTGCCACGCCTGCCACGCAAAGTACCACGGCATCAAAGATAGTGTGTGACAAAGTTGTGTGTGAAAAATGGTGGGTGACAAAGTGGTGTGTGAAAGATGGTGTGTCAAAGATGGTGGTGTGAAAGATGGTGTGTGAAAGATGGTGTGTGACAAAGTGGTGTGTGTGTGTGTGTTTGAAAGATGGTGTGTGACAAAGTTGTGTGTGAAAGATGGTGGGTGACAAAGTGGTGTGTGAAATGTGAAAGATGGTGTGTGACAAAGATGGCGGGCGAGGCGGAGGCGGGATATAGAATCCAAAACAAGAACCCCACACAAAGATTTGGGGAAACAAAAGATATTGAACCAACACCTGAGCCCAGGACCCCCCAAAATTAGGATTGGCGTCGGTGGATTTTCAAATGTTCACCGGTTTTTCATTGTTTACCCTCTGGTAAACATACAAAAATCTATTGAAAATGGCCATTTATAGTGAGTTTTCTCATTAAAAATGGTGATTTTCCATAGTTACGCTAGTTTACCAGAGGGTAACCCAGTTTAACTCCATGATTTGCAGTACTCCTGATGTTCAATGATTCGTGCAGGAAAATGGGGATGATGACCTCACGATCCCCTAATTCAATAAACAACCCCGAGAAACCATAGTAAATCTTAGGGATATAATATATAACAACATATATTTGGGACCATTCAGGGCGTGCTTACTTAAATAAACGGAGATGGGACCGATATGATTCGTGATATAATGGGAATATAAAATCATTCTGTATTATAATGGGAATATATAAAAATCGTATATTCCCATTATTACTGGGAATATGATGAAGAGATCTATGTACAATTGTTATATCTTCCCAATATTATGAGATCTATGGGCACAGGTCATCAGTGGGGGTAGGTTGTCTGGGACCCATCTGGGACACTCGGACGATAACTTCCGTGGGCGTCTCGGCTGGTGCAGGCCTGGAGCGATGCATACAGAGCGGCTGACAGCTCAGCTGAAAGGGACACATACCCAAGGAGCTCAGTAAAGGGAAAAAAAATCACACCGCGAAAGATTTTCAAAGTGAGTTTTGTTTTTCTCAAGAAGCTGAAGCATTAAACTTCATGATCTTTCATGGCTTCAACGCATTGCTTGAGTAATGTGATCCATTGGGATATCAACTGACATTTACCCTCTTGTTATGGAAAACATAACCATGGAATCCATGGCCCATAGAAATAGATGATTTCCCATTAAAACCTCCTTTTATAACCTTTTATAAGGTATATTCCATGGCTATGTTAAATAACCACATCGGTATCTCAAAAAGTGGCCCGGCTTTCTCGAAAGTTTCCCCCGAGCCGCCCAAGCTCGGGGCCTTGGCCGACATGAAATGACTTAGCGGCACTGATGTATGATATGTAATTAAGTAATGATAGATAAAAGTAATAGATCTAGTAATAAACAATCTAGCAATGATATTTGTATACCAACAGTACTGTATAGATATATCTTAAATTTCACGAGCTCCTGGGATTTTGTGATTTTTAGGGAATATTGGATATCAAGGTCAAGATGCAATATGTGGTGCAGTGTACGCGCACAAGGGTGGCACCAAAAAACTTAAGCGTCATGGTTTGCACGGGTTTGCACTGGATCAGCCTTCCATAAATGGAATTGGTCCAATTAATCGTTCAGAAAAAATGAAACGGTCGGAAACGGTCGGAAACAGTCGGAAACGGTCGGAAACATGATCAGGCCAAAACTTGTCCAACCCGCATTTTTTTTAAAATAAGCATTTCCGCGCAATGCCGTTTTTTTTTTGAAGGTCCAAAGGTGTCCAAGGGGAAACGGTTGGAAACAGTCGGAGATCGCACCTTCGCTCGGCAAAAAAGACATGTTTTTACACAATTTTCAAACATGTTTCATGAAGATATGCTACAAAACAACTATTTTTTTGCCGAGCGAAGGTGCGATCTCCGACTGTTTCCAACCGTTTCCCCTTGGACACCTTTGGACCTTCAAAAAAAAAACGGCATTGCGCGGAAATGCTTATTTTAAAAAAATGCGGGTTGGACAAGTTTTGGCCTGATCACCGTTTCCGACCGTTTCCGACTGTTTCCGACCGTTTCCGACCGTTTCATTTTTTCTGAACGATTAATTGGACCAATTCCATTTATGGAAGGCTGATCCAGTGCAAACCCGTGCAAACCATGACGCTTAAGTTTTTTGGTGCCACCCTTGTGCGCGTACACTGCACCACATATTGCAGCTTGACCTTGATATCCAATATTCCCTAAAAATCACAAAATCCCAGGAGCTCGTGAAATTTAATATAGATATACATGGATAATTAAGTAATTAACGAATTGATGTCTGTCTAGGAATCTATCTATCTATATTGAGATAGCATTATAATATTGATATTGTATAACAGATGTTATCCAAGGCCAAATACTTCTGGATATATAGCCATAATCTGAATCAATGACGGGAATCTTCATATCACCAGCATAGTTCTCCCATCATCTCCACAGTAACCGGCAGCAAGTCACCAGCAGCCTCTGGGGTAGCCTTTGAATGGTGGTGCTTTGTATTAAGGAGATGGAAATAACCACCAGTTAACCATTGACTATGATTAATCAACATTTACCATTCTTTACTGCCATTGACAATCATATTAATGGGGTAAACCCAATTGTTATGGATATAAATGGGTGGTATCAACGATCCCCAAATGCCCACATCATATGCTGTCTTCTAAAGCATCTGTTCCAATTCTAAAAAAGTACCCATCCTTCAGAGTGACGACCTTCACCGTATGTAACCCAAGGGATGGGTCCGTCAGAACATGCATCAGCCCCAGCTAGGAGGCTTCACCAAACATAGGGTTGCGTCCAGGTGTTGTTTCAAATCATTGGCTAGTGTCGTGCTGAATCGTGGGAAAATAGCTTGTTTTTTGATTCCCTGACGAAATAAAATCCAAGACTCTGTGGCACGTGTTTTGTTTTGTAATTTTGCATGTTCAAAGCTGTGATGTATGTAGTTGTGGCAAACCGGTCATTTCTATGTTTTCTGCATAATTGTGCGGCCAGGGACTATATATCTGAAGCACACTTGTGCGAGAAAATGCTTTGGAATTCAAAATTGTCCCATCAAAACCTCCAATTTCTACAGATTTTCCTGCCACGCTTGAAGATAGCTGAGGTATATCCATGAAGATCCCATAGTTATCCCATGATATCCCATTCGTATCCATTAGCATCATGATTCCACCATATGCTAATGTCTTAGTATATTATTAATATCCCATTATTCTCCCACTATTGTCATGAATATCCCATTATTAGTTCATTATCAATATCCCATTACCAACTGAGGGGTCTTGAAGCACTTCCAAGCCACGCGGGCGTGACCACAGCCGGCGCTGCCGGCGCTGCCGCAGGCACCGGGGCCGAAGAAGGCGAGATCTGCAGAGCTGCTCGGCCAAGAAATAGTTGGGTATTACCCTCTGGTTATTTAACATAGCCACGGTATAGATGGCCCATAGAAATAGATGGTTTACCCATTCCAAATGGTGATATTCCATAGCTATGTTAAATTACCAGAGGGTATAATGGTATTATAATGTCAATGGATTGGTTGAAGGGAAAATCTTAACCGGAAACCATGTTTTTTAACTTCAAATTGTCTGGGGTTTCCTGTAAAATTTCCCATCATCCAATTCTATGATAGTGGAAATTTGCTATTTCTTGCCATAGAAAAATGAATATCCCATTGTATAGACGAATGGGATTGTAAAATGGGATTGTATTTTCGTCTGTAAGCTGTGGACATGCTAGGGGATTATAATGGAGATTTATACTGGGTATAAAATAGAAGAAATGATGAGTAACCAGCGGAACTATATATTAATCTCATTACCCCAACATTAAACAGTCCCCTACAGTTATGGCCATTTACCAGTTATAACTACTCTACTTATAACCCCATTTATAGAATGTACAATCCCAGTTATAACCACTTATAACTAATAAATTGTCATCACTGTAGAAACCATGGTTTAGCAGGGAAATTCCACTTTTTTTTGGGACCATAAAAAGGGAGTGTCTCATATTGGATGGGACTTGATGGGATTATAAGTAGTTTATAAACTGGTTATAAATAGCGATGCCCTCTGGTTATTGAACATAGCCATGGTATAGATGGCGCATTTATAGATGGTTTACCGTTCTTTAAAATGGTGATTTTCCATGGCTATGTTAAATAAACAGATGGTAAATGGTTCATACGCTGGTGATAGCTGGGTTAATAATCCTTGTTGGTCTGGGTGAATTATACAGATTCACCAACTTGAGTTAAGGCCATTTGGGGATGTTACCCCTATTAACCATCATTCCAGTGACGTCGCAGTGAGGTCCCTATGCTCTAACAAATGGTTTTTAAAAATGGTTAGTATATATATATATACAATTGGTTGATAAAACGAATGATAATCCCAACCAAAAAAGGTTAAACAATGTTAAATATCTCTCCACTTAACATAGGCCCCGCCAAATAGGGGTTGGAAGATTACTCCCACTAAATTTTGATGATTTTCAGAGTTTACTTTGGCTTAGGAAATGGAAACAGCCTCCATGGGAGACCAACGAAAAATTGTAGAATTATCGAAAGATTTATCGATACATTTGTTGTTTAAGCGGATTTTTACAGCTGGCTTCATTCTGACATTTATTGAAGTTGATATTCGTCGAACATTGCTGGTTGCAGCCTACTTTGCACAACTATTTGCTCCCTTCCAGTCAAACAAGGCCATGGGCTCTTCATTGCCAAGTTACCAAGTTAGATTGCGAAGGGTAGCAAATGGATTTGTCGGAAGTCCTACTGAATGCAAACACAAACATGTGCCTATGTAATGTATACGAATATGTATATATAGTAAATATGTAAATATGTATAGCTAGATATGTGTGTATGTGTATGTGCATCGATCTATCAACCTATCTATCTACCTATCTATTTATCCTCAGCTTGGGGCCTGGTTGACGGGCTTGGATGCCTGGCGTGGGTGAATCATCGTTCTTTTTTTAAGCTTGGATAATTCGACCTCCAACATCAACACCACCAACGTTGACACACACAACATCTGGTTGGTTTATAGATATAGCGTATAGATGATTATAACATATTAAAACTATATGTGGATGGGTTTGAAAGCCAACTTTGAACACTAGTTTAAAGGAGTGCTGCAAATATCAACCAAACCTCGGATGATTCAATACCTATGCAGGGAGATCTTCCTTGGGAATATGATGGTATAAGCAACGTTAACTCAACTGATTGGCAGTTTCAACTCCCATGAAAACATATCCTTGTATATCCTTGTCAAGTGATTGTCATCCCAGTTCTGCAGTTTAACATAAAGAAAACACAGCAACCAAAAAGAAAGGGATCCAAGTGAGCAAGTTCCAAAGAAATGGTTGGTGGATGTTGGCGTTTTTTTTTTTAAATGGTGCTTTGGAACTTCAACATTTTTTGTTGGGGCGCCACGGACAAACCATGACAAGCACGGTGTTTTTTTGCCAATGGAAAGTGATGATATCCACTGAGTGTTTCAGGGCTGCCTATTTTCAAGCAAACCTATTTTGCCTCCTGTAAAAAGTGATATACACCCGGAGAATAGTCAATCTTTGGTGGAAAGTCATCTTCTAACCCCCTGTTTGGCAGGGTCTATACAGTTAAGGCCATTTATTAGTTATAACTGGTTATAAATGGGATTGTACATTCTATAAATGGGGTTATAAGTACTTATAACTGGTAAAGGGCCATAACTGTATTAATTTGGGAGAGGGTCAGCTGCCCTTTGGCAATCCAATCTAGCAAGGCAATGGAAAACCCCGTGCAGATTCTGGGGTTGCCTCAGGAAAAGCATCTATTAATGAGAAAATTCCAATTGACCAAAACGTCTTCCAGAAACCCAGTGAAATCCATCAACTATGTATTTATAAATAAACCGAAGTAAAGTTTAATATCTATCATGATCCTAGCTTCTGAATACCAGCCAGAATGTTAGTTATAAACATGTTTTTCGCTGAGTACGGGGCACACCCTTGCACCACTGCACGATGCCGCAGGGCCGCGTTTGTTTTGCCATTGCCGAATTCCGGTGCCATTTGGGTTTGCTCGCGAAGCGAGCCACACCGGGGTGGCAAAAAAGTTTCAACACGGGCAGCCCTCGTGGTGGAACAATTCTGGCAAGATTAGAACAAGGTGGTTCCCCCGCCGGTGGTGTTAGTTGATATATAACCCCCATGAATATAGATATCAAAAGTTGAATCATAAGCCTTAGTTATTGGAGTAACTAATTTAGCTATAGCTATGGGGCACCACCTTAAACAACTCACCAAACTGAAATCAGTGGTCATTTCGGGGGGGCTACTCTTATAAAAAATCCCATCATTTCCAGCAACGTCGGTCAGTGAGGCGGTTCCATCTACCGCGCTTCCATCCGAGCGCGTTGCACACCCGAAATGGTTCAGAACTAGCTCCATCCCAATATTCACATGGCTAAGGGTCGAGAACGCGGTACGCCTTTTTTTCAACCAAAGTAGTTTGTAGTTTGGATGTTCATCACCATAAGGTCAGCTGTATCCAACAATCGAACAATTTTCGTCAAGGGTTGCCCAGCCAGAAACTCCTGGATGCTCCTGGGATCACGCTGCCACCCCCAAAGGGTAACCAGGTAACCCTGCCGGCTACGCCGTTCTCTCGGCAAAATATCTATTTTTGGGGGGGGCCATAACCTATAGCATGGACATAGCAAAATATCTGTTGAAATCCTTAAAAACTTTAGTTAGGTCAATGTCTGAGAAAAAATCCTTGACGGTCCTAAAGCCCCACGACAAGACGTTCATGAGTTCTGTCGAGAATCCAGGAGAAGAAGTGAATCTGAATAATGAGACCTTGCCAAGTCCTGCTGCTACAAACCTTCAATATCTGATACTGTAACCAATATTAGCGTATGTTTGATGGACTTGGATATGCTTGACCTGTAATAACCTTGTAAACAAACCCGTTTTGCAGCTTCACCATATGGCTCTTCCATCTCCCTCGGTGATTTGAACCCGTCCTGTTTCAGTGTGGCAGGTAGGGGCCGTCCCGACAAAAAAGGAACATAATCTGCAGGACCTCTTTGTCAAAACATGGCCAATCTCAGATACCCTGCACCAAAAACAGAAATGGATATATAGACCTGGTTCGCATATATATATATAATTACTTCCATTTATGACACATTCGAAGGCAAAAGACTTAAAGAACCCAAGGCTTCCCCAGAAACAATCAATTGATCATCATGGATCCATTTCTGCAGGGTTTGTCCCTCTCCTTAAGGGGGGCGAAGCATTTTGGACTCCCATGGTCTACCGCGCGGTGCCAGTTTCGCCGAGCTGCCCGATTTTCCGGGGAGCCCAGGGCGGGGTTTTGGGGTCGCTCAGGCATGGGATCAGCGGGAAATGTGGTCGTCTTCAGCGGGAAAATTGAGCCATGGAACAAATCAATGGATTGGTTTAAGGGAAAATCTACAGGAAACCAGGGTTTTTACCATCAAATTGTCAGGGGTTTCCGGTTAAAATTTTCCCGTCATCCAATTCTATGAACAAAGGAGTCCAAGGTTTTCCAACTAGTTTATATGAATGATCATGGGATATCAACACATATTAGCCAGCACAGAATGGCTAAATTTATAGATATTTGAAGAGTATCGCCATTTGGAAATCGGTCTGGTTGGGAGCATCCCCCAACCCACAAGCCGCTCACCACGATCAGAAAACAATGCCTAGTATTGACCTTCACTATCCACTACTTGGCGCGTGGATAGCCCAAGGTTTAGCCAGCCCTCGGCTGATTTAGAAAGATTTCTCGACCAGCCGTTTCCGCGCCGATGCCTTTCGCATTTCGAGCACGCCCGCAGTTGTTGTGCAGTCTGTACGATTGCCATGGGTCGCTTCCATTTGTTGATCCTGCCCCAAGTTTCCATCTATATATATATATATATATGTGTGTGTGTGTGATATATATATATATTTATTTGTTGGGATGCTGTGTATATATATATATACATAAAGATCAGTCAGCAGAGGCAAAACCCTTGCATGGACATAGCCGTTTCAGATTGGAGCACACATGTCTACCCACATCTGTGAACATACATGCATAGACACACACACACATGTATGTATATACACATACATATATATATATATATGTGTGTGTGTGTGTGCTACCCCCACCCCCCCAAGACCTACCTCTTGGGTAGCACGTGTCCTTGACATCCTCTTTGTTGCTGCTTATCTTATCACATGTTGTCGCACTATAGCAGGAAAGTACTGTTTCAAATGGGAATGACATTAAATAATTACATTACATACTAACATACATACACAAATACATATATGTGTGTGTACACAGGTACTTGGTTACTGTATTGTGACCTTAGCAGTGCTTAGCAGGTCATTGAAGTTCCAACATGTATAAAATGGGCACGGCACTGTGAGCAAGTGCAAAGTTTTAACATGGTCTTCATGTGTTTACCTTTGATCGATGCAACAGTTCACCATATAATCCGAAACAATTTTTGCTGTCTTGTTTTGAAGATGTTTTCGAAGGGACTCTTGTCAGGAAGTTTCTGAGTTCAAAACTCAAGAAATACGGTTTTTCCAAAGAGGAATGCTGCACATTTTGAAGGTCTCTTTGAAGGGTATTGCCCAGTCTGTTAGTGCTACATCCTCTTAAAAGAGCAAAATCAATTCGTACTACTATACGATTAAAACATAGTAAAACATATTATATAAAACAAAGTGATGCATCCATTAAACAAATTCATAGCACAATAGTGCCGCGCATTTCATAGGAATGTTCCACAATGTTTCGGTCCATTGTCAAGGAATACTACGCCCTTGAAAAGCTAGGCGCTTTCTAAGTACTACTATGTACTACTGCATTTCGAGGAGGGTTATCCTAGTTTCAACAACTCCACATGTTCAAAACTACACTACACTGTTTTCCCATCAAAAGCCAAAACAAATCTTCGACCTGGAATGCAAAATGTGATGCTAGCGTACTCCCTCTAATGAGGCATTATATGACAAGTTACAACGTAATTTGTTATTGAAGGAATCCCCCATGTTTAAGGAATGTGTCACTCTTTTCAATGGATCACTGCAAAAAGCAAAAGATCATGCTACATTACATGTGTTTCAATGTATCTTACTGTTTTAAAGGAATACTGCATAAACTAAGAGAACGTTCTTATTAAAGTAATGCGGTGTTTGTTAAGGGCCCTCGAATTCAAGGACTTTTTTTGAGACTAAGACTTGTCCTAAGTACTACTGCATCTATTGCAGCATTCTATTACCCAGCAATGTTACGATCCCAAAGAAATACCCAATCATTCCCCAAAAGTGTCAGTTTCTCACTTTAGCAGTTCTTTGTCTATCCGGAAAGGCTTGCAAAGCAGAGACCTCCAAGGGATGCCTCACTGAATGGGCAGTGGCTCAAAATTCAGAAGCTCCCGTGGATTCAAGAAGTTTTTTTTTCTGGATATTGAATCTTGAATCCGAGGTAGTATGGGAAGTGTGGGGGAGGGGGGACCATATATATAATATATATATATATAATATAATATATAATATATATAGAATATAATATATATAATATAATATATAAAATATATAAAATATATATAATATATATAATACATAAAATATATATAATATACATAATATATATAATATATATAATATATATAATATATAAAATATATATAATATATATAATATATATAATATATATAATATATATAATATATAATATATAAAATATAATATATATATATAATATATAAAATAATATATATATACATACTATGTATATATATATATAAATATAGGTATACGTATAATATATATATATATATATGTATTATACGCTTGCATAACCGTGCATTATTCATTTATTTGTTCAATCCCTACACTGGAAGGCAACGACAAAAACACCTGAAAGACCGCTCCTGTCATCTTTGAAGCCCGCCAGCAATTGCACATGTTGTACCCTCTGATCATGTCTGCGAACTGGAAAACCATTTTGAACAAAGTAAATGCCCAAACTAAATGGGCAATGTTCCAGAGCTATGTTTGTTTACTGCAGGGCTTTCACAAGCTTAGATCGCCCGAAGTATGATACTTTTGCCTGGTAGAATGTCTCGCCATGACCAGGCAGAAAAACGTCCCATGTATTGCACAAAAGCCAGCAGTTACCCAATGGAATCCAATGGAATCCGGTGAGGTGTGACTTATTTGACCCGCGGGTGCCGGATCGGTAGGAAGCACCCAGCCGTAAAAAACAACTTGACGAAAGGCGCAGCGCACTTCATCCGGCAAACTTCCACCAGTCGGGTCCAGTGCCCATCGGCAAGTCGACAAGTTTGATCGGACGGCCTCCTCAGAACTGGGATATATATATATATATATACATAATTATATGGATATAACTATAAATATATGGATATAATTATATATGGATATATGGCGGTGTCCAAGTTCGTTAGCTGAGCCGGTTTAGTGATATAATTGGGGTTTATGGTTTTTTACCGAACCAGTTGACAGGGGCCATCCCTATAAATGCCAGGATTCGGATCCCGGTCCATGGAGGGATCACTGATTTCCAAGTGCATAAAACTTTCTGTACTCATTGGGGGTTGAAGCTAGTTACGAAGCAGTATACTAAATGCATGGCCGGTCTAAGTGCCAACATGAATCTATACACCAGTAACCTGTTGGTCAAATCCCTATGTCTTCCAAGATTCCAATCATCTTGCACCAGTGACGTCGCAGGCTTCGGTCGTTGTAATTCATCGGGACGTATTCAATTTTTATAGGCCCAGTCATGTTCCATTTTAGCACCATGTCTGTTGGTTTTGTTACTTTAATCCTGATGATTTCATCATTTTTTCATTTGTTTCTGGATGATTTGAAGATGGTCTGTACATTTTTGAATTTAATCCTAGTGACTTCGCCTTTCTAGCTGGGAACAATATCATAATTCCCTAACCTAAAATAAGGCCAGGCCACATAAGGCCACATCACTTCTCTTGCGGACCGCCATACCCCGGCAGCTGCTAAGGCAATTTGGGGATGATTCCCCCAAATGGAAGAACCATGATTCCAGTGAGGCCGTTATAAATACCAAGATTGAGTGGATCAAGCATCAAGCGAAGGCCTTTTACGCTAAAACGCCGCGCTTGCTCGAAGCCAGTTTGCTTCAGTCAGGGCACGGAACTGGCATTGAACATGGTGAGATTCAACGGGACATTGGTTGAACTGTTGAAAAAGAACAATGGTACATAAATAATGGTTTTAACACTGACTGAACCACCAAAACCCGGGTTTAAAGATGGCTTAAGTAAGACACATGTTAAACCCATGAATTAAAGTAGTGAATCTGACCAATTCACTTTGTGGAAGGAAACTGTAATCTTTAAAGGTACCTTTGTTGATGTCCTAAAGCCACCTGGTAAATCAAGTATATGCGGTGGTTGAATGGGACAATCATCTACAATTATGCAGTTACCTGAGTTTATCCAATGGATAAAAAAGTACTTTCCGTTCTAAAATATGTTACCCCGTTAAATAGGGCCAGCCCCAAGTCATGGTTTTCAGGGTGGTGTTTGATATGTTTCTAACCCACCGACCAGATTTTGTATTGCAAGGGTATCTAACACAATGCAAAACATATAATCTATATATACATTTTTTACTGTGAGGTATTGATCTTGTTTTTCTACTGTAACATTCCACTAATTATATGAAGCAATTTCATGTAATTTCCGATGCAAATTATTTCTCCAGTGATGGGTACGGTAGATGAACAGATGATCCCACTCGATTGAATCTTATACCAACCATACAATAGCGGGGTTAAACAGTACTCCAACAAGTATCCAAATGCTGCTGAACAAAATGTGCCATACATGGAACATATGGAGCAAATGGAGCATTGGTAACCTTGGATACAAGTACTAAACACACATGCGACTTTCATTGTCATCTTAAAGTACTAAGACATTTCTAAGAAAGGTATGACTTTTCAAGAATGGTATGAAACATTTCTGACGTACTGAGATGTAGTAAGCTAATTGGTGAACCAATAGTCAAGGGGCCTAAGCGTGATTTTGCATATTGAGGCGCTCCCGGGATCACATGCAAGCATTGGTGAGACATCCTAGAAATCAGCATCTATGTTTATATATATATCTCTCTCTCTAACCAACGGATATATATATGCAGTATATTTATATAGATCTGATTGTGTAGTTGGTATGAACCAATCAAATTTTACCTTCTATACAATATCTGGTTAGTGCTTACTTTGAACTAGTCCCAAAAATATATCATCTCAACCAGTCATCCCAAACACATTGGGTTCACAACAATATTTAAAACCACCATCCAAATAGGGTAAACCTGTGTAAACCTGGTATCTAATGGGATGTAGTGGTAAAAAGTAAAAAGTCAATGAAATAATGAGAGATAGCCTCCCGTCATTTCTGACAATTGGTCATGGAAAAACCATCATGCCAAATAGGTAAGTAGGTAAATAATGATCTATACAGTCTCTACACTGGCAATTTTTGATATTGTGAGATTACCAGAATCAAAAGGTAGATGGGCCACTGTTGTCGCTTGAACTGGCAGTTGTCGCTGGGAAGAAAGGACACCAAATTCGTAGCCAAACCCTATATAGGAAATAAAGAATGCAAATGTATATTCCCAATTCCCGACCCATTCTAATTTGAATTGATTGATTTCTCTTTTCCGCATCGCTATGTGCTGGTAATCAAACATTGCAATGGGAAATCCCTTAACAAAAATCAAAGTTTAAATGGAAGAATCATCCATAAACTGGCAGCTTTCCATAGCCAGAATCATCCATAAACTGGCAGCTTTCCATAGCCATAGGCCCTAGCTATATTAAATTGTCAGGTGGTATCTCCCTCTCCCATTTTTGTTGACCACACGATCAACCCCAATTCCGTGAACAAAAGCCTATCAAAGCCGCAACCATTGAGCACATCATCAGACCGCAGCTGCCGCTGCACAAAAAATAAAGATAGAATGAGAACAAACTCATAAACCACACCTAGTTTTTCCGTATTTTTTCCACTGTTGGCTGCACTGGCACAAACCTTCAAACCAATTGGGTCAACTACTAAGTCTACTACCTTGTGTTTGGGCTTGACTACAGTTCCTAGCTCAGTCTATTTGATTCATTTGATGGGTGTAATTAGAATGTACAACACTGGAGTTCTGCAATTCGTGCTGCCACGGAGCACGCTACTCACCATGGTTGCAACTCGCGCAAGCGGTCTGATCGGACCCTAATGGTCCCAAAGGAATCGTTACACCAGCGCTGCCATGAACACCAGGACGTCCAGAAACAAATGGCTATGATAAACGACTTTGGCATGTCTGGTAGTATGTAAATGGGATCCCAATTTAGATTGTGAACCAAAATCCAAACTGCTGCAGTTGAAATCTCAGATCATCAACGTCTGCATGTTTGTGATAGGGGATCTTACCATGCTTTACAATTCCGAGCAACAAAAATCACACCCATAAAACCAATCTTGGGCAACCTGCAAAAACGTATGTAGCTGGTCAGTAAATATTGCCATGTAATTTGTAGAGGACTAAATCTGATTACCCTCCGGTAATATGGCAATGGAAAACCCACCATTTAAAAATTTAGTTCGGTGATTTTCCCACCTGGAAGCATCAATATATATATATATTGTTTGACATAGTTTGGGGATTTCCCAGCTTGCCATGTTTGATGACACCATGATGCGAAAATCCATTGATATCCAATGATCCTGCCATGTTTATCCCGTTTTTATAGCATGGTTAAGAACTTTTCTTAAGACATCCATTTCTCGAAACACCAGCTACCAACTCCACAGAAACCCATCAACCTACCAACCTGGCGTCGCAGCTGCAGCAGGGATCCATCTGAGATGGTTCAAAGACTTGTCTGGTTGCTGGTTAAAACTCCGCATTCCCGCAACACACACAGAGAAATATCATAAATCTATATGTAAATATAGGTGCGTATACTGCATGTATGTCAATCTATATGTATTATGACATACATGTACACATACATGTATATATATATATATATAATTTTAAATATGTACATACATACACACACATATATATATATATGTACGTATAATCATATATTATGCGAATTATATATATATATATATGTATGGCCATACTAGTGTATAAACATAGGGTCAGTTGGCAGAATGACACCCCCAAAAGGAAACAAATGCACAAGAGTAGAACCTTTGAAACCCACAACCACATCGGTCTCTTGGGATAAGAATTTAAAAACAACACATATTTTCCTGGTCAGTTGGGGATCCATAGTGCTACAGTTTGAACCTGGGATGTCCGACCGAGTCCAAGCCTCAAATTTTGGAATCTACTTCCCGGGATTCCGTATGTTCCGCTAAGTTACCCCCTGGTAAACTAACATAGCTATGGAATATCACCATGTTTCATGGGAAAACTCACTATAAATGGTGATTTTCCAAAGCTATGTTAGTTTACCAGAGGGTAAATTAAAAGTTTGAGGTCTTCCAAGTTCCATGGATGCAGATCAAAAGATTCAAAAGGGAAACCAGCACCTCAGCACCCAGTTTTTTCCGCGCGAAAACTGCACATGGGACGCGCCAAGCGTTCGAATCACTGGTCAAACAAAGCTCTCCTGCGAGCAGGTTTTGCTGTGTGAGGTGGAGCCTGAAGCCGCTCAAAAGTCATAATTACCCTCCGGTCATCAAACATGGCTAGTTGGGACAATTTTCCAACTGTATCCCTGTAGTCTTTTAGATTGAACATCCCTGGTGATTAGTCCATATGATGTTTTAATGGCTCAATTTATACAGTGGGCCCGTATGAATTGCAGTGACAAACATATTTGTAGCAAAAATTACTTTACTTCGTGTAATCCCCACCATGACATTTATACATTTTGTTACTGGCAAATCTTCTGGCATTCTATCTGACATATTTTCTGGCATTCGATCTGGCATATCTTCTGGCATTCTACCTGGCATATCTTCTGGCAGATGTTCCGGCATATCTTCTGGCAGATGTTCTGGCATATATTCTGGCATATCTTCTGGCATATGTTCTGGCATATCTTCTGGCATTCCATCTGGCATTCTATCTGGCATATCTTGTGGCATATTATCTGGCAAATCTTCTGGCATTCCATCTGGCATTCTATCTAGCATATCTTCTGGCATATTATCTGGCAAATCTGCTGGCATTCCATCTGGCATTCTATCTAGCATATCTTCTGGCATATTATCTGGCAAATCTGCTGACATTCTATCTGGCATTCTATCTGGCATACCTTCTGGCATTCTATCTGGCATATCTTCTAACATTCTATCTGGCATATCTTCTGGCACTCTATGTGGCATATCTTTTGGCGTCTTTTGGCGTGGATACTCGCGGTTGAGGTCCGGCAGGGAACACTGGGCGTGGATGGTCGTGGTTGAGGTCCGGCAGGGCACACTGGGCGGGGATACTCGCGGTTGAGGTCCGGCAGGGAACACTGGGCGTGGATGGTCGTGGTTGAGGTCCGGCAGGGAACACTGGGCGTGGATGGTCGTGGTTGAGGTCCGGCAGGGAACACTGGGCGTGGATGGTCATGGTTGAGGTCCGGCAGGGCACACTGACGTGGATGGTCGTGGTTGAGGTCCGGCAGGGAACACTGAGCATGGATGGTCGTGGTTGAGGTCCGACAGAGAACACTGTGGATCGCGGGTCGCAGTTGGACGAGGAGGACGAGGAGGACGACGAGGAGGACGACGAGGAGGAGGAGGAGAGGAGGAGGAGATGAGGAGGAGAGGAGAGGAGCAGGCAACTGACATAAAATCTAACAACCCTCACCTGGCAGGTGGGGAACAACTGGAACATAGCTGCAACCAGCGTATAAATCGATACCAAAAAGAAATAAAATGTTTGTTTGAGGTTCATCACTCTACCCAAGGATGACCCTAAAAACAACCAAAAAACATAAACAACCAGCTATCTGTATAAATTGATTCTTTCATGTGAAACATGTCCGCTGTGTAGTGCTGCAACTTTACAACATTTCCCACTACAAATTGCTCTATCGAGGTTATCAGGGATATCTAGCTCACTAGACCCAAGAGACCCAATAGAATGCAATAAACAGTTTCCATCCAGATCCACTATGTTAGGCATGATGTTAGACCAGTACCAGTCCAGGTCCATGTGTTCCATAATTGTCTTAAATTTGTTGCGGGCATTTGCAGGTTATTTCCAACTCATACCAATGAACACTCCCATCTTAGCAAATCCGACTTGGTTATGCCAGATTTCTCTGGGAGCCAGCCGCTTCTCGCCGTTTTCTGCCTTTAGTTTGGAGGGGCGACCTCGATGGAGCATTTTATAGGAAAATTTGCGGGGAACCAGCCTTTTCTCGTGCAAAAGATTTTTTCTACAAAATGCCAGTGTTATACTCCTGGATTGTGCCCCAAAATGCTTTATGCGTTTTATGACAAAGTCCAATGATTGGGAAGGTAAGGTTTTCCCAAAAACAATAAATTAATAACTCTTGTCTTGCCTGGAAAGGGTTCTATAAAATAGATTCTAATATTATAAAATGTAATTTCCAATCCAGCCCTGGGTTTGACAGGAAGGTTTCGGCGAGGAGGAAGAGGAACAAAAACAGTTTATGGGGACCCAGCTGTGTGTCCAGGAAATGAAGGGCCCAGTGGTGTGGAAGGAAGCTTTCCGATCGATTCCATCGGTGGCCACAAAGGGAGCGACAGCGGAAAACAATAGGAAACCACAACAACGGGAGACGACAGGGGGACGCAACTGTGCAACATATACTATAGCGTACATGCGTTTATATATGCTGGTACCAATGTCTACCTCATCAACAACAATAAGCAAGCCTTTTGTCCTGCACAACATGCCCTGGGCAAGCAGGTCCATGAAAACCACAATGGCATGAAAGGCGCAATCACCAGCCGCCCTGGTGCTGCAATCAACATGCCGACCGTGGCTCTCAGCTGCAGCTTGAAATTGTGGCCCAAAGCCTTCCACAGATTCTTTGGGAATCCATGGGCGGCTGGAATAAGGGCCATGAAAATCTGCAGCCCAGGCAGGTACCCAGTGGCTGCTTTCGTAAAGGGAGAGGAATTATTTTGATTCCTTTGTCGCCTATCCAGTAACCTGGCTGACCCCAGAATTCCCTTCCACATCGCAGCCAATGATCAATAAATTCCACAACCTAGGATGTCCACCATTGGGTCATCCTCTATGAGTTGGAAGGCCATTTGCCTTGCTTCATCCTCCTTGATTTGTTGAAGGGTATCTGCAGCTAGGTGCTTCTCCAGCCAGCGCATATACACATGCCTCTGCTGTGTCACCCTTGTTGTAATTTCGTCTTCCTCAATTTCCTCCTCAAATTCAAGCGGGGGGGTGAAACTTGGTTTGGTGACAACCCGCTGGTGCCAGTCCTCCTTCGCCCAAGCAAAAATGTCCTTGGCTCTTGGCTGATTGTTCCTGGCTGGTGTAGTAGCTGGACTGGTTAAGCTTTGCTTTTGGTCCCCAAGGTGCTTTGCACGTGAATTGGAAATAGGGTACCCTCCTTGATCCTCTTGTCTTTCTGACTGTCCACTTGATGTTCTCCACAACCTGCTTCTCAGCTTCACTTAGGGACCTTTCTGAAGCTATTTGCTTGAGTGCCTCAATGTCTTCTTCTGGACCTTCTTTTTTCTTTTGGCTTTTGTCTGCCTCCAGCACAACCCTTTCAAGCCATGCTTCACCTGCCCATTGCCCCATGGCTCTGCCTGCGCATCTTTTCGAAGGGTGCCAGGAAGAGGGTATTGCCTTTTTTGCCTGTGCTGTAAGGCAAAAGGAATTGGAAAACAACGTATTTTTTACCACCTTTCTCAGCCTTCCTGGTGTAGAAACCAACTTTTTGCTCAATCAACAATTCTTGCGGTATGGGATCCGAAGCCATGCTGATGTTTTTGGCGATGTCTGGATATGTCAATTCCGCCTCCTTCATCTGCTCTTCATTTTCAGCATTGCGGCCAGCGTCCCTCATGCCTGAATATGTTTTGCCATTGATTGTGCCCCGCAGCTTCAGGCGCAGGAATTCTCTGTAGTCTTCAATAGGAATCGGTTTTAATCCAATAGGGTTGCCTGGTGCCTCCACTCCAAGCATCAAATCTTGGAGAATCTCAGTACTACTCAGTACAATTGCCCAGACTTTCAAATAGCCTGGCCAGCAGGCACTTGAGCTTGTCTCTGATGCCCTGGCCTGGAACCTCAGCCCGCCTGCCTTGTCTGCATCGCAAAAAGCAGGCAACCCACCAGCCTGACCAATGGAAGCTTTCTTCCCCTCAAGCTTCCCATATTCCGGGGCTGGGAAGTTGTGTAATCACCGTGGGTCTTGATCAGGGAACTCACAAGACTGTAGCATTGCACATATTTGCACACCTCTGATCCTGAATGGCCAGAAAGGCGGCTGTCTCAAGTCCAGGGGTCGTCTGCCCTGAGAATCCTGTGGGTACAGGCCTTCATTTGCCGGCCCCTGAATGCGAAAGTGGCTGTTCCACCTCGGACCCACAGCAAGTACAAGTTGTTGGGGTCATTGAACCTTGCCCCTAAGTCGAAAGCAAGAGGGGCTTTCATTGGCAACTCCACAGCACAGCTGAACTCTTCCATCCAAACGTCCATGGGTACCTTCCCCCCGAATTTGCCAATGCTGCCAAGCCACACCTTGGTGACACCAGCACTTGCCAATGATTGCCAAGGCTTTTGAAGCCTGAGTGTGGGTCACCTTAAGTGTCCGCTTTGCCACACTGAATCCATTGAATGTGTTTTTCAGTGGGCTTGTTGTGGCCAAAGGGATCTCCACACCTTGCAAATGCAAGGCCCTGCAAAGCCTTTCCTTGAAGGCTTGGAAATGCTCGTCCCCTGGGACCTCAACAAATAGGCCAAAAGAGGCTGGGAAAAGAGCTGCTGGTTGGCCTTCCCGAGTAAATCTTCATCGTGGGCCCTGATTGGGAAGCCCAAAAATTGGATGCCTTCTTCAAGTCCTTCACCTCCCACGGAAGAATATCTATGTCCTACTTAAGAGTTCTATATTATTCCACCATTAACCACTATCTTTAAGTTTCCTTTTTTGTTTTGTTTTGTAGTTGTTTAGTGATTGTTTTTTTTTCTGAGTCTTCTGTTGAGTCTCTGTTTTCCAGTTGCTTTTTTTTGCTTCTCTTTTGGTTTTCCGAATTACTTTTCTTTTTTTTCTCGTTTTTTTCGGAATCAGCACCTCTCTCTCTCTCTCTCTCTCTCTCTGTCTCTCTGGGCATTCCAAATCACAAACTGCTTGGTGGTTTCAACCCCTCTGAAAAAAAAATAGTCAGCTGGGATGATTAATTCCCAATATATGGAAAAATGTTCCAAACCACCAACCAGTGATTATTAACAATCATTAACCATCATTAACCATCAATATTCCCACTGCTACAAGCTGCTGACTCCCTCCTCCTTGAAGCGATCACAAGGCCTGTAAAGCTCGGTGTCGCCCCTCAGCGATCGACTTTTGTTCGCCGGCGAGACGTCGTGTCTCAAGGAGAGATCTAACAGGTTATGTCATATCATGCAATGCAGACCGTATTAAACTGATATAATATGAGTTAACATACAAATACATCATATGATATATCTAAGAAACCAACAGAAACTACAAAACAATGTATGGCAATGAAGCATGTCAGTATCAGTATGAATAATGTACGTATATTGCCAATGTGTAAATATATATATATATATATTAATATAAATACATATGTGGATACAGGTATTACATTGTATGAATATCACCGTGTATATATATATATATATATGTGTGTGTACATATGCATATTTAATGCACATGTTTATACTGTGGCAAAGCCAATGACACAAACCACCGCTTCTATTTAGGAAAGTTGATTCACCATGGCATACATCGGGGCAAGCGATAACCACGGCAAATCTGATACACCCTGCTGCCCGGCCAAAGAAAGTGAACAAACACATCAGCTGAACATCACTCTGGATTTTTTTCATAAATCACAAACCAGAAAAGTTCTGGATAACCCCCACCACTATAATTTACAGTGATGTCGCAGTGAGGCCGCAAACACAATTCATCCAAATGTTCAACAATCTATTAGATTCGTTAAAGCTGAGAAAGGGAATGTAAGCACCTTATGCTGCCAGCGACTGTGGTGCTGTTCTTGGTGTTCAAATGTTCGCATTTTTTTCCGGGATATTGTTTCATATGATCACATATTATATATACATATATAATATACATTTAAATACATGGCAATACATGGCATATATATAATTATATATATATAGTCATCCTAGGGATGATAGACTATGGGAAGTTATTTTAAACACGCACCAATGGGAGTGTCTGGATGACTTGTTGTTGTCGTGTTGTTTTTTTTCCACTCCCATCCAGAACGGGCCGACCCATTGACCCGAAAGGATCCGCCAAGCAGCTCCAATGAAAATAACATGTCCGGATCAGTTTCATCCGCCTGCGACGTGAACAAAAAAAAGCCACCCGTGGTGGCAGCACGAAGAGAATCAGGCAACCCGACAAAATCCGATGTTGATTAAGCCATGTTATCATATGTTATCAATACGAATTATGACAGTATAACCAATCAATATTATGTGGCTGGGGTGGCCCAACCAAGACGCAAAAGCTCGACTAATTCTGATCAGTTGCACCAGTGACTCATGGGTGAAATGCTGCTTCTGACCCACCATATACATAAAACAAACCAACTTCGCGAAATCAGGGGCACCAGCTTATACAGGGAACCCTCAATTGGGGTCATCTCCCCCAATTCTAGTAGCTTGGAGCACAGAAAACAGGTTTAAAACCACCAGCCACTGGGAGCATCATCCCATCTGCTGGATCCAATGATTTGACGGGGCTGTCTTTCAGATTCATATCCACATAGACAAACAAAAACACAATGCCTAGTTGTGCGTCATTGAGTCACGGTACCTTTTTTCTGCATCAAAACTATAGTGGTCACGGGATGGGATCAGTCACTGCTGTTCCTCGCTTCACTTCACCACAATAAGTGACACGATATGTGGGGATAACCGGGTCCAGCCGTAGCTTCTGGTAGGCCCAGTTCCCCCCACTTGAACTATCGATTTTCTCATAAGAACCACAATTTATAAAGAACATTTCCCAGTGGGCGATGGTTGATGACACCAAGTGCATTCTGTGATGTACATGGTACATAGACCCCGGCAACAAGGCAAATATACCCTCAGGTAGTTTACCATAATTATGGAAACTCGCCATTGTTTATAGGTAAAACTAAATGGGCCATCTATACCATAGCTATCTTCAATTCCCAAAGGGCATCCCCATTTTACCTCATGATTAAACCATACGCATTGAAAATCATTGAAATGGGATATACAATCGTATATATCATTGTGCCCTGCAATCGCCTGTATTGTACCCACCGGTAATCACACATGGCACGATTCAAAATTCTGTGTTAAGGGTGGTTTAGTTCCATTGCGATGTTCGATTACGAGAGGGTACACCTCAAAGCCCCCATGAAAACCATCATTGCATTGTCTTAGATTTGCTTAAGTAACCCCCAAATAGTAAAAACACATTCATATTCCCAAAGAAGATTCCCCAAAATACGCAGTGTATTTCCCATTGGTAAAGTCAAACAACACCGACTACCCTCCAGTAAACTAACATAACTAGGAAAATCACCATTTTCAATGCGTAAATCGACTATAAATGGCAATTTTCAATAGCTGTGTTATTATGTTATTTTACCATAGGGTAAACAAACCCTCATTCTTATCCCACCCAAATTTACAACCTCACCATGGGGGTCATCGGGCATTCCGCCTCTGGGACCCTAACATCTGGAACAAAAGGACTTCGAAGCCTCGCACCGGAGAGTTGGGGATCAATTCCCAACAGAAACAGGTTTTTTGTGTCACCACTTAGTGGCACCAAAAAACTGGGGAAACATGCGGATTTAACCAATCAGAATGAGGATCCAACAGAGGGGATTTCACATGATTTCACCCACTGGTGACTTGACCAACTCCAAGAAATTTATCAAAAAGTGGTGTTTTCCCTGGAAGATCCTGCATATGTCATGTCAATGTCAACATAATCTACCTTCTGGTAAATTAACATAACTATTGAACATGGCCCAGTCGAAATAGTTGATTTTCCCTAGAAAATGGTGGATCTTTCCATTGCAAACTGTAAACGTTGACCATTTTTAGTTGCAACTCGAAGAGTCCACTGTGATCATGTGCATCCCGGCATCCCCCGGTTGGATCACCGAGCTGGAGCACCGGAGCAGTATGCCAGTACCAAACCAGGGGCTCCATGGGGGTCTTGAAAATAGGGGGAAGGGATTATTGCTTGACTCAACTCAATTGATCAAAAAAATTGAATTGAATCCTCATTGATACTGGAGTGATCTGGATTTGCATGAGCAAAGCATGAATAAATTGTGGTAAACTCAAGAATTCTTCCACCCCAATTTGTGGTTGACTATCAGGGAAGCCTGGAATGATTTGTAATAAAACCACCATATAAGACGTCTTTTGTTGATGGTATTTGATGGCAAACGGTCCCCGCATCGATTTCGATGCGGCCTTCGGGCGACCAGGGCCTCGAAGCTGAAGTCAAAATGCCTCCGAATCGGCGATTTCACCCGAAATCCATGGGAAATAGTAGTTAATAGTGGTTAATAGTGGTTAATAATGGTTAATGATGGTTAATCATTGGTATATAATAATCAATGGGAGATCTTCAATATCCAACAGATGGAGGTACTTTAGTACCATATGTTTGGCCATATGAATTGTGGGGATATTGCCTGAAATATAGACCGAAAAAATAGGCCAAACATATATGGTCTCCAGTGAAAAAGTTCCTGAAATGGCCATTGATTTATCGGGGAAATCATCAAAAATCATCTGGCAATGGACAAACCATCAAACATCATCAACAATCAATGGGTGACCACAAAGAATACCCTCTGTCAAACTAACATAGCTATGGAAAATCAGCCTTTTTATAGCTAAATCATCTATAAATGGACCATGTTGCATAGCTGTGTTAGTCATAACCAGAGGGTAATTGTTCGTAAATCAAAAACGGATCCACCATCATAATATTAGGTAATATTACCATTCTTATGGGTGCTATAAACCATCAATAAACCATCATTTTATAGGCTGCTTCATTACCCATATGCTGCATGTATGGAATAGTTTCCAACATGTGCCCGAACAAAATCACCCAGTTTTGTAGGCAAATATACCATAAACGGGGGCATATGGGTTATTGCTTTAATACCATTACCAGGGTTTCAGTCGGTCATGGTGATTTACCAACAGTTCCATAGGGATGGAACTTGATTTCACCAAGATATGGACATGGTCTACACCGAGGATGACAAAAAACAACGGCTATGTGGGGATTGATTGGGACAAATAGCTGATTCATTATGGGAGTTGACTGATAATGGGATCTCTCTCCGGGGATTTGTTTAAATATAAGGGCTGAATGTTGACAACTGGTCAACCGATTGGGATGAACTGCTGATTGGTTGATGTTGTGGTCCCACCATTCGAAGAGGGATTTCATGAGTCATGGAGAAACCCCTTTTCCATCCAGTGGTTTAGTCATGGATGCTCCCATGACTATCACATATTTCAACTTTTGGGGGCTGCCCCAAAAGACAGACCAGGGATTTGATGACATCATTTACGTAAGAACTGGGAAGTGTCGGTTGAAACAGAAAACCATAGGAAAACCATAGGAAAATGGTGGTTAGTAGTGGTTAATAGTGGTTAATGATGGTTAATCATTGGTTAAACAAATGGCTGGTTGGTGGTTGGCCTACTCCTCTGAAAAATGATGGAGTTCGTCAATTGGGATGATGACATTCCCAACTGAATGGAAAGTCATAATGCTTTCATGTTCCAGTCACCACCAACCAGCAGTTGTTGAACTAATGCATAGTGGGATTTCATAAAGAGAAGCATCAACAAAAATAATTGAGCCCGATCCTTCACTGAATAAATGGCAAGGCAACACACATGAAGATCCACATCAGTGGGAAAATTGTTCCACCGGTTTCCTGCTAAAAGCACAGGGCCCATGCCCAAAAAAAAGCCTGATCACACCCTGATGAGTCACGGTATAATAAGCCACACATGAAGATTGCTAAGAGTCCAATTAATTGAATACTGCGAACCTCTCCTGTATTACCCTGTATTGCCAATTCAAAATCTAAAAGCCTGAGTTGAGCCTGATTTGACCATGAAAGGGGTGATACGCGGCATCTTGGTATTGGCATAAAAACAGATACAAAAACGATTCAAAAAAAAACAGGGGTATGCATTTCCTCTCCCATCTACCAAGATCTAAACCTTTCTGACCTGACCTACCCCGCTTTTCGAAGAAGAGTGCCATCTTTGTGTGGACTTTTTGGTTGAAGGGAAGGGGGTGTTGTGAACTCCAAATTTTAAGAATGTCAGAAGGCATTTTCTTGTTTTCTTCATGCCAATGAAGGTTACATCGTGCAGTAAACCCGCTTTCCACACATAGCAACTGCCTTTCTTGAAACAAACATTCACAAAACATTGCAACTCATTAGAACAGTCAAACCATTATCAAAAGAACTACTCCATGCAGCAGGTGCCTGCAGTGCCTTTGCAAAGTTGGTTTATAACTAGGTTTTGTGATACTGCCCTGAGGAAATAACTACACAAATCATCAAACATCATCAACAAGCAAAGGGTGACCACAAAGAATACCCTCTGGTAAACTAAAATAACTTTGGGAAATCAGCCTTTTAATAGCTAAATCATCTATAAATGGTCCATTTTCATCCATTTTCCATAGCTATGTTAAATTACCAGAGGGTAATTTTTTTGGCCTGGTCACATGATCTGTTACCCCCATGATCACCGTGTATGCGGTTATATCACCCATATTGAATGACCGTATTTTAGCACATCCCCATTAACCCAATGGAATTCAAATTGGCCCAGGAGTTTACACATGGGTAAAACATGGCAAAACAAATGGCTATAACATGGCGTAACAATATGCCACACAACTGGTATCAACTGGTTGCCTACAGTACCCCAGCCATGCAGCAACCCCCGACCAAACATTCAATAGAATGGTTTAAGGGAAGATTTAAATCGGAAAGCCCATGATCTTCATGGGAAAATCGATGGTTTCCAGTTTCGGTTTTCCCAACAAAACCAATCCATTGAAACATTTTTCGTGCCTGTACATTGCATGGCAGCGCACGTTTTCGCCGGAGCACCGTGTCTCGGGACAGGGCTGCAGCAAATCCTGGATGCTGCAAAAGAGACGCGCAGGGGTTCCGGGATCATGATCAATGGCCATTTCAGGAACCTAAATTGGAGGTACCTACCATATTTAAGGCCTATATAAGGCCTATTTTTTCGGGCATATCCCCACAATGTTTGGCCTTATATGGTACTAACGTACATCCAGTTTAGGATCCTGGAATTCCCATTGACATGATGGGATATCATCGTTAATCGTACTATCATCAACCATGATAATATCGTTACCGTGGGATATATTACATTATAATGACATATCATGGGATATTATATGGTGGGATATCACTACAATGGGACAGTCATGGGTATATGACATTTGGGCGTGTCTGAATCCACCAAATCCACCAACTGATACTAATTGGTGGTTTTAACCCCTCTGAAAAATATGAGTTCGTTAGTGCGATGATGACATTCCCAACATATATGGAAAGTCATAAAATTCATGTTCCAAAACACTAACCAGTATAGTATAGTTGAGTCTGTGAACTTGTCAAGTCGGCTCGTCTGGAAACAACCATGCTTCATGGGAGTGCCCGTCACCGAAGTGGTCCAACAGTCCATCCCTTGCCGGCGAATTCCAAAAAAATACTTTACTTCGAGTTATCCCCACCATGACATTTATACGTTTTGTTACTGGCAAATCTTCTGGCATTCTATCTGACATATCTTCTGGCATTTTATCTGGCATATCTTCTGGCATTCTATCTGGCATATCTTCAGGCATATCTTCCATTCTACCTGGCATATCTTCTGTATGTTCTGGCATATCTTCTGGCACTCTATCTGGCATATCTTCTGGCATATCTTCTGACATTCTATCTGGCATTCTATCTGGCAAATCTTCTGGCATTCTATCTGGCAAACATTCTGGCACTTTATCTGGTATACCTTCTGGCATTCTATCTGGCATATCTTGTGGCATTCTATCTGGCATATCTTCTGGCATTTTATCTGGCATATCTTCTGACATTCTTTCTGACATTCTTTCTGGCATTCTATCTGGCATATCTTCTGACATTCTATCTGACATCTTTTCTCACATTCTTCCCGTTGAGGTCCGGCAGTGCCCACTGCGATCTGGAAGTCGCGGTTGAGGTCCGGCTGTGCCCACTGCGATCTGGAAGTCGCGGTTGAGGTCCGGCAGTGCCCACTGCGACCTGGAAGTCGCGGTTGAGGTCCGGCAGTGCCCACTGCGATCTGCAACTCGCGGTTGAGGTCCGGCAGTGCCCACTGGGATCTGGAGCTCGCGGTGGAGGTCCGGCTGTGCCCACTGGGATCTGGACTGCGAGGAGGAGGCGGCGGGTGAGGAGGCGGAGGAGGCAGCTCTGATAAAATCTAACAACCCTCACCTGGCATGTGGGGAAAAACACCTGTAAGACTATAAGAGACTCAAAATGAATGAGTCCAATACTCAATTATGGATATGTAAAGATGTTCATGGATGTTTATAGAATTTTATGGATGTTTATAGGGAAACATCTAATGGGGAATGGGATGAAGACCATCTTAGGCCAAAGGATCCAGACATATCCAGGCGGACAGAGCATGTCTTTTTGTCCATGTTGATCATGACATTCCCGCTGCGGGCTCATTTGGTGTTTCAGTTTCTCCAGTGACACTTTTGACTTGGCCAGGAAAAGCCAAGTCTGCAAAGCGCGGGAGACTGTCAGTACCTGTAAACAATCGTATCCGATCCTATTCTTGGAGTCAGGAAAATGGTCTGCAACCTGATTTCGCTTGCAGCCTCATATCTTGTCTCGGCCGGCAGCATCTTCCGAATCTCCCGTCATGTGCCGCATCAGCAAGGTATCATGCAAGCCAGGCCGCCAAATGTGCGACGGTGAATGCTAAGGCATCGATGCGACCTGCCCTAGGCATGTATCCCCAAGGTTTTTAAAATATGGCTGTGGAAATCTTTGGTAATTACTAAATGGAACCAAATGGTTTACTAAGATTGATCAAAAACCATGCATGAGCAAATCACGCGTTTGTCTAGCAAAAGCATCTACAAACTTGGATCTGCCCAAGGAACCCCCAAAAAGTAAAACATATTCCCGAGAGATTCCCCGTTTTAGTGGATTTACCATTGGGAAAATAAAACATAACGGACTAATCAAATCCAAGCACATGTTTAATTTTCAATGGCTATTGACCCGAACACTGGGACCAAACCAACCCCACGTAGGGGGCACATTTCTTAGAAAAAAACATCTGAATGGGCCAAGAATTGAGCAATACGCATATTTATCCAAAATTGAGGTCCTCAAACAAGATAGACACGTGTTTCCAGCATGTTACAAATTCCTTCCTCCATAGTCTCCAGTTTTCCAACTTGTGTATCTTTTTTGGGACTACATGGGGTTACTAGATTGGATTACCAGAATCATCGAAAAACCTGCGGGTTTCCCGACCCACAGAGTCACCTTTTTCTCACCCCGCCGTACCCCTGCCTGGACGAAAGTCCTGACACTGCCTCAGCCCATGAGGTGTGATATTCGAGGTGCCGCCTCATATGATTAATCAGTTTTGTTGCAAACCCCATGATCATTATATACTTTATATCCTAGTTATATTACTTACATTACTTATAAATCTTAACATGATCATTAGCTAACATAAACCTGAGTTATATTACGTATAAACCAACAAAATGCTGCTCAGTGAGGCACCACCTTTCACTTTTGTGGCTGGAGACTATCGCCTTCAGGCTACTCAACGAAGCTATGGATGTCAGGTTGTAAACACAACAGGCAGAGTTTCTGAGTCTTTGGGATTCTGAATGCACAAAAATGAAAGATTGGAAGGTATACCCATCAACGAAAATAATCCAGGAAACAAGGAGAAAACATTATGGAACAATCAACCGTCATAATAATTATTCTGAATTATCATGATGGCCATGGTTACGATCATAATTCCACTGACTGTAAAGATAATCAGATAATCATAGGGATCAATGGCTTGGTGATTAAGGGACCATTTACGAACTTTCCCATTATTTCATGCGAAAAGGTTTGGTTTCCTTTAGATGTTTCCTTGCACCAAGCCATTGATTAAAAAAACACTTGCAATTTTGCTGATCACTTGGGGTCCCCCATGTGAAACCGCCTAGTTGACATTGAAAGCAGCATCCAGCAACCAAATGGAGAAGTGGAGCGTCATCTGCCAACGACGATATACTCAATGGATTGGTGTAAAGAAAACCTAGAGGAAACCATGGATTGTCCCATGAAGTATGGGAACATCTATCCTCTAACATTTCCCTCAAACCAATCTGTTGATACACATGGCTCAGAACATACATATGAGATGATCGTATGAATCGTATCTCAAATGGTGGTCCATATTATCTGACTGATGGCACTGATGGCATCCGACGGCCAATGACCCCATGACGCGATTTAAATATGCACCAGCTGACCGTTTCTGTTCATTCCCCACCTGCCAGGTGAGGGTTGTTAGATTTTATCTAAGTTGCCTGCTCCTCCTCCTCCTCCTCTCCTCCTCCTCTCGTCGTCCTCCTCCTCTCGTTGTCCTCCTCCTCTCGTTGTCCTCCTCGTCTCGTTGTCCTCCTCGTCCTCCTGCTCAACTGCGACTCGCGATCCACAGTGTTCGCTGCCGGACTTCAACCACGACCATCCACGCCCAGTGTTCCCTGCCGGACCTCAACCGCGACCATCCACGCCCAGTGTTCCCTGCCGGACCTTCAACCACGACCATCCACGCCAGTGTTCCCTGCCGGACCTCAACCACGACCATCCACGCCCAGTGTTCCCTGCCGGACCTCAACCGCGACCATCCACGCCCAGTGGTGTTCCCTGCCGGACTTCATGTAGGAATGTCAGATAGACTGCCAGATAGAATGCCAGATAGAATGCCAGAAAGAATGCCAGAAAGAATGCCAGATAGAATGCCAGATAGACTGCCAGATAGAATGTCAGATAGAATGTCAGAATATATGTCAGATATAATGCCAGATAGAATGCCAACATATATGCCAGATATGTCAGATTAATGCCAAAATATATGTCAGATATAATGCCAGATAGAATGCCAGAATATATGCCAGAATATATGTCAGATAGAATGCCAGAATATATGTCAGAATAAATGACAGGTAGAATGCCAGAATATATGTCAGATGAAATGTCAGAAAATATGTCAGATAGAATGCCAGATAGACTGCCAGATAGAATGCCAGGTGGAATGTCAGGATATATGCCAGATAGAATGCCAGAATATATGCCAGAATATATGTCAGATAGGATGTCAGAATATACTAAATATATGTCCAAATATACGTCCTGACATGTCATGGTGGGGATCACACGAAGTAGAGTATTTTTTTTTGCTGAACATCTGCCAACGACAAGTGACGGGTTACGTGGGGTAACTAATCCCAACTTGTGGGGTCAAGTCATTCATTGGATTGGTTTAAGGGAAAATCTACAGGAAACCATGGTTTTTACCATCAAATATAGGGCTTTCCGGTTAAAATGTTCCCATCATCCAATTCTATGAGTCATACCAGAGTTTCCAAGAAGCCATGCCGAGTTGCTAGGGAAATGAAATGGAAAAAAAATGCCATCGTTAAAAGCTTCTTCTTGGCTTCTTCGAATGGCCAGCATGCGCGCCTTGGAATGGCCAGAAAACCCCGGAGGAGTTTCCTGGGCATAGGATGGGTCTACCTCCGGAATGGCCATGAAGAAGTAGGAAAATGATGACAAACCGCTTCGCTCCATGAATGACATGTATGTGTCAACAGTTTCCTCAGGTTGACAGGAAGGTAACATCATATAAGTATAGTGAATCTGTGTGGTAGCCATGGAGTATTAGTGGACACAGTTTTTTTATACGCCATCCATTGGAGAAATGCTGTTATTCTTCCATATGTCGATACTGCTATTTACTAATATACCATTCTCTCAAACCTCCCGGCCTCTTCTGCTCATGGCTGATTTTTACACATACAAACCATCCATGATTTCTTTCTCGAGCGGACACTTTAAATTACCTAATATTCGGCTCTTACATTGTCACATGTGCCATTATTCGTTCGAGGCAAAATCCACATTCAAATCAACGTGCACTTTTGCGAAAATCACCCTGCAATTACGATTTCAAAAGCCTCGGTTGCACAACTCTGTACCTGTGCATTGTACTGATCCCGTTCCAATTTTAAGAAAATCGCACTTGCATTGGCAGGGACATTTCCAAGCTCTCATGAGGAATAAAAAACTATAGTGCCACTTGCCTAATTGTTCACTAGCAAATTCAAAGATTTAGAACGCCATAAATCACAGTAAATCCCCATTGGATCACCATGGAAGTTGCAAGTTCATGGTGGGTTTGGGACAATTCACATTCTCAGGCCACGGTGCGCAAGAAGCACTGGCTGGTGTCCTGTTTGAATCATATGTGCCTTGATCACCACCGCATTAACCTCTGACATAAAACTTCAGGTGAACACACACACATATATATATAATACATTTAAATTTACACAAATATACATGTGCAAAATATACATGCATTACATTGCATGACATTCCACACACGTCATATCATCAATGGGAATTTCTGGATCCTAAAATGGAGGTACTGTACCATATAAGGCCATATTTTGTGGGTATATTCCCTGAAATTTAGGCCTTATATAGGCCTTATAATTATATGGTAGGTACCTCCAATTTAGGTTCCTGAGATGGCCATTGATATAATATATATATATATATATAATAGTGGCATTATTCTCATTATTTGTGTGTGTATCGCCCAGCATTGACCATGTCCGGAACCATGTCTGGTGCCATGACGCCCTTCCCATGACTCCCATGACCACGTCACCATGGGTTCTGCGACTCCCTCATCGTAAAATGGAGTCTGGCCCGACAACAATTCCTCACTCGAATTGTAACGCGGACGTGTTACGCGGATGGCTGGAACTTTGGGGGCTGGGGAGCCAACAAATATGGCTATAGATCGCTATCATTGAATTCATATTAGCCTTGGGCAATGTACCATGGCCCTAGCAGATGTCAGCAAATATATTTCCAGCTAGTGCCGGCTGCATGAATTCGCATTCTTGGCAAAAAACATCCATGGCTTCGGTGAGATCCGCTGTGTTTTTTGATGTGTTTTGATTCAATTGCTCTGCTAAACTCTTCTGGTTGGTGGTTTCAACCCCTCTGAAAAATAGGAAAGTCCAGTTGGGGTTACTATTCCCAACATATGAAAAAATAATCCAAATGTTCCAAACCACCAACAACTCTTCATATTTCTAGCTCTGCTAAAATGTCTGGTCATGGCAACCGAACATCGCCCGTTTCGTGAACGATGATTTTCCCAGTGAAATCTGCACTCATAGGGGGCTTTCCAGCCAGCCATGTTTGATTTCTATGGCGACGTTGCCCAATTCATGGCCCTGATCATCTGGTTGGAATCTTCCCCAGCTTTGATGAAGGAATTTAGCCATTCCAATAGGATATTAATGACATTAATGGAGAAAATCACTGTGGAAACTGTAGTGGTAATCACTACCCTACTTAGATGGGCCATGGTTTGTTGGTAGTTTGTGCTTTATAACCCAGTTCCTGACCAGGATTTGCGTTCTTCCCATGGCTCATCTAAGCATAGCCAAGCAAAAAAAACATGAATATGTATATATATATATATATATGTATAAATATATATATATATATATAATTATACGCATCACTATATTTTATATATAAATGTAATAATTATATATTTCTATGATATATATATATATATATACCTGTACCCAAAAAGGGTCGGTTAACCCATATTCCACCCCCCAAAAAAAAATCGAAAAATGGCGAGGGGCATAGGTGAGGACCCCCAGAGCCCACCAATCCACCGAGGAGTCGTGAGTGTGGGGGTACCTGCAGGTGGTAGCAACGTGGGACCGATGGCCTACTTTCGAACGTAGGGAAAACCATAGGAAAACCATAGGAAAATGGAGGTTTTAATGGGAAAACCATAGGAAAACCATGGGAAAACCATAGGAAAACCATAGGAAAATGGAAGTTCATTGGTGCGTTTTACGTAGGGTTGCTGGATGGGTTGCTGGGGGTTGCTGGGATTCTTACTAGTGATGAAATGGATCATTCCCGAAAATTCCCTACGTTTAGCACCAGTAAGTCAAAAAGCCCATGTGTATCCGAGTTTGGGGGAACCAACGTGCTATTTTCTGCCAAATGTTGATGGGAAATTAGAATAAACAATAAACCATGGATACACCATGATAAAGCGCTTCATTCAGGGGTATCCTGTTTTTAGAGACCAATGATACCAATGTTGGTCTATGAATATTTTCTGGGCTAGGGACGACTCCAGGGGTGATAGACTCACCAATCCATTTCCAAGTCACAGCAGCACGGCCCACTATTGAATGGTTCAAAGGGGAGCCAGCCATAGGATTCTCTAAGGCAGCTGACTCATTGGCCAATATGACTGCTGAACATGTCAGGTGTCTGAGTCTAGGCAAGTTGGACTTTGTTTTTTTCCCAAGGTCACTTGACCATTTCGCATTGTGACAGCAAAACACTTTTTCCCCACCTGCCAGGTGAGGGTTGTTAGATTTTATGTCAGTTGCTTCCTCCTCGTCCTCCTCCTCCTCCTCGTCCTCTTCCTCCTCGTCGTCCTCCTCCTCCTCCTCGTCGTCCTCCTCCTCGTCGTCCTCCTCGTCCTCCTCCTGGTCCTCCTCGTCCTCCTCCTGCTCCACTGCGATCCATGTCAGTGTGCCCTGCCGGACCTCAACCACGACCATCCACGTCAGTGTGCCCTGCCGGACCTCAACCACGACCATCCACGCCCAGTGTTCCCTGCCGGACCTCAACCACGACCATCCACGCCCAATGTTCCCTGCCGGACCTCAACCACGACCATCCCCGCCCAGTGTTCCCTGCCGGACCTCAACCACGACCATCCACGCCCAGTGTTCCCTGCCGGACCTCAACCGCGAGTATCCACGCCAAGTGTTCCCTGCAGGACCTCATGTAGGAAGATATGGGACAAAGAATGTGCAGAAGAAAGTTAGAAAGAATGTCAGAAAGAATGTCAGAAGATATGCCAGAAGATATGCCAGATAGAATGCCAAATAGAATGCCAGATAGAATGCCAGAAGATATGTCAGAATATATGCCAGAAGATATGCCAGATAGAATGCCAGATAATATGCCAGAAGATATGCCAGATAGAATGCCAGATAGAATGCCAGAATATTTGCCAGATAGAATGCCATGCCAAAGATATGCCAGATAGATATGCCAGATATATGCCAGAAGATATGTCAGATAGAATGCCAGAAGATATGCCAGAAGATATGCCAGAAATATGCCAGATAGAATGCCAGATATGCCAGAAGATATGCCAGATAGAATGCCAGAAAGAATGCCAGAAGATATAGAATGCCAGAAGATATGCCAGATAGAATGCCAGAAGATATGCCAGATAGAATGCCAGAAGTATGCCAGATAAATGCCAGAAGTTTGCCAGATAGAATGCCAGAAGATTTGCCAGATAGAATGCCAGATAGAATGTCAGAAGATTTGCCAGTAAGAAAATGTATAAATGTCATGGTGGGGATCACACGAAGTAAAGTATTTTTTTTCCCGTGTGAAACTGCCGGCTGAGATAACTGCACAGATTGATCACATTAAAGCCAACCACATCACTCCAAGAATAAACAGCCCAACAAGCAGCTTTAAAAAACAGATCCATAGAAACAAAACGAAGACAACAAACAAAACAGTCCCAGTCCAAGCCCAACTAGTCACATCCTAAAACCACCGATATAAACTACATCAACACTGGTTGGTGTTGGTGGTATACCTACCCCTCTGAAAAATATGAAAGTCAAATGGGATTATTGTTCCCAATATATGGAAAAATCATCCAAATGTTCCAGTCACCACCAACCAGAACAAATCCTCCAACACACCTACCACACCACGTAGCTTTTGGGGCACTCAATGACTTCCGGCGCCATGTATTCGGGCGTTCCCGCCAGCGTGTTGGTCTTGTTGAGCACCTCCGCCGGTCTCGCAGGCAACGCAAGGGAGATTTTTCCCATTTCAGCGAAGAATCAATGGGAAAATGGTGCTAAATAAAACATTATTATTATCCAGTCAAATAGGAATTTCCCATTATTATCCAGTCAAAAGATGGTCTTATTATTGGATATTAGTATCTGAGTGGAAAAGTATTGTATTCATGTGTATTCATGGAATATTAGTATCTTAGTGATGATTTTATGCGATATACAAGCAACACAACGCTATGGTATATGGGTGGAAGTTTAGGGAAATAATGATCAAAGACAATCTATTGGGGCACCATGCGCACAAATGCAATACTGATGGGAAAATCCATGGCTTTTAAGTGTGCATGGTCGCCTTAATCAATGAACTGCTCGGGAAAAAATAACTTCCAGGAGAGGCACACGTTTCTTTGGATGTCCTGGTGTGAGTACAGGAGACAGACGGAACTCATATCAAAAGAGATAGTTTCACACATACGTACACACATAGTCACATAGAGGAAGAACTACCCTCTGGTAATTTAACATAGCTATTGAAAATGGCCATAGAAATAGTTGATTTACCCATTAAAAATGGTGGATCGTTCCATAGCAAACTGTTAGTTTACTAGAGGGTAGTGGGGAAGAGCCCATCCCCATGAGGACTGATCTCCCAGTAGCTCTCCATGGCCAGTCAATGGTCAGTCTTATTGTTGCATTCATTTTTGCAACTGATTAAGATAACATATGGAGGTGTCCTAAAAGAGTCTAAAAGTATTGTTTTTTCTCTGAATCATCCATTTCTAGCTGGGATTTTCATGGGTTTTCCATATTTCATAAACCCTCCCATCTATTGGGGTACCCCCATGACTATGGAACCCCCCATATCTCCAGCAACATGGCAACGATTTTTCAGTACCCATCCAGTTGGTTGATTGAGCATCTAAGGCCAAGGCCGAACGACGCCCAACATGTTTCTTACGTCGGGATAGTTTTCATTGCCTTGCAGTAACTCAGGAAATCCAACAAAATCAACAATTACATGGCATTACATGGCTATACCACAGCATTGTCACATCATATATCAACAATTACATTATCACAGCATTATCACGGCTATATCCAACAAACCATCTTGGCGATATCACCAGATGTCCTCCCCCTTGCTGCCCATCCTCTCCGACATCAACCCAGCAACAAAGCGCGCGAAGCCCATGTCACAGAGCTTCACGTAGCCTTGCCTCGGGCGAAGGCGGCGAAGGGTGCCCCAATTTTGGGTGATGTGAACCTTGGTAAAACACAACCCCCCATGAATACCATGTGGGTGCTATAATGATTATCAGCATTAAACCAGCTATCAATGATATTTAGAATAACTGTCTTTAATAGCAAATCAACAATCGTTTGTATGTTTGTTTTGATGTTTTTCTCTATAATGTGGGTAAAACAATGCCATAAACCACCCATGACTGGGAATGGGAAGTTTATACCACCTATCAAAATGGTGATGACTGGGGGATGGTTTATGATTGTTATTTTAACTACATTAGTTCAATATCTGGTTATATGTACGTATCAGAAATCCCGGTTATTGCACTTATAAATCAACTTAACAAACTATGGGGCACCACCTTGTAAAACTGGTCCAGAGATAAGCTGACAGCTAGCAGCTCTCGTGTATCTGAACAGTGTATCTGAGGGGAAAAATATGCTTAAAAATGATGGGAAAAGGATGACAAATCACTGAATTCCAGGGTACGTATATATATATATATATATAAATGATAATAAATAAATATATATATATATTATTGTTTAAACAAAACCACATTGACACAAATCTTACGCGTTGACGTGATTATCGTCATCGACCATTGTTTTGACAGTTTCATTCCAGGAATGTGGGGGCATTGGATCCCACTACCAGGCTATTGATGTAATGGCGACATACCAAGTCTTGTCAAATGATACGTTGCCACTAGCCTTAAAGCAAAAAACAACTATGAACTAGCCGTAGCGAGCCATTGACCTGCTATATAGCAGCCACCCCACAAAAAGTCTAGTGCCAAAATCACCATCTAACATAGTGATCAAGTGAACCTTTCCTATCTGTCTGGGGGGTTACTAGAAATTACAAGGTGGTGCCCTCTAGTTGTAAGTTGATTGATAACCTAAAATAATTCTGGTTATATCGATATCTACACCATGACTGAATCTTAGTTCTGTTTTTTTATCAACCAATTTCGCCAACTATGTGGCATCACCTGTAGCTAAACTAACTTTTACCCAAGGCCCCGTTTTCTTTTCACCCAAGTAACTCATCCAACATCGCATTTTCTGGCTTGATATCTCCTGGGCACTGCGTCGCAGTTTTCGCACTGGGAGCGCTTTAACATTTTGAAACGGAATGCAGTAAGCTGCTTGCTCAGTTATTCTGAGGATTCTGAAGCACCAACAACCACTAATCAAGGAGGTTAACGATTATTAAAAAAAACATGATTAGTGGTTATTGATAATCAAGGCTTAATATGGCGTCATTATCGATTTAAAAAACCTATCTATGCTGGGGGTCACCAAAAGGAGACGAATCCGATGATTTGCCGAAACCAAAAATGATCAGCATGGGTTATGAACAGAACATGTAATACCATGTCAATTAATACATAAATTATGTGAATATATACTATTAATATATATATATATATATTAATAACCTAATATTACATATATTATACTATACTATGTTATAATATATATATATAAACATATATATATATAAATATAAACAATTATGAACATATTTTATACTTCAATCCATGCACCAATGAATGCACTCTACAAGCTGACCATTGTTCACTACATGAACCCAAGGTTCGATTGGTTCAACCCCAATTTTCCCTGAGTGTTCCTCACTTTTCCGCGATTTTCACAAGGGGTTCCTCCACTCTTCCCAAGGTTTGCCCCATTTTTCTCATGGTCTTCCCCAACTTTTACGCCCGAAACAGCCCCGTTCAACGGCCCGTGCACGGTGCCCAGCGGCGGTGCACGATGCAGCGCTCGTGTAGATGCTCCAGCGCCGCTACGAGGCAGGCCACGTAGAAGGCACACGCGGAGCCGCGGGGACGGTCCTCCAAAAAAACCTGCGTGCCGTGGCAATCAATGGATGGATCATGGGTGGACCATGGATTTATTGTTGATCATTAGGTTAATGGCTATTAAATGCTATTAATGGTTAATGGATGCTAATGGTTCTTCACTCATGGTTATTGGATGTTATTGGTTATTGATGATTGGCTAGGATGTGATGATTGGGACAATGCAGGTAGGAAAAACAGCCAGTTTATGGGAATATAATTGGTATATCATGGAGATGCAACCAAGACATGAGCTCATGGTTATTGACAGATTCATGATTACTAATGTTGATTTAATGAGGATTAATGGCTAATATTTAACGGATTAATGATTATTGATGGTTATATTATCTAATTACTGTAGCATTTGGTGATTGATAAGTAAGCTTTGAATGGGAAAATTGGGAAATTGATTCAATGATAGTCGATGCTAACCATTCGTATGGTTCCCTGAAACCCATTTGATAAGGTATAATGAGGACCTTGGTAGGATCAGGAGATAACCAGCTATATTGACAATGAACTAACAAAGCTCAACCAGCTAAACTATCAAAAATTAGCTGCATGAACTATCAATCATCGTTTTTGTTTCCGAGCCAGGCACCTTCCTTTTCTGTTGAATCTTTTTTGGGCCTCGGCTCGGGAGTTCTTTCGGGACCCCGGCCTCCGAGTGCGTATGCAGAAGCTCCATGAGATTGCCACCCAAGGCCGCCTCCTCAGGTGCGCGACAGGTGGCTTGATTTCCATGGGAATTCAATGGGATGCATCATGATTGAAATATGATATTATATGCACACACACACATATATATATATATACATAGAGAAATAATATAATATAATATGATGATGATGATGATGGCGATGATGATGATGATGGTGGTGGTGATGATAAATATGATAAAGATTATAAATATGATAGATATGATAAATATGTAAAATACATATGATAAATATGATACACATGATAAATATGATATTAAATATGATGATGATAAATATGATGATTGTAAATATGATGATGACAAGTATGATGATGATCAATATGATGATGATAAATATGATGATGATAAATATGATGATAAACATCATGATTATAAACATGATGATGATAAAAATGATGATGATCAATATGATGATGATAAACTGATAAACATTATGATTATAAACATAATGATTATAAACATGATGATGATACATATGATGATGATAACTATGATGATGATCAAAAATATGATGATGATGATGATGATGATAACATTTTCCTCCTCAACATAATAATTTCCTCCTTCATTACATCATCATCATCATCGACCTTATTATCCTCCACTTCATCTTCCGCATTATCATGAGCATCATGATTTATATGATGAATAAATTTAACATGGAATATCGCCTACTTGAGGGTGCAAGATATTACTTTTTATGGGCGTACCTTAAGTGGCATTTTAACCCGCACAAGGTTGGATATGGGAACCCTGCAACTATTGTGAAATATTTTTCTCAAACACACTGACCACAAAATCTCATCCGAACGTGCTACAGTTGCAACAAGCACTCACTTCCTTGCCTCTCTATGGCAAGCGTAACATCTGCACTTGTAGCCATGCTGATGTGGCATCCTTCTTGAACACCACGCTACATTCAAAGCACTTCTGTTTACACATACACCATAGCGGTGCCTCATTGGCTTCGATATTCGAAAAAAAAACAGCACTCAAACCAGATTCGCATTGCCCGGTACCGATGACGAAGTAGGCATCGTTGCATCACTTGATTGGCCAACAGCACCAAAAGCAGTGGCAGCCCCGCGCGTCTTTGACGAGTCAACGGCGCTTGCGAGACCAACTCTGGCTGAGCTCGTTCTCACTGAACTGAATCAGCATTTGGAAAACCCATGCCATCAGCACAGCACATGTTGAAGACGGGAAAGCAGCGTTATTCTCCATTGAAAAAATGATAGCTTGAGCAACTATCGTGAAATATCCACTAGCTGGAACTGGACGTCCAAGTAGGAGTGAACCTGGATGTGATATGTATGCTATAAACATCACCATAAATATGCACCTACTTTATCTTTATGATTCTGGATGAACACAAAAATCGTGGCGAACATGAATTGTATGGCTTATATAAGCAGCACAAAAGCGATTAAAGCAAGAAGACATGGAGATTCAAGCAGCTTGGATGGTAAGTCTTGTTTGCCAAGCCAAATCGGCCAACAACAATTCAACAAACGAATTTGCTATGTTTTTGAGGGAAAAAACACAATAAGCAATACACCCTCTGGAAATCAAACATGGCACTGGAAACTCCACTATGTATGATATTTCTGGTTGATTTTACCATTCAAACCTCCATTTCGTGCGGGGATTCGTCACAGGATGTCACATAAATCCCAGATCAGATACTATAGAAAATCATTACCATGGAAACTTGTCACAAATACTATGGCTAATATATGTATCCTTATGCTAAATGATAACGCTATGGAAAACACGTCATAAGACTATGGAAACTCATCCCACTTGTTGCGCCGCACACCCAAACAACAACACCGCAAGAAGCGGTCTCTGACACAAAAAAACATAACTGGAGGTATGTTGCGATCTCTTCAATGGTTGGATCAGTTGGGTATCAAACTTCTACTGAGACTCCATAGACCTAACAATATCGAAAACTCACCATTTGCATGTTTTTCTTCAAACAGAAAAGCATCTATAGCGTGAGTTTGAATCAGGGTAGATTCCCACTTTTGGTTGTCAAATCTAATTTATTGATGATCATAGCAGCCCAAAAATGATACCACAGTCAAATCTAATGAAAACATCGTGCTTTACCTGTTCTATCGCCACATTTTCTTGTTGCATCTTGTTATATACCGTAAAATCATATAAAATCCTTTTTTTTTGCCGAAGTCCACCAGAAAATTGTAGCTGCGAATGGGCTGCGACCAAGTCGCCATGAGGAAAAAAATGTGCTGATCGTCTTGGAGCCTCGGAGCGGCAGAGCGGAACCAGTCTCGCTGGATGTGCATCCCAAAGTTTCGATACTTCGTGGATGTTAGTGGTTCAAAGAAAGCTATGAAACCTTGTTAGCGCTTATATTGATACGATATATATGTATATACACACTGCATATACCCTCTGGTAATGACTAACACTTTGCGAACTGGAACATGGCCATTTATAGTTGACTTTCCCATTAAAAAAGGTGATTTTCCATAGTTATGTAAACGTTTACCCAAGGGTAACTGCTATCATACGGTTATCACCCAATGTTACACATCAAACCAAGTTTTGGATGTGGAATATGCAACTCAAATCAGGCCCCCACGGATCCAAATAATTCTTGGCGGTTTTACCAATGGAAAAAATACATTATCCTCATCGACTCAGCTAATTGAGTTGGAAAAATGTTGGATTGATGTCCCAACTGTTGGGAGTTTTCTTACATCACCTGAAAAGCTGTATCTGTTGGAGACCAAAAATCCTCAACAATTAGTGTGGCGATGTGAACAAAGTAGGACATTTAACAACCCCTATTCGTTTGATGGATTTATTCACTGCTGATTCTTCTTTTTTCAGGTGACCAAGCCTGTTGATGTAAATTTTGGATGCCAAATTGCACGTCGCAACCTAGTGGTTGAGCCACTTTGTTCCCCTGGCTCTTCGCGAAACCTGCTGTTTTGGAGAGAAAAACATCGTTGAAACCCGTTCTTCCCCATGTTTGCTGCATAAAGTGCTGATTGATACTCATTGGTTTCCCCAAGTTTCTTGCTTAGACGGCCCTACTTGGAAATGCAGGTCCAGTGAACTAAGTGGAAGTTATACAGTAGGGGCCCACATCCCAACAAACATTTTTGTTCTAGGGCGTGCAGGGGGTTGCCCTCCCAACAAACATGGGGGTTTAAACCTGGGTTATTCACCCAAAAAACGATTGCAATCCACTTACTATCGTTGAGTACCCATGTACAACAAGTGCAGCGATCATTACTCTAGTATAACAGTTGTTTTTCCTCGTTAATATCCATTACCCTCTGGTAAACTAACATAACTATGAAAAATCACCATTTTGAATGGGTAAATCAGCTATAAATGACCATGTTCACTAGCTTTTTGTAAGTTTACCGGAGGGTATATATATATATATATAATCCATGTAAGCAAGACCTGGGCCTTCCGACGTGCGGTGCAGTTTGATGACAAAGGGACCTGGGAACGGTGAAGTTTTTTTTTTGACACCAAAAAACGCCAAGAAACATGGTGATTTTATGGGGATTGAATGGGAGTTTTATGGGATATATATATATATATACATTCCACCTAACCCATACACCATACCATTGCATTGCATTGCACTACATTATCTTGCAAATATATATATATATATATGTGTGTGTGTGTGTATGTGAATAACGTATATGCAAACATATATTACCGTATACTGTAAAACTATCAAACTCTGGTATTCGCATGGGATTTGAGCAAGAAGTTCTGTGGTGATCCAATTGGGTTTAATGTTGCATATGAGAAAACAGAGAGTTGAGCGAGTGTCAATCAACAACCTACAAGGCGGTGCCCGGTGTCTCTGTGCTAATAATGTTGCTTTCGAACTAGCATACTGTTTGGCTGTGGTTTGGTTTATCCTATTGTAAATGTCATTGGGTTCTGCAAGATACATTTTTGGATCATCGGGTTTGTACACCAGCTTGCAACTGGGGTGTAGGTTAGGGTCACATAGAACTTAGATGGGCCATGGAGTTAGTTAACTAGTTAGTAAATTGATTATAATTGGGATATAGGGAGTTATATCCCCCGTTACTAACCAGTTAGTTAATCCCATGGCCCATCTAAGTACCTAACCTTGCAAATCCTAAAATTATCCGAATTAATTAGGACAATTAAAGGGACATTATTAACATGAAAGCACTTACATGAGCCCGGGATTCTGACGTTAAACCATGTTAAACCAGTGCTTTTCTCCATTAACGCATTTTACGATTGGTCATGTGTGCCCATGGGGATTAGCGTGCAAAGTGATTTTGGGGCCCCAATTTCTGGGTTGCATCCTCTGGCACGGGGAACCTTAATTTTGTTCCGTCGGAAACGCAAGATCCCTTTTGCAAAGCGTACTGATGCAACTTGTCGGTTTGTGGAACATGAGAACATCTCATGCCAGCAATTACCAAAGCCATCACCAAGCTGTGTCTTGTAGTCCCGTAGTTCTCGTTCCCATATATTGGTCGGTGCCGATCATCACTTGAACCTTGTCGTTTCTGATCTTCTGCTGAAAGGCCGAGAGGGTCTCAGCGGACAGGTTTTCCATCTCGAATTTCCCTGTCAATTTTCATCGTAGCTGCTTGGTCAGAATATCTCAGAATGCTTGGGTCATATCCAAACATCTACCCATTCATTCTGTCTACATCTCCATATCTTCCTGGTTGGTGGTTGAGCCACCAACCCCTCTGAAAAAATATGACAACTCGTCAGTTTGGGATTATGACATTCCCAACTGAATGGAAAGTCATAAAAGCCATGTTCCAAACCACCAGATATCTCATTAACCATTATTAACCACGATTAACCACCATTATGGCTGAATGGAAAGTCATAATCCATTCATGTTCCAGTCACCACCAAGCAGTAATCCTACTCCGATGGATAAATCCCGGGCCATCCATTGGCCTCATCCGTACGCGCGTGGGCGTACAACGTTGCTGGTGCTCTTCCCCAACCAGTGGCTTGTTCGATCTTGTTGGCATATCATCCCCATCAAATAGTGAGATAATGTTAGAACATGTTACCCTCTGGTAATTTAACATAGCTATTGAAAATGACAATTTTTAATGGGAAAATCCACTATAAATGGCCATGTTCAATAGCTATGTTAAATTACCAGAGGGTAGATATACTGATATACCCCAGGCCAAGCATGCAAAATGATGTGGAACAAACTATGGTTTCCCTTTCGGAAAAAGGACCTATAAGTTCATGGTATTTGTTCAACATCGATGTTAGGTTACAGGTACCTATACAAAAAAATGGCTCGGTTAGTGAAATTCATCAAATTAATCTACCAGTAGCCTAAACGCAAAGACCTTACCCTCTGGTAAACTAACATAGCTATTGAACATGGCCATTCATAGTGGATTTACCCAGCTACAAAATTGTGATTTTTGATAGCTATGTTAGTTTACCAAAGGGTAAATCTCCATTTTTCCTATGGTTTTCCTATGGTTTTCCCATGAAAACCTCCATTTGGCAGGACTGTGACCAACCATCGACTAGTTGGCCCAAGAGACTATCCACCATGGACAGCAGCTCGCGCTCCCAGCGGATCTGTCGCACCACTCCCTTGCGTTGCAAGTAGCCCTTGGACATGGCCTGGTTTCGGTGGGGATCGGGTGATCCCAGAGCGAAGTAAGGGGAGGTTTAATATGGGTTTAATGTGGTTCAATATGGTTTTGATACGGTTTCATGATGTTTTTTTCCGGTCTAAAATGGTTTTATAGGAAGAGCACTTGGACATGTTTGGAGTAGGATGGTATATAATGCCATATTCATTGATTGACCCTCCGATCATCGTGCCCACGGTGCCCATGGTAGCTTCAAATTGTTTCATGGGATAATACTGGATGATATTCCAAATATCATAATCCCCTGAATTCCCCTGATAAACCATAGCTGGTTGAAGCTTACTCGGCCGTTTTGGAGAGATTTTTCTGGAACCCGGCCGGGTGTCATCCCCAAGGGTTGGGTGTCATCAATCATAGCTGGGACATCCCGGAATCACAGCTGATTCAGGTGTTGACGATTTTTCGCTGGGGAAAAGGTGGCGTTGAACGAGAGATGGGTATCTCAGAGGTTGGAACATGTACCAACTGTTGGGGATTTTTCGTTCACTTCACCTGATTGAAAAGCTGTATCTGTTGGAGACCAAAAATCCGCAATAGTTGGGTGATGTGAACAAAGAAGAACATTTACCAATCCCTGTTGGTTTGAGGTGCTTACTATTCAACTTATAACTGATGTGCACCAACTTGTATAGATAACTCACCCTCATAGGAAACGTCCCGAGCATCTCAAAGTCTCCGAATGGGAAAGTGGGGGGTCTGATGGCCCGATTCTTGTTTTGAGTGCCTTTAGGGTTCATCACAAGCAGCCAAGCAGCCTCACAAAGAACTCAAATCTATCCAGTAAAAATGTGGAAGTCTATCCGTCTATCCAATCTATCTCAGTAACAAGGGTACAGTAGAATATGGCCGCAATAAAACCAAAGGTGTTCACAAACAACTCCAAGTCTGGCTCTTTGAGAGTAAACTATCAAGTTATATTAATTTATCATAGTTTATCTATAAACAACTAGCCCGGGCCCTGGGTTATAGCCCACTTACGAAACGGGCTGGCTGCACATTCCCAATTTCTGCGAGCCTTCAGGGCATAGCGCCGCTTGCGGACCATGTCCTGCCAGTTGTAGCCAGTCTCTGGGAATTTGGTACCCTCCAGCAAATTCACACACACGCGCACACACACATATATATATATATATATATATGTATATATATGTATAGCTATCTATCTATCTATCTATCTATCTATCTCTCTCTCTCTCTCTCTATCTCTCTCTATCTCTCTCTCTCTCTATCTCTCTCTCTCTCTCTCAACGCCAGCAAATTCACATAGCTATGTATGTTTTTAGTTTCTGGGGCAAACCCTCTGGCATACTTATGGATGATGACTTACCTGTTGGAAATGGAGATGTTCATCAATTCTCCCTAGTTCTGCTGGCTTACCATTCGGATTCTTCGAGGTCCATGGGCCATGCATTGCCTGGCACGATGACTTAGATCTGGGAGATCCGTGCTTTGGAAGGAACATCTATAGATTTTCCACATCTACCCTCTGGTAAACTAACATAGGAAAACCATAGGAAAATGGTGGTTTAATGGGATTTAATGGGATTTAATGGGATATAACCTCTGGTAATGACTAACATAGCTATTGAAAATGGCCATTTATAGTGGATTTTCCCATAAACAATGGTGATTTTCCATAGCTATGTTAATTTACCAGAGGGTACCTATACTTTTTCCACATCTATGAATTATTGTCATTCCATCCCCCGATATTATTAAACACCCCGATTGTATGCTCCCAAATGAATGTGTAAATCCCCCACTGCTCCCATGGTTTCAAGTGAGTATGCAGCTGCTCTCATGCCTGGCTAAACCGAAGAACGATCTCATCCCCAAACGAAATGATCCCTGGCACAAATCATTCAACGAATTATCTGTGTACCCTATATTCAATGGATTGATTTAATGGAAAATTAACAGGAAAGCCCCATGATCTTGCTTTCCTCATGATCTTCATGGGAAAATCGATGGTTTCCTGTAGATTTCCCCTTAAACCAATCCATTTATATATACTTTGGATTACCTTGGTGGTTTGTATATCTTGGTGGTTTGTTGATCCCTAAAAATTGATATCACTGTTGGTGGATTGTGAACGGTTAATGGTGACTGTTGGTATATCGCTACATTCATCTCAATCCATTTAGCAATTTAGCCTTAAAAAGCAAAAAAAAAACAACTCACGGTGACGGTGATGGCTACAATCCATCAAACCATCTCAGCCATGGCGACGTGACTGCATGTCGACGTGAAATACCTTAGACCCTGTAGTAATCCCATTAATGTGGGCAAAACAATCATCAATCTTCCCCGAAATCACCATTTTTTATAGGTTGTATTTTGTGTTTTTTCCATTCCCAGTCATGGCTGGTTTATGGCATTGTTTTACCCACATTGATTGGTGAAGATCAATCATGGCGGGATAATCATGGGATATACTATTGTGAAAATTGGGATCAAAAACAACATTATGAACCAGTATTCACCAGTATCCACCAGTATTATACCGGTTAATCAATATTAACCATTGACTAATCACTAGACTCACCAGTGAGGTTACAGAAACTGCCCTCCGTTCCGGTCCATTCCCCTGAGATCCTCCACGAGAGTCACTTCGCCGTAAGCACCCCGACCCAGCAATTGCAATCTGGGCGTAAAAGGGGCTTTGGGATGCTCAGAACTATCAGAACTCCTATGATTTTTGACCGAAACAAACAAAACCGACCTGGGAGCCAAGGATGGAGCAATGACATAGCTAAAAATGTTGGATTGTTAGTGGGTCAAAATCCCAGGTTGTTAAAAATTAAGTGGTGTTCCCATTAAAAACTGGAGGTGGACCCAAAAAAAGCGAGTTTTGTCAGGCCAAAATGGTCAAAGAGTTCTTGTGGTCAAGCTTCACTGCCCCTTAGTACCAGCCGAAATTCGGAATCGGGTATCCCCCTTCAATTTCACCCCCGCAACGCCGCTAGCTGCTAGGGGTTGTTAATGAGCAGAAGAACTGAAGATATCATAAGATATCATAAAACATATAAGATATCATAGAAATATTAAAAAATATCAAAAGATCTGATATGTTTGGGGGCTCCCTTTGAACTGGGCACCCGATGTCCTTGGTCCTTTGTCATGACTGAGACGTGAACTTGCTCAAATTTTCGAGGTTCGTCTTCTTGCTGCCTCACCCAAAGAAGCGAGCAGGATATGATGATCTATGACTGTGCAGGCTGGCTTGACACATTATATATATATATATATAAAAATGCACACTGTGTATACTACTGTAGTCATCTTCAGAGTTATTGCCCTGAGGGATGGTATGGGAAACAAAACGACACCACCAACCAGATGATTTACTTTTTTTGTGGCTGGAAAACAAGACCACACGCAAGTCGCAATCTCGGAACCACAACGGCACAACGATTCATTAATATCATTAATGTGGTAAAGCCACTAATAAACCATCCCATCACATCAACCAAGATTAACCGACCATGACTGGGGGCTATTACTAGTCATCCCAAATAGGGCTCCAGGCTCCAGTAAACCTCAACTTTGGATGGTGACATGTGGTGACCATTTTTGCATCATGAACCAAAGAAGCACCCAGCAGACATCCCAGCAGCATATCAGAGACTACCCGACCAAGTTGTGTACCAAAAAGTACTGAAACGCCCCAATTCTTTGATTCCATCCTGACAGTGTCGTGAATTTTCGTTGATATCTCACCAAGCACTGTTATTTGTCCGAAAGGTGTCGTTTTGTTTGCTGATCATATCTCACCATTGTCAGCACTGTTATTGGTTCACCTGCCATCACAACTGGTTGGTGGTATACCTACCCCTCTGAAAAATATGAAAGTCAAATTGGAGTATAATTCCCAATATGATGGGGAAGTCATAAAATTCATGTTCCAAACCACCAACCAGTAATGGTAGTTTATCATTGATGGGTAGTTTATCCCATTTATCTGATTTTAGCTGGTATCAATCACCAATCAGACAATATATCACAATGCCCAGCGCACCTGCAGAGGTTTGAATCTGCGACAAGCCCGTGGACAAATCCATCGAATGGCAGGGGCTGTCCAGATCCGCGTCGTAAGTCCTGCAGGTTGTGGGCAAAATCCCTGATATCTTACATAGCTACTCTAAAAACAACTGGTTTATGGATGGTTATTCCATGTTATTCCGCCAAATGTGATAATAATAGGTTTTGACCCATCCAAGTCGAATTGCTAGATTTTAACGTTAAAATATATTCAATTTAAATCTACATATTATTTGTTGTCACTGACTGGCAGTTATTCATTCAAATCCTGATTTGAAATTAAATGCAGCAAGTGTACCAAAGCCAGCTGACGTCATCATCAATGCAGAGAAGATTCAGCTCCAATTCAGCTCCAATGTTGTAGAAGCTGACCTGGTCCTTCATGTCGTGGACAACGCTCTCGATGGGGTGGAAGCCATCAGTTGGCTCCATCTCAGCTCCCCACGCAATGAGGATGACCCTCGATGGCCATTCGCCCCCAACAGCTTGTACTTGCTCATTGGCTCGATAGATTTTATCAGTGCTGGTGGATGTCGCAGAATTGTCCGAGTCGCCATACTGTAAATCCACCAACATGAACCACCGATGAGTCGATGCAGCCAGAAAGAGCCAAGTTACATGGGTGATGTGATGTTTCCAATGTTCCATTCACACCGACTATGTGATAATTAATGATAATTACTTGCACCCTGGATATAGACATATGTATCATATGATATTCCAGCATGCAGTTGTAAAGCTGCTGCTTGAAGGGCACTTCATCCATGGTTGAAAAGTGTTGAAATATGTTGAGATCCTTTAAGAATATTAACTAATTGGTGGTTTCAACCAACCCCCCTGAAAGTCATATGAATTCGTCAGATTGGATCATCCCAACTATTGGGGAGAATAATCCATTCGTGTTCCAAACCACCAGCCAGAATATCAAAATCTGTCAATGGATTTAAATGGTATATAATCAACCATTAATCAACCATAAATGCATATAATATGCATTACTGTATAAGTGGTATAATATCAAAAACCACATGTTGGATCCTCATCACCAGCGAGTTTCCCCGCAACTCGCTCAACAAATTGGTGTCTCAGCGCCTTCCAAAATGATTTGGTGCTACTTTTTTAACGGGGGATCCCGAGTCGTCAGCATGGTTGTCTCAATACCAAAGGTGGTCGTTCATGACTTGGGTGATTTGGGGGTACCCCCATTTTACAGTTATGGCCCGAAATACCAGTTCTAAGTACTAAGTCACCCCATTTATAGAATGTATAATCCCATTGAAACAACCACTTATAACTAATACATGGCCATAACTGTAGGAAACATCAGTCCGTGTCAGTCGAAAACGAAATGTGTCAGCGTCCTGGCTTTAAGCTGGCACCATTCCTCGATATTGGCGTGAATGTCCTTGGTGAACACAGGAAGACCCACATCGTCTTTACATGTTTTGTTCATTCCGTGGAATGCATAGCATTGCATAGCCGTGGTTCATAATGGTGAAGCATTGATAATATCAAACATTACGAGTATGATTCAATATGATTCTCACACTCCATGGGAATGATTAAACCATTGATACCTGATGGATCCTCATGGGATATATATAGTTATAGTCTGGATATGCCCAATGTCTTGGATACCTTGTTTTTTTGAAGACACCTGGTCCATATCTATCCATATCTGCATTTATCTTCATTTTTTTCATCCCACATGAATTATGTTGGTGAGATTCCTATTGTATTCCCATTGTTGTCGGGTTGAATCCCATTAAATCACCATACATCTGGGCAAATCATACTGATTTGCTAACCTGAAATAAGCTAATTATTGGGATAATTCCCCTTTACTCTCTGGTAAACGAACAGTTTGCTATGGACAATCATCATTTTAAATAGGTAAGTCAACTATACATGATTTGCTTCAATATTGTTATATATCCGGGTAAATTATGATATTTCACTAACCTGAATCTTGCGGCCATTTGGGGATGATTTCCCTTATTAACCATGATTCCAGTGAGGTCACAGTGAGGTCGTTATAATTTACCCAGATTCATTGATAGATGATTTTCCCAGCTAGAAACCATGATTTTTTACCGGTTTCGGTCGCCACCGGTCGGTCGAAACACCAAGGCGCAGGGATGAATCCGGGCGACTCGGTGTAGATCCCTGTGCCGACCCCGGTGCGAAGGGAAAAGCCCAGTGTTCCCGGGGCCACCAAAAATGGGTATAACCATGGGTATAACCATTGTTTTTTCCCCAAAAATTGATGAAGTTGGGATATAAGCTCTTGAAGTATGGTTATAGATCCACTTAGAACTCGAACTGCACTTTCTCTCTGCAGTTCTAAGTGGGTATTTACTATGGGAGAATCAAACCACCAGCTGAACTTTGGTTGACATAACCCCATCAACATGCAGACTTTGGGGTTGATCACCTGGTATGGCTGGATAATGCAAACATGTAGAAGCCCACCAGCAAAGTAGGCCCCCGTAAGGGTGGAATACCCTCTGGTAAACATACAAAAAGTTGATTTACCATTAAAAATGCTGATTTTCAATAGTTATGTTAGTTCACCAGAGGGTAATTTGAGATACCCCACCTACTGATCCAAGTGTCGTAAACGCTACCAATGTGGGCCCTGTCAAGCTGGGAATGCTGGACCCTACCTCCTAAACTACCAGGGGGGAAAATGACCACCCAGCAGTCATCCAGCCTATCATCTATCAATCATTAGACTTACACAATCTTCATGTTTAAGGTGTTATTGATCCGATTATAATCGATGATATGAATTATATGTGTTCCTTTTCCCTTGCCATAGATATTTGATATCCGCTTCCCAACCATGGTCAATTCTTTGATCCCCCGCACACCGAAAAACTTCTCGAATTTTTGGAAGAGGATTAACGCCTTCAACTTCCCTTCACTAGTCGTTTTACGCAGTTTTCACTGGATAATTTCCCAATGCATATCTTCATGATGTTCCTATTTGGACAAACCTTAGAGGATCTCCAGTTGGTTTACCAAGTACATTGTTTCCCCAAGATAGCAGAATGTTGTACCTCAATGATCCAATGATACCACAGATTACGCAGCAGCTATCACAAGTATCTCAACATTTCATCCTTTATAAAATGCTGGTTAGGAAAATATCACCCCTATCACCTTCATATCCAAAGGTTTGCAGGGTTTCCATTGCCATGTTTGACCACCAAAAGGGCATCAAAACGCACTGCAATTGGTTATAAGCTATAAACATATTTACATAACTCATATATGTATCGAAGTAATATCATATCAATATTCAGAAATATTTATCAATTATATCCGTGATATATATGTGTATATATATATATATGTGTGTGTGTATGCATGTATATATATATATGTATACAGATATACATTATCCCATCAAGTGTTCATTGACTCCACCCGGTTCTGCTGGGTGGCTCATCAGCAGCATGCGGATGGTCTCACCGTTGAAGGTCAGACCTTGGCACCGGAACGCATCCCTTGAAGTCGGAACGTTGTCGCTATATCTGTTACGTATCTGGATACCTTCTATCTATCTACCTAGATTATCTATCTATCTATCTGTCTGTCCGTCTGTCTGTCTATCTATCTATCTATTTCTCTCATTACGTGTATACACATCGCACTTCTTGGTAAATAATAACTGGTTGGTGGTTTCAACCCCTCTGAAAAATATTAGTCAATGGGAAGGATTATCCCATATATTCTGGAACATAAAAAATGGTTGAAACCACCAACCAGAATAAGTCGTTCTCATTCATTGCTCAAAAATAGATGCTTGGGGCCAAAGGACTGCCCGGTGGGCCCTGTCGTCTTGGATGGCCCACATGGTTGTTAGTTGACCAGGATGGCTGTGCTGAAAAAACGACAAAAACCCAAGTGCAAAAACCCAAGTGTAATCCGTTAACCACTTAACTAACACACCATGGATAACCAGTTCCCATCAAACCAATTGTTAAACCAATAGTGAGCACTTAATAAATATCATAGCCATAATAGCCATATTTTTCCAGTGAAAATCCTACCAATAATTCCCAAAAATTCAACCTACCATGCCCACCTGTCCTCACGGCAAGTCCAAGCGACAGGTCATGCCCTCCGGCCCGGCGTCCACGTTCACGTCGTACGCGGCATCGCCTGGATTGACAAACTGATCAGTGTCGGTCATCCAGTCACCAGGAGTGTGGTGGCAAATCACCCTAATATAAAACCTACATGTTATTTATATTATATATGGCTGAATGTAAACCATGGTTCAGTATGAGAAAAAATATATATATATATATATGGCTGAATTATATGAGAAACCATGGTTCAGTATGGATTTATATCTGGTGGTTTTAAGCATCTTGAAAAATAAGAAAGTCAATGGGAAGCATTATCCATATATTATGGAAAAATATTCCAAATGTTCCAAAGCACCAACCAGTATATGTGTATATGGCTGAATTATAACGGTTCAATCATTTGAAGCTAGCTGAAATAAAACAAGTTTTAGGATAGTTAATAACTATACCCACTATACTCACCATCATTCCAGCAACGCCGGGGTGAGGTTGTGAGGTCATTATAATTCATCCAGATTATCTATGCAGAATAGGATTATATATGATTGCATGAAGCACCATATTGGAAATATCATGGACATATAATGGGCTTATATGGGATTATTCAGGGATTGAATGGCATTTATCCGACTCAAACGGGGATTTTAAGTTACAAAAATAGTGGCAGAGTGGAAAAGACAATGGGAATATCATGAAACATATGACTGGAAGTATACCCTGCCATAAACTCACATCGCAATTGCTGGGAAATCACCAGAGGTCCTTCAAAAAATTGTCGGAGAAGTCAAGTTTCGTAATATGGGTAAAAACATAATAAAGCACCCGTTTGGGAATGTTTGTTTTTTGTTCCACCTATAAAAATGGTGATGACTGCGGGGTGGTTTATTATTGTTTTACCCACATTATTATCATAACTGGTTGGTGGTTTCAACCAACCCCTCTCAAAAATGATGGAGTTCGTTAGTTGGGATGATGACATTCCCAATATATGGAAAAATAAACATGTTCCAAACCACCAACCAGATATATATATATTTCATTAACCAGTATTAACCACCATTAACTACCATCATTAACCACTATTAACCATTATTAACCATTACTAACCATTATTAACCACTAGAAAAACGGGAATTCCCATAGGTCATCACTAACCAGTCGAACTCCCCCGGCATCCCCGATCGCCTCGCAGCAGGGAGCGTTCCCCAAAGCATCCCGGACGTCGCACCTGAGACGTCGGGGCCGACGCCAAGACTGGTTTGATGGGAATACCCGGCCTGGTAAACATAGAAAAACCATAGGAAAACCATAGGAAAATGGTGGTTTAATGGGATTTAATGGGATATAACCTCTGGTAATGACTAACATAGCTATTGAAAATGGTGATTTATAGAGGATTTTTCCATTAAAAATTGTGATTTTCCATAGCTATGTTAGTTTACCAGAGGGTAACTGGCTGGTGGTTTTAACCATCTTGAAAAATATCAATGGGAAGGATTATCCCACATATTATGGAAAATAAAAAATGTTTGAAACCACCAACCAGATAAATTCATATATATATGTAGACATAGATGTTTGTTGGTTTATAACCACCATGAAAAAATATATGAATACTGTGCAGCAAAACATCTGTGATCTATGATTACTAATTTACAGTATGATTACATATGAAATGATGACCATAAACCGTCATAAACCATAGTAAAAGTAGTTATACACGAACTTCGGCATGGAAGGGGGCCCTTGGAGAAACATAGCCTGGCCATCCCGTGGCAGTGCATCTCCAGGGAGAAAATTGTAGCTATTCTTTTCAGGATGCCAAAGGCTACCGCAGTATTATATACTGTATATAGATAAATGGAGGTACCCCAATAGCTGGATGGTTTAAAAGGGAAAATCTTATTAAAATGGATGATGTAGGGGTACCGCCATTTCAGGAAACCTCCATATAATATAACTAATTGGTGGTTTCAACCAGCCTGAAAAATATTAGTCCAAAATTGGATCATCATCCCAACTATTGGGGAAAATAAAAATTGTTCCAAACCACCAACCAGATATAAATGTAGCTAAAATGAATTAACATATGCTAACATCTTAAATTTGTCTACAATGTCGTAGGCTAATCGAAGCAAACAGGAAGCTGAATGTCAACTTCAAACGAGTAAGAATTCACCAGGCCCAACTATACACTGCCAGTGTCTTTCACATGTTGCTTTGTGATAGGTTTTCAATGTTGCAATGGTAAACGTGCAATATATCAATGGACTGGTTAACATTGAAACCATGACAAAATGCCCCACACATACCGTGTTCTCCTGCAGTTTGCCCCTTAGATGTAACCTCTGACTACCCCTCCAGTTGCTCACTAAGTCTCACTAAGTATATCATTTATATGGAAAACCCATGAAACATCCACCAATCCACCATGAATTTTCGATCATTTTCCACAGTTTTCCAATGTTTTCCCCTGCCGGCCTCGGCCAGTTCCTTCGTGGGATTCCCTTCCGAGTCCAACTTCATGACGGCCGTCCCTGCGTAGATCACATACCTCGGTGCGAAAATGCTGGGATTTGCTCAGCAAAACTAGAGGTGATTGGATATTGAAAATTGTTTCATGAATAAAACATATTTAGAACAATATATATATAATATATATATGTAACATAGATGTAATAATTGAAATGAATATATACATATATATATAATATAAATATATAATAATTATCATTATATGGATATAATATGGATAAAATTTGAATATACTATGGAAATACTGGTGATACCAAACGTTTGGTGGGCCTCAGCCACATGATCTGATGATTGATCTGTTATGATCGGTCAATTCAATCTGGGTCCATGTGATATTGTCAAGTGGGATCAATATAATATATATATATATATATATATCATCCCCAAATCCATTTAATACTCATCATGTTGCCTACTATTATATTTGGAGTTATTCCGCTGTACACCCAACATATATCCAAATATTACATCGAGATGGTTGTATATCGCATTATATACTCACTAGATATCCACAACACAATTGCACACCCCAGGGCATGTTTCTGGCTGAATCATAATTGAATAACCTGAAAATAGCTTAAATAAGGCAATCCTGGGATGATTCCCCTTACAAATCCATCATTGCGACGCGACGTCACGACGTGAGGTCATGGCAGTTCATCCAGTATGATATATGTATATCCCCATCCCTCTGGTAGACAAACATAGCTATTGAAAATGGCCCAGTCGAAATAGTGGATTTACCCAGCTAGAAAATGGTGATTTTCCATGATTTTCCATCGTTATGTAGCAGTTTACCAAAGGGTAAACCATAGGAATATCAATACTCCCGTATTCAGTATTACTATCCCATGATGGTCACATCATGTCACATCTCACTGGTCACCCTCGCAGCTCTGCCACATTCTGCCACGCTGAGCAGTTGTCATTATCCCCCCTGTCATTCTATTACAGTGGTTGGTGAGAACAAGATTCCAAGTTCATGGGTGACATGGATAATGATAATGATTATCACTATTGTTGTCATTATTTTAATTTTGATGATGATGATGATGATGATGATGCTTATGATTGTGATAATCATTATGATGTTGATGTTCCCCAATATGTTGGGCAGTATCTACGTCCTTAACTATCAAACATACATCATTTGTCAATTCTATCCCCATATGTTTCAGTAGTGTTTGAAAATCTGACTTTTCCAAGCCCCAAAAAGATGATGGTTAATTCCGTAACTCATGTTACCATCTGGTTATTTAACAGTTTGCCAAGGAAAGATCCACAACGTTTAAGAACGGTAAACCATCTATTTCTATGGGCCATCTATACCATGGCAAACTGTTAGTCATAACCAGAGGGTAACCATTATTATTAACCATTATTAACCACTATTAACCATTTATAATAGGTAAACCATCTATAAATGGGCCATTTTCATCCATCTATACCATGGCAAACTGTGAATGTCATAACCAGAGGCTAGATCCACCATGTTCATCCATTGAAACCGGAGTCGCCAGCTTTTCAGCTTTTCCGAGGTGCCATTGCCTGGCTCTTCTGACCTTGCCCTGGATGATCACGCGCTCGCCCGGCTTAAAGTGAACGAAGCCTGGCAACGGCTGAACCGCTGCGATCGTCCCTCGGAAAATGTGGTGATACGATACTCGAAAACGGGAAATTTCCGGGAAAAAATATCTAAAAAAACCGGGTGATACAGGGATGCAGTGACATACAGCTTCGAAAATAAGTTCGATGTTTGTTCTTGCAGTTCTTTTGTTTTCTTTAGGCTGGTTAAACTAATATAATGGTTAAACAATTGGATCCAGTGCGAAAAAATGTGGAAACAAATAACGAATATTGCCTTAAACCGGTGAATTCGGGTAGACATGGGTATACAAGTTTCATTTGTGTGTATGTTACACTTGTTAGTTGGAATTCTCTTCCCATTTGAAGGGTTCAAAATAAGCAATCTACCAACTTGTGTTATTTTTGTCTGAATGGACGCAACGAGTGATCAACACACATTGGAATTTCAACCATAAACATTGAATTCCTGGCGTTCCTCTATGAAAATCACATTCTTTTTTGCGCAACCGCTAACCACTTCAAATTTATGCTTAATCGTTCAAAATAATGATTATTTCATCTAAGTATATCCTCTATTAGATAATGGTTATTTAACCACAGTTCAAAATTTATGAGGATATTTCTGGGCAAATTACAAAAAAAACAAAAACAAAAGCCTGAAATAAGATGAAACAAGGCCATTTAGGGATGATTCCCCTTATTAACCATGATTCCAGTGAGGTCGCAGGGTTCGGTCGTGATAATTTACCCAGATGATCATTTATGATCATCTATGATCATCTATGATCATCTATTATGAATTATCCAATTATTGGCTCTATATTCCCATTAATTTCCATATATTGCCCTTAATTTCCCGTTCTATTTCCATATATAATTCCCATTTATTGATTGTCCATATATTCCCATTAAAGATGGTTAACTCAGATTAAAGGTGTATAATCAATGGGAATATAATGGAATATATGGAAATATAACGGGTTAATTATCCGTTGTATTTACCCAGATGGTCAACTCAGATTAAAGACACCAACTCTTTCTTTTCCAATCTTCGCCCCACTCGGAGGTGTGAAACACAGCGGTGGGTACCGGGGCGAGGATCCGGACAAAACCGCAGAAACGATCCATTGCATTGATGGGTACCGCAAATATTTACATATCCATATAGGCAATGTATATATATATATATATATAAATATGTACATATTTACACAGAATATACATATATATATATATCTGGGCAAATTATAATAATTCACTAACCTGAATTAAGGCCATTTGGGGATGATTCCCCTTACTAACCATGATTTCCAGTGAGGTCGTAGTGAGGTCGTTATAATTTACCCAGATATATATATATGTAAATACACATTACATATACACAGAGAGAGGTGTATATATATATACATGACATAATATATATAATATAATATACATTGCAATATAACCATGCAGGTGAAGACATAGTGTCTTCTTGATGGGGGCGGGGCCCATCATTGCACGAACTGCTGGTTGGAGGTTTGGCGAGTCAATTAAGGCAAATGATCGCAAGTAGGAATGGCATCGCATGGAAAACTCAACGATTCTTAACATGGAACTCATATTTATCGCCATACCAAAGTGCAGAACATCATCTTCCAAAGCTCATGGAATTGGGGTTCCATATGGTTTCGTGCGAAAATGAGAAAGTATATCTGAAACCACCAGCCAACATGTCAAGATATGTCCAGTCTATGAACCAATTCAGTTTGACCCGCCGTGATGTGAGTGCTCGCATGAAGCAAGTGGTCTGTACCCACAAGCATGCATGCGTACCCTCCTAATCAAACTGGGCAGTTGAAGGTCCCGTCAGAATGATTCAAAATGAAGGTTTCTAGCTGAGAAAATCAATTGTAAAGGCGGATTTTCCATTGCCATGTTTGATTACCAAATGGTATGTCTAAAGCAACTACACTAAATAAATATATCTGAAACATCACGGACTGGGTTCGCGGTCGGCCATGAAATCGCTACATGTTGTCTCACAAGAAGCGCAATGGCCAGAGCCATGTGTCATCCAAGTCCAATCCGAATCACCAGGGTTTGGACCATAGCAAGCAACAACAACCAGCATTTCCGGATGTTCTCATGATTGAAAGTAAACCCCTATACTCAACCATCAACCATCCTCGCTGCCTAGACATTCACAAGCAAATGTTCCTTCAAAGCAACACACCATATAACCTACCACTGACAAGTCGCATAGCCAAGAATATATATATATCTATATCATATATCATTATACCATCTGGTTATTTAACATAGCCATGGAAAATCACCATGTTTATCAATTTTTTCATAGGTAAACCAGGTAAACCTCTATTTCTATGGGCCATTTCCCATGGCTATGTTAGTCATAACCAGAGGGTATCATTGGTTTTTGCCGTCCATATTTCTCAATGCTTACGTCTTTTCTGGATTTGTTCGTCCACCACATTCTTGGACCACTGGTTGCTGGTATACCTACCCCTCTGAAAAAAAAAATCAGTTGGGATTATTATTGCCAATATATGGAAAAATAAAAATGTTCCAAACCAACAGCCAGATACATCAATACATTCTTACATATATATATATATATACTTATATTTGAACCTGCACCTCCAAGTAGGGGCTAAGTATTTAATTGAAAACTAGACTAGCCTTTAGTCAGGAACTTATAGTTAATATCCATAATACAAGTACCCATTGATATGTCCGTTATCATGATTACCCCTCAAAATTTTCAAAACCCATTCATGATTATTATCCTATTATCATCTATATTAAAATTTAGACCATATCAAACCTCCAGTGCTTACCCATATCAAAATTTAGCATCAACTTTGCAGTTGGGTCTCTGGACACCGGCCACGGCGCGTTCAGCGGCATTCCGACGGCCTAGCCGTAGGCGCCCCAACCACTCGCGCTGGCCGCAGGCGCCGCAGGCGTTGGCAACGGACCCTTCTCACACTTGGAGAGGTCTAGGCTCATCCTGAGTTTGGAAAGGAAAGAAAACCCAAATATATGTTTGTGTGTGTGCGTGTGTATATATATATATATTCAATTATTTATTCATTTATTTATTTATATGTATGTGTATATTGTAAATGTATGTATGCATCTATCTATCTGTCTATCTGTCTATCTATCTATCTATCTGTCTATCTATGTATCCATGTATAAATATATATATATATGTATGTACTGAATATGTGTATCTGTATAAAATCACCCTTAAGTAGAGACAACATGGTTATTTCAAAGTTGTTCCCGTTTACATGAGGAGTTTATCTACAGCATCCTCAAGAAAGATAGAAAAATGAAAATTATATGAAATTATGTTTACATATGTGTGATGGTTACTATATTTGACCGGGCAATATCTCCCATATCCACAAACTTTTACAAAGAATTCTGCCAGGTACTGGCCGGCTATAGTTCACAAAATATGTTCATAAGGTATCTTCCAGTTTGCGGGGAGCTATCCATTTGACAAACTTGCCGCCCCCTGGTCATTAAACATGGTGCATGTGACATCCCACTTCTTGAATGGGAAATCATGGGCATATACTCGTCTTAGACTATGGCTCTGGACTTTCTATTGCCAGATTTGATTCCAGAAGGGTAGGCCCGGGTAGGCCATGCTGAGCCATGCTGGATGGTTAAATTTGATCCCCAAATCATGGCCATCCATGCCGGGTATGCGGTATGCATAAGAAATCCCACCATTGGAGCCCTCAAAAAGGGGGCCTCCCCCATAACTGAGCTGGTTTATAATTGATATAAATCCATAAAAATCCAATAATTCTATGGTAACTATGGTACTTGAAACTACAGCATGTTTTGGGTTTGTAAACCAACACACATATAGATAGAACGGGTTTTAAACTTGGAAATGAGGTTTGGATCATCTATGTCCCATCACTCTTCAGCATCTTGCGGGGGGATGCTGTCCCATGTATTCCTCCAGAATGGCAAGTGAGTTGCCTAAGCGGCAAACGTTAGGATACCTTATGCTGTGTCTGGATGGACCATTTATCTTACCTTGTGACATCAACACCTTAATTAACCCACCAGTCACTAGTCAATAGTTTGGTTTTGCTCAGGACAATTTACGTTTGGCACATCTTGAAACCCTTTTTTTGTTTCCCATCAAATATAGGGCTTTCCGCAGTAAATATAGTAAATTCTGGGAAACAAGTCATACCAAGTCACTTCACCCCCTGTTAAATCAAGAGAAACATGGCCGCCCCTCAAGTCACAGCATACCGCACCGAAGTGGCTGTTCGGGAAGTGGTAAGGTGTCCTCAGATTCCACGACGCCATATTCGCCAGTTGCGGTGCGTTTTTCCCAATGCAAATAAAGGACTGAACCAACAGAAAAGAATTTATAATTTCTCTCCCTCTCCATCGCCATCGCAGGAGATCAGCAGTCAAGCTGAAGGCGAGCAAAAAAGGCGACTTGGCAGGTCAGCACCCAAGCTCGTTAGCCAGGCGCGTCATATCACCCAGCCAGCGCAAGGGGTCAAAGGGTCAAAGGGATGAAAATGAACAGGAAACGATCCTAGCAAACCGTGCAGCCTCTCAGCATGTGAATCTTGATGAAAAAGAAGTACCTTCTCGTGAAAATTGGTAATTATAGTTGATTTATCTTAGCTGATTTGGCTTATAACTATAGTACTAGTAAAGCTGTTGAATTTATATATAGAAGATATACTTGAGCTAGGTGGATAAATGGATAAATGGATAAATGGTGGTTATTATATGCTATATAATAATATATATAAACCGTTAAAATCCATTAAGCAACTGGGGGGTACCACCTTGCAGGATTCGCCAGATCCCCTTGTTGGGTGCACATGTGCTGTATATACACATTGCTGTGCGCGCAATCTGCTAGTCCTATATTCTTTGTAAAAGGCTAGCCTATCCGGCCTATCCCTATTGGAAGGTCATGTGCAATTGCAATCAATTACCTGCATATTATTACTATCATATGTAAATGCTATATATATATATATTTTATATATATATGTGTCAAACAGAACTATTCTCCGGGATAAAATCACAGGGGTGAACCTGTCTGGAAATGCAGCCTGGAAAATCGACCATTTGCAGCAACCTCATTTTTCAGCCATTGCAGCCAACCATTGGATAAATATATAATTTTCTAAAGATCCTCATGGAGCACTGCACTTCTTTTAGAACCGATGGCAACATTTTCCAAATGCTATGATTTTGAACCATTCATATGGACCCAAGGCACAGTTCAAGATTCCATGCCTTTTAAAGCCTTTTAATCCACCCACTCTACTTAAATGCGCAACTCCCACATTTTGTTTGAATCCTGGCTCCATTAGCAATTGCGCTTTGGGCATCCCAACACGCGCCGTGAAAATGGGTCAAAACAAGCATGGTAAATAGCTGATGTAGCTGGATATGTGCATGCCCCCAAGAAAATATGGTATAATCATATAATACCAAAATATTATATATCATAACCTGGTATAATATATATGGCATAATGGTATATATAACCCATTATATGGTAGAGCTGGTTTGCTTCACCCGTACCGTAATAGCATGAAAACGACTCAATCATGGGAAGACTTACCATTCCAGTGCGCGGTCGACCCATTGTATGGGCAGATTTCTGAAAAAACATTCCGACTCGGGTCAAGTGTAAAGGATGGAACTCTTCATGCAAATACTCAGTTTGAAGATTTACCCTCTGGTAAACATTCACAGTTTGCTATTGATAATGGCTCAGTCGAAATAGTGGATTGACCTGTGATTTTCCAGAGTTTTTTGTTTACCAGGCCGGGTGTCAAAATAAAAACGCTCCCTCTGTGATCGCTTCGCACCACGGCCAGTTGAGGCCAGTTGAGGGCCACCAAACTCTAATGTTGGGAGAACCGACATACCGAAGCTTGTGCAAGAGTCTGGTCCGTGTCCGCATGCCAAGTTAATTTGTTGATTTTACAATCCCGACCAAACTAGTTCGATAGATCTACCATAAATGTGAAAGAAACAAACTTAGCTTATAAGGGGATATTAGGGGATAAATAAGGGGGCACGACCCTGCAAACTATATCTGGTTGCCCTCTGAAAAATATTAGTCAGTTGGGATGATGACATTTCCAACATATGGAAAGTCATAAAAGCCAATTTCCAGCCACCACCAACCAGTATATACTCCCATCCCCTACCGCTTCCAGCTTCAATCTGCTTGGAGAAATCTGTGGGTGGCGGTGGCTCCCCCACCAAGTCCAACAGTTCCGCGCCCGGTCCGATCGAACTGGACGCTGCCGCTTTCGGAGGGGAGGTGTCGCCCATCAGGTCCTGAGTGGTGAGCGACAAAAAAGCCGGTGAGGCGGGGTGGATTTGAAAACCTGGCCTCAACAAAACCTGGATCCCTCGGGTAAACTAACATAGCTATTGAAAATGGCCATTTATAGTGAGTTTTCCCATTAAAAATGGTGATTTTCCATAGCTATGTTAAATTACCAGAGGGTACAAAAACTCTGGATTTAGTCATTTAGACTAGCAAAGTAGGGATTTAACATGTCAAAAATTGAGGATTGATATGGGTCCATTTCCACCAAGACGCCAACATGTCGCCACTGCTGGGAGCGGCAGGCTTTTGCTCCTCTTCACCAGTTGGTCCGGCAGAGAAAAACAATAGCTTTGAGGTGGGGTAAGTGATTGCCCATCCCGCGAAAAATACTATCTGGCAATCTAACACAGCTATGGAAAATGATCCATTTATAGATGAATTATGAGGATAAAAGAGGATTGACCTATTAAACATGATGATTTCCCATAGCTAATCATAGCAGTTCATAGCTATAGTAAATTACTGGATGGTAGTAGAAAAAAAACAAAGCCAATAGTTTTCTACCATATCTGGTCGGGGATTTGAAGCCATAAACACAGTTGTCATTTGTGATGATGATCCTTGGTCCTAGGGTCGAAAATGACCCTAAGCGAAACCACCAGCCAAATACACTTAACGCATCATTTTCATGTTTGACTTTTCTTTTTGATACCAAAAGAACACTGGTTGGTGGTTTCAGCCTCTGAAAAATATTAGCCAGTTGGGTTATTATTCCCAAGAGATGGAAAATTAAAAGCCATGTTCCAGTCACCACCAACCAGTGATTATTAATAATCATTAACCATCATCAACCATCATTAACCATCACTAACCATCATTAACCATCATTAACCATCATTAACCATCATTAGCCATCATTAGCCATCATTAACCATCATTAACCATCATTAACTATCATTAACCATCATTAACCATCATTAACCATCATTAACCATACAAACATGCAAGTGCCATTCATTGCTTTCTAATCCACCAGCCTGGCTGGTTTTCAGCCGCCTGGTGCTTATACCACGGGCGCATCCCCAGGATCGAAGAACGGGGATGGGTGGTTTTTAATCGATTCAACCCCCTAACATATACCAATGACACATATAGTAAAACAATGTAAAACATTGTAAAGCCATATTATACACACCATATAACACCAAATAAACATACTAAAACAACAAATAACATTATATAAAACATATATGTACAGTAAAGCCATATAACACCATATAGCACCAACAAAAAAATAATACAGCATGGAACCTGGTGGTTGAAATCCAGCAAATCTGCCATCGGCTCTGGAGCTTTGCCCGGTTTGCTCTCGACGGCCTGGGGAGTTGCGGCCTGGGGTGATGAGATCTCCTACCAAGAAAACCCGCAACCAAGAAAAAACCTGGAACCTGGTGAAATCACATTTAACATCATTTAACGACATCTAATTAGTCTAATGTTTATATAATGCTTATTTCCACGGAGAAAGCAACCTTCAACCATGGGAATTTCTGGCAGCCATTAGATGGTTGAAAAAAATCGGAATATTTGGATTGGCATGGAGTTCCACAGGTGAGCCACAGGTGAGCTACGCAACTGCAGATCATATGCAGGTCGTATGCGGATTGATCACCACAAAACATGTAAGTAACAAACCTACTACTTAGATGGGCCGTGGCTAGTTCAGAAGGTTTAACTAGCAGAAAATTAGATTTTACAGATAACAAACGCAATTTACAGCAATCAGAAATTGCAATAGGTGAAAAAAAACATGGGGTTGATCGGTTTGATCAACAAAAACGTTAATTTACTCATGCAAATGCTCATTTTTACCCAGAAAATCATGGATTCTACCCATCAAAATGTGGATTTTTACCAAGAAAAAACTGCTGAAACCTCCCAGTTCCCAGCTTTTCTGCGTACCTCCTTGGGCGACGCCGGCGCAGGCGTGGCATCGCTGTTGGAGCGGCGCCGCTCCTCAGCATGAAGCACGTGAAGCGGAAGGGGAAGCGGATTTGAGCGATTTCATGGTAGATGACCTTTGGTAAATTTGATTTAAGATGGTTTTGTATGGTTTGATACGGATAATAATGGGATAATAACAAGATAATCATGGGATATTAATGGATTTATCTCCGAACAAGGCTGGAAAATCGCCAAACTCAATGGAGGGTTCAATGGAAAAGTTGCCGACAATGGGATACATATGAAAATATAGTTTGATATATGATGGTTAATACGGATAACTGCAATGGCAAAATGTGTGGTTTAGGAGTATAGTGCTGGGAATGTAATGGGAACGACAATGGGAATATCTAATGATCTAATGGGGAGTTGTAATGAGGTGGAAAAAATCAGCCAATATTTGAGCGTGAAACACAACTTTTGCCAATAGTTTCAATAGTTGAGGTACACAACCAAACATTTCATGCGATTTGACTGACAAACGTGGAGATATAATCAAGACTTGATTGGATCTTGAATAACTAACATACACATACATATATTATATGCGTGTTTGTTATTATCGTTATCATCATTATATAATACGTATACTTATTATATCCAGACCCCTTCAAGTACCTAGAAACATGGGGTAGTATACCCATAATTTTGGGACTTTTACCTCTTCATGGGTCTAGGTATACCAAAGGTTCAGTAAAACTGGATCATCCTCTTAATGAACCTATAACCTGGTTGGTGGTAAAAAAAATCCCTTGAACCAACTAGCCAAATTGCATCATTGTTCCATCTAGAATCTAGGATGGAGTCGGATGGAGGGAAAAAGGAAAACAACCGCATTCAAACTAACAGCCCAACAATTTTCCGGCGAAAAATTGTCCTCTAGTCTTTATTTGGTGGCAAAAAAAAACAACTCAAACAGCTGAGGAAAACACCAGCAGCTGGTAAACCGCCACAGTTACGGCAACAACTCCACTGGTGATACTGAGAAGATATATTTTTTGCATTTTATGAATCAGTTCATGAATCAGTTCATACAAAACAAGCGTAGGAATTACATGGAATTACAGCAGCCGTTTGGGGGGTTTGATAAAAAAACGACTCAAATTGCGAAGCCTGGGCTGCTAAACCTACAGGAACTGTTGATACTGTTCAACTGTTCCCCAAAATTATGACAAATGACTACCCTCTGGTAACTTAACATAGCTATTGAAAATTGTCATTTATAGTGAGTTTTCCCATTAGAAATGGTGATTTTCCATAGTTATGTTAGTTTACCAGAGGGTATAAACAATGCTACCCCAATTAAACAATCATCATTATCATCATTTATGTGACCCGGGTCAACTCTACGGTCAACTCTACGCATATCATGTCCAGCACTTGTTGGGCCAATAAAGCGAAGCCATATGTTTTACGTTAATGTGTGAAACCTCACAGTAGGCCTCGATGTCATAGATCAACGTTTTAGAGTATCATTGTGTAACTATGCTACACACACATTATACTATGCTAATGATATATAATTATATATATATAAACCCTCTGGTTATTTAACATAGCTATGGAAAATGACCCATTTATAGAGGGTTACCTATTAAACATGGTGATTTTCCATGGCAAACTGTTAGTCATAACCAAAGGGTAATAATAGTAATAACCAACTTAATCTCCGAGGCTCCGCCCCCCACCTCGTATTGAAAAACTATAAACTGTCGTTACATTGCTACCTTTCACTCGCCAATCCTGGGATAATTTATCTACTCCTGCCGCCTCCAGTACTATAAATCTATATAAATCTCCTGAATATAGTCAAAGCCTTCAACTTGTTAACCATAATCAACCGCTATTTATTGCTATATCTTTAGATGGGTAGCAAGCCGTACAGCAATCAATCCCATCCCCTGATCATTTTATTTTTAACCACCCCATGGCTGGACCACCGTTTGTCATGAATAGATTGCAACAAAAATTGGAAGAGATTATTGGATCCAATACATTAGTATATATTTTCATAACTATGATATCCAATACATCGACAATTTAGGAATCAATCAAATATATACAAGACACCTGTCACCTGGGTTTTGTTTTGAGACTAATCACTTTTCAAAACAAATGGATGGCATCATCGTCATTGATCATGCCCTCCGGTAATCAAACATGGCAAAAGAAAATCACCCATATATAGATATAAATATTATATTTATTATATTATATATATATTATATCATTTTCCCACTAAAGCCTTCATTTATGTCGGATTTCCCCCGTGCCACATTTGAGGATGGTACCCCCCCAGGTTGTCCCCCATGATTGATGATATCTCCATGATACTGCGTTTTCTTGGAGGGGGGGTTGTCCAAAAATTGGGCACCGCAATATCCAACAACAATCTACTTAGATGGGCCATGGGATTAACTAACTGGTTAGTAACTGGGGATATAACCCCCTATATAGGCTATATCCCAAATATAATCAATTTACTAACTAGTTATATAACTAACTCCATGGCCCATATAAGTATCAAAATGGGTGTCAAACTATATAGGGAAAAGAACCCCTTTCCATACCACAACAAACCATACTAAAACACTTGATCAAAACATAATATAGATCTATACAGCTATAGTTAGGTAAGATGCCTTCATAAACCAGAACCAACCATAACAAACCCTTTACAGATTAATGGCCATTTCAGGAACCTAAATTGGAGGTTCCGAGGTTCCTACCATATATAAGGCCTATTTTTAGGCCTAAATTTCAGGGAATATCTCCACAAAATATGGCCAAAAATATGGTACTAACGTACCTCCATTTTAGGATCCTGAAATTCTCATTGATTATATACCACTTGTTAACCATCATTAACCACTATTAACCACTATTACTATTACTGTAAGAATTATTTAATGATTAGTGGTTGGTTAACAATGGTTAATAGTGGTTAGATTAACCAATTTCCACTATTAACCATTATTAACCACTATATTCAACCAAGTTTTACCACTATTACCCTCTGGTAGACTAACATAACAGTCGAAAATTACAATTTTCAATAGGTAAATCAGCTACAAATGGCAATATTCAATAGCTTTTTGATGCTTTTTGTATGTTTACCAGAGGGTATACCCAACAATATCCCAGTATTATCCCATCATTTTTCTGTTAACATCCATATTAAACCATAGTAAACCCATTAAACCCATTAACCATCCACCTGCCACAGTTAGATGGGTCCTCCATCCACCTGTCACTTGCCACGTCGCTTCCTCCTTGCGTCGTTGCTGCGCCTGCGCCCGTCGCCGTTCCTTCAACCGCTGGACCCGCGGCACCGTGGTGGGCATGCGCACCTCCTGAACGCCAAGGGTGCCGGATTGTGCCGGTCATCCCAATCACCAAACAAAAAAGAACATGGTTTAATATGGGATAATAGCGATGATAATTTTTGTACTAGCGATATCAATGGGATTGATATTGTATCCCATGAAAATATCCCATGATCATCCCACTAATATGGTTTAATATGGTTTAATAGCGATGATAATGGCATATCAATGGGAATATTCATGGGATATTGCATTATCAATCCATGGGAGAATAGAGGCTTTTTAGTGGCAGTTTCATATGGTTTTGTATGGTTTACCCTCTGGTAATTTAACAAAAAGCTATTGAACATGGCCATAGAAATAGTGGATTTACCCTATTTACCCATTGAAAATGGTGGATCTTTCCATAGTTATGTTAGTTTACGAGAGGGTATATCTACTGGAACGAACGGATTTTGGAATATATCTACTGGAATGGAGGTTTTGGATTTTGGAATGATTAATAATACTGTGGATGGAAGAAATTCTGCACCAGTTGATAAGTGGTAAACATCCCATTATTTGTAGGGTTTCAACAATCCCAGGTGGTGCAGGGTTTCGCAACCATCAACAGTAGGAAATCCAAGTACTGGAATTATATCTATGGTATGGATTTTAAATGATTTTAATTACCCAACTGGAATTCAATGACCCATTCATCAGTTAGGATTATATCTGGAGTTAAACCCGCAGTAATATGATCCAACTGGAATTATATCTACTGTTCGGATTGTTAAATTAAATAACTGGGGTATAACCCGTTCATCTAACCCATGCGAGCTAATGTATTCATCCAATGTATGTTCTTGTTGATGATTATTGGGCTTGCCACATGAATGCAGGTGCAGCTTTTGCAGGGTGAAGTGTGCCAGTTGGAAGTGGAAACTATGGGTTTTTGCAACCAATAGGTAAATTATGATTTAATTTGTTTCATAGAGATATTACATAGTGGGATATGAATGGAGATAAAAGTAATAGGATATATATATATATATTCACATAGCGGGTTTTTAGACTAGTTTTTGTGAGAATGAAATATAGGATCTTACAGCAAATGTTCCCCCTAAACCAATCCAATACATCGTGCTTCATATGTTCTTTTAAACAGCACCATATCCAAAAGAAAATCCAGTCGTACTTTTTGAGGGAGTATGACTGGGCTGTGGTTTAGCCGGTTTAGCTGTTGAAGAACCTTCTCTGGTTTAGCATTTAGATCCAAAAAGGATTCCGTAAAAACACCGGTGACGAATACCTTCCACTATTTTCCACTGGAAAGTGTCTGGATTTACCATCCCCACTGGAAACGACGAAGCATGGACCCGTCCACACATGTGTCTAATCTAAAACAAGTTTATTTACGTCTTGTTGAAGCCCCTTTCTCGCATGTTCAGCACATCTTTTCCTGGGAAATCATTATTATTATTAGGTAAAATCCTGCTAATTAATGCTTTTCAAACCCACACATTTCTTTGTGAACCCCATTGTTTCAATGCTTAGTGTCATGGCAATAGAGATTCCTCATCTTTATCCGGAAAACGATCTCCAACCAGGGCCCCCCAAGGTAGGTAAGTTGGTTTAAATATATATATATATATATATGCGTGCGATCGTTTATGGTAGGTATCGATGGTTTGAACTAGTTTGATTGGTTTTAACAAACTTGTAATAATGAGGGCCCCCGTGTCCGCATATATGTACATGCATATAATTATATATAGAGTATATGAATATGCATATCAGAAAACCTAAGTCATGTTTATACCTCCATTGTTGGCGACAAAACTAAAGGACCCAGGTCCGTGTTTCATCCCTATTGTGGTGCTTCAATGAGCAAATTTGGTAGCTAAACCACAATTGCTGACACTCAGGTCACCATGATTGATGATTAAATCACTTTTGTTCATAGTTAAAAATCACAGCCCGTTATGTTTTCTCCGTGTTTCTTTGCTAGATCAAGATGTTTCTTATTGTTTCTTCATTAAATCACCAGGTCTCATGGTTCAAACCCATGTATTTTATGGTTCTGATCTGATGGTTCTGAGTAAATATATAATCATATTTCACTCACCTGAACCTTGCGGCCATGGGGATGATTTCCCTATGGCTTCTCCAATCCAATTCCCATCATTCCCAGGTTTCGGTCGCACCTCCTGCTCCTCTTCACCACCTCCGCCAATGAGGAAGTCTAAGGCCGCCTGTTTCATGGGAATGTTGGATGGTTCAAACCTTTCCATGGTTTCATGTGGTTTTAAAGGGTTTAATGTGGTTTAATTTGGATTAGTGTAGTTTAATTTGGTTTTATGTAGTTTTAAATGGCGTCATGTGGTTTTAAATGGTTTAATGGTGATAATCATGGGATATTAATGGGATATTAACCGGATGGTGCCTCCATTTGAATAACGAAGTGTCTACAATGCCACTGGGGTATTACTTCCCCTGTTCAAATTAAACACAACCGAGAAACCATGATTTTCAGATGGGTGTCTGCAATGATTCCCTCGCTAAATTGTAACCATTCGCTATCATGAAAATAGCTTTTGTATGCTGTTATCATATTGCCATTTGGAGATGATTCCCCTATACATTCATGTCGTAATTCCAGTGATGCCACAGTGAGGTCTTTATAATTCATCCAGAGTGATAGCTGATGGGGTATTAATGTGGTAAATCCAGTGTGGCCCCCCTTTTTGGACTATCACCGGGGTTTTTCTGATGGATCACTTCTGCAATGTGAAATGATTCGGCAGGTCCAATGGCATAAACCATCCCAATAAACTATACTAGGATACTATCCGCTAATGAAACATTGCCATGTGGGAAGATAATCTACAAATGTTGGAATGTCCATCCTACCAGTACCCTCTGGTAAACGTTCACATACAGTAACTATGGAAAGATCCACCATTTTCTAGCTGGGTAAATCAACTATAAATAGCAATTTTCAATAGCTTTTTGTTTGTTTACCAGGCCGGGTAAACCTCCATGTTCCTATGGTTTTCCTATGGTTTCCCATGGTTTTCCCATTAAAACTTCCATTCATTCATTCGCCAGAGGGAAATCTCCCCTCCCAAAAAAAAAACAACACCGATTCTTCTGGATCAAACATCGGTGGATGAGATGCAGAAGCCATGAAAATCTTGGCGTCCACATTGCTACAAAGTGGTGCTTCCCAGTTAAAAGTTAGCTTCCAACTGGAGAAAAAAAACTCTTTTAGTTGGAAATAATTCAACCATAAACCCAATAGTTTACCTAAATTAGTTATCAGCTAATTTAGCCAACATACATGAAACTAGAAATCCCCATATCGATTCTTGAAGGCTTCTACAGTGTACCTGTTCCATACGAAGGTACATGGCTCCCCACAAAATATGTCACTTGGCCAAATGCATCCGTTGACTTTTAAACGATTCACGTCCAAGAAGGAATCAACAAGGATCAAAACAAAACAGTGACTATATATATATATATTCATCGAAACTTAGTCAGTCATTGTGGGGCCCCAGTGTATTTAGTTGTATCTCCATTATAGTTTTTGATTCTTACTCACGAAGCAACTGGGATTTTCCCAGTTTTTGTTCACCAAATCTCCCTCTTGAAATGTACACCGCTGCATTGGAGTGTCAGTGCGCATTGATATTGTCTCAGTTCCCTTACTCATCCTTATTCAAGTTTGTCTAAGTTGGGTTTGTGGTGATACTACCTATAGTCACCCTATAATAGTACACTAACATACAGTAGCTATGGGAAATGGATGGAAATGGACCATTATAGATGATTTTCCTTTGAAGCATGGTGATTCTCCATAGCAACAAGTTACCAGAGAGTATATAGACCAAATTTGGCTTAAGGACCCTGTCAAACAAATAAGCTATTGATTCCCCTCTTATGGTGCATTTCCCATTGCAAACCCATTATATCGCATTAATTATCCTCATATAATTAATCCCAATACCCCATCATATATCGCATCCCATTCTATATCGCAAATACATCCCAATAATTACTTCCTGTTGTATCCAATGACGCTAGTACTATAATCAGTTCAATTATATATATATATATTATAATTATCATTATTATATTATTATATTTATATTGGAGATGTGATGTACTGTTTATAGAAATCCATAGCCAAATTCACTTGACCTATAACAGGTTTTCCAGTAAGAGTCCATTCACATCCCATTAAAATCCCATAATCCGGAGTATGAGAGCACTACTTAGATGGGCCATGGAGTTAGTTAACTAGTTAGTAAATGGATTATTTCATTGGGATATAGGGGGTAACAAATCCCCAGTTACTAACCAGGGATCGGTAATCCCATGGCCCATCTAAGTACCTGGCGGCGCGCCTGAGTGTTGTTCTTAAACTTCCTCAAGGCTTGCCGTGCCGGACCTTCGTCAAAGCCCTGCGACAGCAGCGAGGAAAACGACCTCGCTGATGGCACACAATCGCAGGGTTCGAGGGGAAAAATGGGAAAATAAAATTGGGAAACACTGGCAAATTACTGTCAAAAATTGGGAAAAATGGAAAATTGTTGGTTTAAATATGCTCAACTAAAAAACAAGCTAGAACTTTGCAACGTGTTCAATAAGAAAAATCTGACCCGGCGTGCTAAAAACTCCCCATTGCATCCCATTGCAATATCCACTTAAACAAATGATTTACGTGATTCTCCATGCCCGTGTTGACTACCGAAGTGTATAATATAGACCTCGTGAAACAAGTATGTGTTTTAGATAGCTGAATATAGCCGAACATATGTAAATATTGTAAATGACAAACACACAAAAACAAAAATCCTCACTGGGGTGACATCAGAAACAGTCGGGAATGACGATCTACAGTCAGTGCCAGAATTATAGAACGGAGCCAGGAGGACAAAAGTACGGTAAAATACCGTACCTTTGTCCTCCTCCGGGTTCCGATTCGGAGCGGAGTCGGGAAATTTAATTATAGAACGGGGAGGAGGACAAAGGTACGGTATTTTACCGTACTTTTGTCCTCCTGGCTCCGTTCTATAATTTCTGGCACTGACATGATATTTACTGCATATTTGTACATATACAATCTACAAAATGAAGATTTAATGAGGATTTAATGAGGATTTGATGAGGAAATGAAGATAAAATGCAGATAAAATGAAGATTTGATGAGGAAACGATGATAAAATGAGGATAAAATGAGGATAAAATGAGGATAAAATGAAGATAAAATGAGGATAAAATGAGGATTTGATGAGGAAATGATGATAAAATAAAGATAAAATGAACATAAAATGAGGATTTAATCAGGATTTAAAATGAGGATAAAATGAAGATAAAATGAAGATAAAATGAGGATTTGATGAGGAAATGATAATAAAACGCGGATAAAATGAGGATTTAATGGGGATTTGATGAGGAAATGAGGATAAAATGGAGATTTAATGAGGATTTAATGAGGATTTGATAAGGAAATGAAGATAAAATGATGATAAAATATGATCCCTGCCATAGCCCCCCCCCATGCCAGCATACCTTGGAATAATTGGATATTATTCCAGCCCCATTGCACATGTTCTGGGAAAACATTCCAGTATGTCACACGACATCGGGAATAATTAGCGTAAATTTAGGGCAACCCCCCCTCTCCATTCATATAAAAATACAAGTTGTAATCAAATTTGGTATATTGGCATGTGTTGATTGAGGTTGTATTGCCACAAACCACTAGAAACCTAGTGTCAGAAAACCTTTTCAAATTAAGCTCAAAAGTTTATTGGGATCCTGAAAGTTTTGCTCGTTCCTGGTTTCAAAGATGTGCTCCGGCAATGCTCAACCTATCTCAACCTGTGAAGAATTCCTAGGTGTTTCCTGGTGATGCCCAATTTCCCCTGGGTGGTTTAGAGTGGAGAGACAGTGTAACAGTCCAGAGGTGAGCTCTGGGGGTACTGTCGGAAGCTCATCTGGGAGAGGATAGTATCCTGCAGTGTCCTTGGGATCAATGGGTCCCTTACTACGTGCCGCATGAGTTTTGGCTGCTACGTAGGCTTGTTGAATCAGCGCTCCATGCTGTGTCGCCATGATGTGCAGGTATCTATAAGCCCGTATGGCGGCTTTTCTCGTGCTTGGACCGTCGTCGGCTTGATTTTTGTTGGCACGGGCCAGAATGTTCCTCGCTTCTTCTTCCCTTGCTTTAGCGGAAGACATATGGGTAACTTATGGTAACTTAGCCAAAGACCAATGGACCCACTGAGTGAACATTGGTGACCCAATGAATGGTTTGAAGAATCCCTGGGTTTTTTCTGGATTTTCCTGGTGATGCCTAATTATTCCTGGGTGTTCTGACATATGCGGGTGACCTGTGGTTAAAATATGGGTACTTTAGCCAAAGACCAATGGGCCCACTGAATGAACATTGGTGACCCAATGCATGGTTTGAAGAATTCCTAGGCGTTTCCTGGTGATGCCCAATTTCCCTTGGGTGGTTTGACATATGTGGGTGCCCTGTGGAAGACATATGGGTAACTTATGGTAACTTAGCCAAAGACCAATGGACCCACTGAATCCCACTGAGTGAACATTGGTGACCCAATGAATGGTTTGAAGAATCCCTGGGTTTTTTCTGGATTTTCCTGGTGATGCCTAATTATTCCGACATATGTGGGTGACCTGTGGTTAAAATATGGGTACTTTAGCCAAAGACCAATGGGCCCACTGAATGAACATTGGTGACCCAATGCATGGTTTGAAGAATTCCTAGGTGTTTCCTGGTGATGCCCAATTTTCCCTGGGTGGTTTGACATATGTGGGTGACCTGTGGAAGACATATGGGTAACTTATGGTAACTTAGCCAAAGACCAATGGGCCCCTGAGTGAACATTGGTGACCCAATGCATGGTTTGAAGAATCCCTGGGTGTTTCCTGGTGATGCCCAATTATTCCTGGGTGTTTTGACATTTGTGGGTGACCTGTGGAATAAATATGACACATGAGTCAAGATAAATAATTTCCTTGGGACCCCTGTGCTTTTCTATCTGGCATATCTTCTGACATCTTCTGACATTCTATCTGGCATATCGTCTGACATTCTATCTGGCATATCTTCTGATATCTTCTGACATTCTTTCTGGCACTCTATCTGGCATATCTTCTGACATTCTATCTGGCATATCTTCTGACATTCTATCTGGCATATCTTCTGATATCTTCTGACATTCTTTCTGGCACTCTATCTGGCATATCTTCTGACATTCTATCTGGCATATCTTCTGACATTCTATCTGGCATATCTTCTGATATCTTCTGACATTCTTTCTGGCACTCTATCTGGCATATCTGGCATATCTTCTGACATTCTATCTGGCATATCTTCTGATATCTTCTGACATTCTTTCTGGCACTCTATCACGGGCGATGAAACAGCACATAACAGATCATAACAGCACATGTATGCACATGTCATCAGCGTTCATCTATTGTCATATATTGTCATCTATTTTTCAAGTGATGGTTCAAAATCTATCATAACTTATCATCTGAGTTTATATGCCCATCAATAGCTAATTATTCTGAGGTATGTTGACACAAATTATTCCATACAAGATCTGGCATAGAATAGACCCCCTTAGCAGAATAATTAAAAATAGGCCCTAAAACTATTTATTCCAAATCAATTATTCCTGATGTGACATGCCCCCCTGGAATAATTACCCAAGGTAGGGGCCATGATAAAATGAGGATTTGATGAGATAACGAGGATAAAATGAGGATAACATGAGGATAATGGGAAATGTGGGGAAAATGGGGGAAAACAGAATTATAGAACAACAGCGCTCCGACAAGAATTATAGAACGACGAAAAAAGTTAGGAGTAAATTCAGATACGTTTTTTTCTACCTTCCGAGGAAAACAGAATTATAGAACAACAGGGTACGGTAAATAACCGTACCTTCGTACTCCTCAACTTCCGTTCTATAATTCTGTTTTCCCCCATTTTCCCACATTTACCAGGTGATTTTCTTAGATTTCATGGTGATTTTATAAGATTTCATGGTGATTCTATGGGATTTCATGGTAATTTTATGGGATTTCACGGTGATTCTCTTAGATTTCATGGTGATTTTATAGGATTTCTGGGACCCCGGAAGAGGTTCTATAATTCTATAATTAATTTTTCCGTTCTATAATTAATTTTTCCGTTCGACGGAAAAATTAATTATAGAACGGGGCCCGGGGAAAATTAATTATAGAACGAAAATGGGAAATGTGAGAAAAATGGGGGAAAACAGAATTATAGAACAGCAGCGCTCCGACAAGAATTATAGAACGACGAAAAAAATTAGGAGGAAGATCAGATACATTTTTTTTTCATACCTTCCGAGGAAAACAGAATTATAGAACAACAGGGTACGGTAAATAACCGTACCTTCGTCCTCCTCAACTTCCGTTCTATAATTCCGGCACTGGCCATAACCCTAGAAACATGGGAAATGGCTTCAACAGCTCCCAGGACTCCCATGTGAGCGCTTTTTAACGCAGAAAACCGGACCATCGAATCAAAGAATTTTTGCTGCAGGAGGCCCCCATGATGGACAGTTTTATCAGGTGCATCTTTCATACCCACTTGGGGCGTCTGTCTGATTATATCCCCAATTCCTTGAATATATATATATATACATATACATATATATATATATTCTTATTATAAAGGTTTTTGTTGAGGGGGGCTCAAACATTCAAATAAGCCAGATTGTTGTTGATGAATACCATTGAATACCGTATGCGTTTGGCAAATCATACAAGATAATCACCACAGTGATTTTTGAAGAACATCACCTGCTGTTCTTGAACATATGACATTCCCATGTTCTCTCACTCCTCTCTTCATCACCCTCTCCAGAAAATCTGTGTTTCCTCATGTTGGGCTAGAAAACATCCAATGATTTGTTGCGCCATCACGTTTCACAAGTGGCGGGAACTCCATCTTGGGTTCGCTCAACAACGTGATTTTCCATCGAATCCCAGTGATCAATGGCGAACACCCATAGCTCCGAACGGCTCCTAACCACCGGATATGTGTGGTGCTACCCCCAGTTATAAGTTGCTTTATCTACTGGTTTATAACCCATCCAAAACCCTAATGAAAATGGAGTTCTGTTCATCAACTTATAGATGTAAATTTAATATACAAAGAAAAATCTAGTTCATGTAGATTCAAAGGATGAATCCATATTGAACTATATATGGGGATTTTCCCTTACAAACCATCCAGCTATTGGGTACTTCATGGAAACCCCCAGCAAAGCGCCAGGGCACAAGGGATCCACCGGCACCGCGGGCGACTCGCCGGCAGCGGAGTCTAAACCTGCAGCAGTAGGCATGGCGACCGGCGACCGGCGACCTGCTTATGGCGACCGGTTTTGTCAAGTGGTCTACCTTCCATGAATTACCATGAATTATATACGACAGTAATTGACATTAATTGTGAAAGTTCGTAACCCCCAAGAAAGATTCAAACACTGATCTATAAAATTTAATAAATGCGTCACTCGTTCCACAGCTTCAGACTTATCCATCCTTTTTTTTGGGGTTTTTGGTGGGGGAGTGGTGCTAATCCATGGATTGCTGGCCTTCGCCGGGTTTGTTCTTGTTATCCTTGGCCAACTTCCTGGGCCGCCGTGTCCGGTGAGTTCATCCGAAAGGCCGGTGGGCGGGCACAGCAACCTACGCTTCACAAAAAAAAACATGAACTGAGATTGGGATGACTTCTTTGAATTCTTTTGAAAGTCTGATCTGAAATCGGTAGGTTGATATAGGTATCTGACATAGCAAAAAAAAACAATGGGATCTGTTGGTCCTCCAGTTGAAACATCAAATAACATCAACGTGAAAAAGGGGGAAACAGGCGAAACAGGCGAAACAAACGCTGGGATGCATCTGGTGATTTCGGTGATTTCACCAGCAAAAAAATATTTACAGACACCAGCCAAAAGATTGGTTAATTGATGATTGATGATGATGTAAACATGGTTAATAATGGTTGATAATGGTTCATTATGATTAAGAATGGTTGATTCAAACACCAAAAAAATTGGACCAACAAAAACTAAACTGGTTGATGGTTGAGCCCTACTGGTTGATGGTTGAGCCCTAGCCCCCTGAAAAACATAAGTTCGTCAGTTGGGATGATGACATTCCCAATATATGGAAAAATGTTCCAAACAAAAACCAGTCAAGGAACATAATTGCAGTCTAACGAAACCAGGGACTTCAACAACTATTCGAACTTTCCAAGTTCGATGACTTAGCACCAACTAATGGTTGCTATAATCCAGCAAAACGAAATTATAGAACGCATAAAACCGATTGGTGGGTTGAAAGTTTCAATTGTTCCAAACATGGAATATCTTAACACAATAATTATCCTGGAAGTTCCATCGCCTGAGTTGAACTAGGCGCAGTTGCGACAAAAATCACCTATGGACTAGTATTGAGATGTATTGAGATTGTAGCCCGGTTTAACAAACAAACCAAATTTTCTTATCTTCCTCAAAGACTTCTTTGGGAAAATTCAATCATCCCAAATGAGTCCTCCCAAAAACCTACTATTCTATTCCCCAAAAAATCCCATCGAATTCCAATACACCAAACAAAAACACCGCCAAGTCCAAATCAACCTCTCACAGTAATATACCAACATAATCATGAAAAAGAAGAATCATGCTCTTCTATTTTTGTCCAATCCTGAGAACCGCGTAGTCCTGCGTCGAGGCTGATGCTCATGTCAAAGTTTACCCTTGAGGTACGCATTTCATGCGCTACCAGCCTGCGCAAATCGCTGATTTCACACATGTCCTGGCTAAGTCTTTGCTCAAGATCACTCCGAGTTGACGCCAGAAAGGCACACCATCCAAATCAAATGCACAGCAAATGGCCCACGAGTGCCAATTGCTTAAAGAGCGCACGGATTGAAAGGGCAGCACGTTTTGCTTGACTCCTGGCAAAACAACTATTGTTCAACTCTCTCTCCCTCCCCCTCTGCCCCTCTCCCCCCCTCTCTCTCTCTCTCTTTCTCTCTCTCTCTCTCTCTCTCCCTCTCTCCTCTCCCTCTCTCTCTCTCTCTCGCCTATTGTTCAACTATAAATCACCATCTTTTCATGTTTAAACCACTAACCACTATTTTTGTGGTCCATCTATCCCACATTATCCACCATCGCTTTAATTCATGAATATCACATTAATATACCATTACTCCATACATGTCCCCATTCTGTGTTAAACCTATATAAACGGCAATTAGGGTATAATACCTCTTATTTTCTATAATGTAGCTGTGTATATATATATATATATCATTGATGAAGTTCACGTATAAATCCCTACTATACATCACTACACCATTATAAACCCTAACTATTATCCATTAACCTATATGGGGTCAACCAGTTGTTGACCCTTCCATTAAAAATCACCACTATCATTACTCACTAAATCACCTTTACTCATTATAGTTGCTGATATTTAAACCAACATATCACTAATAATCACTAATGGTGATATTTAACCACAATAGGTGGTATCACTGTAATTACTAACTATACCATATTTATACCATATTGATCCATATTGAATATATATATATATATACATGTACGAGTATCATATGTATACCATATATATAACACTATAAATCGTTATAAATCACTAAAAATCACTATTTATACCACCTATAAATCACTATTTATTACTCACTATAAAGTACCACTATAAATGGATATAAATATGATATATATATATATATCACTATAAACAAGTACCAATAGTACCTAAAATATACCCCCTATATACCACCTATAAATCACTACAAATCACTATATACCACCCATAAATCACTATAAATCACTATAAATCACTATAAATCTCTATAAATCACTATAAATCACTATCTATAGCACCTATAAATCACTATTTACCCACTATAAATGGATATCACCCTTTTGTTGGTGAACCCAGTCATTGACCGCGCCGTCGTCCAGGGCGCTCGATGAGCCGCGCCGAGAAGTCCGTGACCACCGCGGGCGAAGCGCTGCCATCGTTGGCCTCGTCCGCCTCCTGCAGAGCCATCTCCACCTGGGATGGGATGCCTGGGCATATGGTTGATATGTATAGTGTTATAACTATATATATATATGTAAAGTGATATATATATATATGTATATATTGAATATACATATACAAAATATGGTTGATACACAAATGCAATACTGGAACCTCTGTATATATATAAATATATATGTGAATATATATATATATGTGTGTGTGTATAATACAGAGAGTATGGTATGTAAATATGAATTTCCATATGGAATATATATATATATGTGGAATAAATATATATATATAACATACAGCTAGCTAATTGTAGCTACATTATGTGTAGCGGTATATTTGTCAAAATATACCATGTATGATTATATCTACATCCAAATACACCAATGCATGCATACATACATAAAAAAATACACATATATATATATATAATCCTATTACTTGATGTATATGTATATATATATATATATGGACAGTCAAATCATATGTGACATATGAGATACACATGAGATATCGAATATTCAATGCACAAATATATGACTGATAGCAAAAATATGCGGCGACCCCACAGTGATGTTTGTTCCTGTATGTTCACCCATATAACTAGTTCCACACGTCTAGCAAAAATAACCCAACATTCGCCTAGTCAACTAAACCAACTAAGCAAAGAAACGGGGGCAATACTTGTAGGAAGATATAATGCTTGTTGATGCTTCAGATATAGTGCTGACCTTAGGTAACGATCAAAAATTCATGCTTAACTCTCAAACTAACACGGGCGTCTTAACACATGATTTGGCATGATTTCACCAAGCCCCAATTTCATGGGAGTGCGCAGTATGCTCGTGAAGGCCCAAAGTGAACATCAAGCAGAAGCAAGCACCAAACCATCTCCGATTTACCCAGTAGCTTACTATTTGGGGGCACTAGTTAAAAACCATCGCGCAAACAAAAAAGGGGTCACAGCAAGTTCTTTGGTTCATGCACTTAAAAAGTCACTTACAGTACCATTTGGGAGCGCCTCTCGCCAGAAGCATCAATACTGTAAAACCAGTGGTCCGACTCTTACGACTTATCAAGTCTTATCAAGTCTGGTAACTTATTACCAGCAAATGATGGTTAATGACGGCTAATGATGGTTATTACCATAAATTTAATCTTATTATTACTTGCAACCTTCACCACGTGGTTAACTTACCCAGATGATGCGTGCGCGGCGTGCCTGAGCCTCCAGGTGTTCGGGCGTCATCTCCACCATGGGTCGAAACTCCATGCGCACGGGCAGCACGCCGCTGATGGCGTGCGCTGAGGTGGCGAAGAACTCGTACTGCAGGTACTTCAGGGTCCTGGGATGACGGGGAACATGGGTAGCCAAACGGCAATCTCATACGTAGTATATATATATATATTTATGTTGTTATATAGCTGACATTGCGAGTAATCCCCAAAAAATAAGTCACAGCTGGCCATCCCACATTGCCATTGCGAAGTCATGGCCATGGTGAAATCCTGGGTGGCCCCCCATGATTTCACCTATTGATATATCTAGCACCAAACAAATCACCAAGTGAACTAAACCAACTTAGCAATTATTGGGGCCCACCTTGTAAGCTGAAATATTTTTTGTGGACTATAGCATGATCTAGAAATAAACATCGTTCTACTCTAAAGCCACGTTCATCGGAAGAAGGGACATGAGGGATAATTACATGGGATTACCCCCAAAGTACCAAAGCTTGATTCCATTATAGTAGGAACGTGGGACATGGGGACATATGACATATGTACTTCAAAATGTGTTCTTTCCTATTCTGATTACAACCAACTCTCATGAGAAGAAGGGCCATGGTCAATCAGCTACTTAGCGATCGCAGGTGGGTAATATCTCCAAAAATAATTTGGATTCATTTGATATGATTTTGCTGCGATAGTACCTGGGCCTATAAGACGAGGAGAGCAGCACGATATACAATTAATATCGCTTTTTCCATCTATATTTTGCTAATCGGAGCACATGTTCATAAGAAGGGACATGGCAATTAGCTCAAATAGGTTCCCCACTAGATCTAGCTAGTTGCGGATTTACGGATTACAATGGAAAACAGAAAGTATAGATAAAATTTAGTGATGATGATTGCTATCAAAGGACATGTTGGTACAACGCATGACCCGAAATTGACTAGAAAACACGTTTAAGAGTACAATTTTTTTTTTGCAAATCCAGACTAAGCTCTAATTATACTCTAAAATCACTCAACCTCTTTTTTTGTTGGCTAGCAGCAGACTTTCGATAGTTTTGTAGTTGCCGTAAATCCCAATTTTCCATACCCCATGGATCCAAAATACTTTTCCTAGAAGGTATGGCTGAACACCGAAATCATAGCCCATTAATACTCCGAAGCTACCTCAGGATCAACAATGCCCCGCAATGCCGGCCGGAATATTTTTCGGTGGGTGTTTCAGCACCAACTCGTTGCATTGGGGTGTGGTTGCCATCAAAATATTGATCAGCGAGTGGTTCACCTACCATAAATGATCAATGGAGCAATAATTTTGCTATAGACTTACACAGGGCAAACAACATAAGCTATTTAGTTTGATGATTTTCACATTTCAATCCCACTTACACGGTATCTCCTTATGTTTGATTGATGATACCGGAGGATATCAACTTCAACTGATTGTTTCACCAGCCAACGCACCACAAATCTCCGTGCTGCTCTGGCGCTGAAGGCAGCTGTCCTGAGTATCTTTCGCAAGAGGACACAATCTTGCAGTGATTTGAAGATTGGCTTGAAGATCCAGTGTCGTTTCACACATCTGACTATAGGAATATCCGCCTTTAATACCATCAAACCGACAGTTACTGCAAATTCTCTTGAAATCAACGATGAACTATATAGGTTGATGTGTTTCAAACCAATCAAACTGGTATTTCAATGAACCAACGTTGACATATGGCTGTCAAGTCACCAATGCTTGTGAATAACGTTGACATAAGTCTATCATAGTCTATCCAATCCAACAAACACAAATAAACTCCGTAATTTCACATTATGTGTTCGCCTTAAACGGATGAACATCATCTACAGCTGTCAAAATTATAGTGTTGTTTCTATATGTCAACATACTTTTATATATATGGACATTCATGTGCATATGTATGTACATGCAAATACAGTATACATATACATGTATATATGCATATGTATACATGCATATATATATATAGTATGTATATATATATATATATATATATATATATATGTATGTACCAAAAAAAACAATTCACATCAGTTCACCCAAAACCAACTGATCATCTTTGTGCCTAGCTACAATCCCTGGGAAATTTATTCGGTCGTAGGGAGCTCCTGAAAAAATGAAGAAATATGCATGTATATATATATAATTATATATATATATGTATGTATGTATATATATATATATACATTTGCCTTTCGATGACCACAGATAGACACATCACGGATCATCATGGAGCATACGGCATATACATAGGATTGCCTTTCCAAACCTCAATCCAAATCGATCAATGCATTGAATTATGCTGCGGCACTCCCTTCCTTTATTTCTGGAAGTCATGCTCGTTCCCGTAATTTTTGTGATTCGAGACACCAAGATGTCTCCCTTGTACTCTTCCAGAATGTACAACCTCGGAGGTTGAACCGAAACAACACGGCCACATTTTGTTGAGCACTTTGCCCCCTCCAAAAAAATGCTAAGCAGAGCACAATCTGTCCCCAAGACCAAAAACATCATGAAACAAAGGTCCAAAACCCAAATAGAAATACATGGTGCAGTACATGGTGCATTTCGCAGCTTTCGGCCTGCGGCAGGTTTGCAAAACTAAATTTAATGCGCTTGAGGGGTATCCCAAATCATCCAAATTGAAACCTATGGTTTTGGGGTACCTCCATTTTAATGTGAACCATGAAAGATATGACAGATATGACCCAAATCGGGCCCTCCCAGGCAAATGTTCCATGGGCCCCATGCTGCCACAAAGGCCATTCGAAGATGTGCTTGTCCACCTCATGAAACGCCATCTTGGCTGAATCCAGCTGACTCTGTGCGGACAAATACCTGCCATGGGGGGGGGGGCAGGAGTTGGGAGATGGCTCAAACTACAATCAGTAAAGAAAACAGGGTAGACTACCAACATAGATATTGCACTCTCTCTCTCTATCTCTGTTTCTTGCTCCGGCTTTCTCTGTCCCGTTCTATCACTCCCTTCTTCGAATTTCATGAGAAAGAACTTTGAATTAGGGGCGGTCCTGACCTGATGTTGTTTTTTGGTGAACGTAACAGTCATGGACGTGAACGATTTCTGGTGGCAGTGGGGTTGCGACACAATGCGAAATACCTACGTGAGCAATTTATCTCAGCTCTTGAAGTTACAATTGTGCTGATGGGAACTCAAACCCCTTGCACCCGCCCAAACGAGGGATGGCTAATCAAATTCCTGATTCCCAAGTCCGTTTTTTTATCATTCTAAGATGATTGGAACATAGCCCTAGAAGATACCCCTTGACCCTTGAAGATGGCAAAAGGATTCCCAAATCGTTTGAGGTATTGGAGGCACCTGGAGAATGCTCCACGGAGGTATGTTCAAATGATCTGAGAATCATGTCATGTCAGAAAAAAAACAAAGCCCAAATGATCGGCATGAAACACCAATGACAGCCATCAGACCGCCATTGCAGCCACACCATGTCGTGACCCAACCACTGCCTCATGCATATATGAAAATGCAACTACACACGTACATATAATATAATATTTATATATATTATAATATATATATAATATAATATATATATATACAATATATATATATATAACCATCTATCTATCTATATATATATAATGTGCATATGGCAAATACATCATTAAAAAAAAAAATACACCAGTTAAAAATACCATATATTTTACATATGAACATGGAGTTTTCGAGTAGTACAACCCCCTCAACCCACTCAGCTCCCCAACTCAGTGCAAGGTACCTTCGGTCCGTCTGATTCAGATTCTTTTTGGTGCACTCATCCATTTCCTGCGTGCGATGCGCGTCTGTTTAGTGGGCTGCAGCTTTTCCCTGAAACCAATTCTGGGACACAAGTTGAAGAAATTGAAACTGGGGCACCATATTGGCTCAAGTCACCAGCTCACCTTCAGCCGGTCCCAAGAATCAGCCGTGCAATCAGGTAGCCTCTGGTGAGTTGAACCTTCGCAGTCCATGTCAGGTGTTTGTGCAAGCGCAGAACCTGCTGCTGAGCCAAACCAAAAATAGCTGGCAAATGGATGTTCATCCAGAACATGTTTTTTGTTTTTTTCTCCTATAGAGACGTATATACGCACAAACACACATATATATTTATAATATATATATATATGTGTATATCAAAATGGCAAACCCTATACAAATCTCAATGTTCCATGGCATGAACTTTTTTCTCCAAGTCTAGATAAATTTGTGCGTAGAAGTATAGCAACTCACCATTATTCCAGTGATGCCACAGTGAAATTGCCATTATAATTCATCCAGATGATATACCCTCTGGTAAACTAACATAGTTATGGAACATCACCATCTTTTAGTAGGTAAATCAACTATAAATGTCCATTTTCCAGTTCGCAAACTGTTACAGTAGTTTACCAGATGATATATGTACCATGGTCAAAACATGGTACATGTGGTACGGTTATCCATCCATATCCATGCCATAATGATACCCATACCCCTTATAATTGTAATGGATACAGTATATAAATCACCATAGATGGATCGATATCCCCATGATTCGGTATATCATGTTTTTTTTTTTCTGACGATAGTTGGTGAATGTTGGTGGTACATCCCACTGACTATCCCCGTTCATATCCCATTAAATCACCGCACTTAAATCCTACTGAATCCCCACTACATCTCCCATAAATTCACCATTCTCAATGGACAACAATCCAACTCCTGACCATGAATCATTATCACAGTAGATCACAAGGTGACCCATTAAATCACCATGTTAATGCTTTATGGAAAACAATGTAACTAACTATACTAATATATAATAATCATAAATTATAATATGTATATATATATATATACATATGGAGGTTTTCTAAAATGGTGGTACCCCCTTAAACCATCCATTATATTTTGGGATTTTCCATCCATTATCCCCCATTTATGGAAACCATATATATATACATATAGATATCAAAATCACCATTGTGTATGATATGAAAATCACCATTATACTTTTCATATGGCACTAATAGATATATACTAACATATATGTATCATATACCTATCATATATGTAACCATTATATGGATATATACTAACATATGTGTATCATATAATATATAGTTAATATATGTATATGACTCCCCATTGGTGCCATATGGAAAGGCCCCAAAAATCTGTCCCGCTTGGCGATGTTCAGCTCCAAGAGCCTTCGGCGGCGTTTGTCCTGACGGATTCAGCTCCAAGCGGACGACCGCGAGGACCGCGAAGACCCGATGTTTTTTCCGGGGAGACTTGGGATTTAACCCACAAAAAATATGGAAAAAACACGGGAAAACACTGGATTACTTGGGGTTTTAACTGATTTAACCCCCCCAAAACTATGGGAAACAATTATGATTTAAGCACGAAAACCATGGTATAATGGTAATATATAAAGGTATATAACGGGAATGTCATGGGATTTTTATTGGGATTTGACCAAGAAAAGTGGGGATGTAACCAGCAAACTCAAAGAAATTGGGACCTACCCTGGACATCCCTTGGCCGGATTCCAGTGATGGGAATGGTCATTCTGCTATAACCCATAGGATCCATGTATGGTATATATGCCAACATTTGGGGTATATTGATGGTAAATGTTACCATATATACCATACATGGATCCTATGGGTAAGGAAATCCCTTAAATCGAACCATGTTGATGGATCTGAATCGCCTTTCTGATGTGGAAATATGGTTGCTTTCCCCAATTAAAAAAAGGTAAACCTAATCACCTAATCCAACTTTTGATATGTTTGATTGTGGTTGCATATCCCATGGACATCCCAATAAATCAGCATGTTCTATGGTTAGACCGTGTCTAATCAGTCTAATCACTGCCTCAGTGAACTACTTTTCCTACTGTTTCCTTTGTTAGCCATTGTACTTGCCTACGAATGGTGGTATGACAGATATCACCCGATAGTACGGCTATCACCCAAAATGGACTCGTTCCAACTCTTGAATACTCTTGACATTGGCAATAAATCCCAATCTTGCCATCCCTATCAATTATCACTAATATCCCATAAAATTCCCATAAGTTCACCGTGTTTTGATGCCTTTTTTCATGGTGCTATGATGAATGACATACTCTGACCATGCCCACTGACACCGCCAAGTCTCCAAATGGCCCTTCATATTCCGATTGTTCACAATGTGGGACCTCAATGGGTTCCTTGGCGGAGCCGGGCTGCGAAGCGGGACTGCCGAAGAAAGGCCACTCCCTGGTGGAGGGAGTGGGTTTCTTCGAGGGAATGGTCATGAAAATTGTGAAAATCCTGGGGTAGCCCATGTTTGGATAGACCAGTGTTGGTGTGTCAGTTGGATGTGGAAAAACAAATATAAACACACAAAGGCCAAATGTGATGATTTTATCGATGTCAAGAAGTTGGCTTGCACATGTTTGCACACATTGTTTGGAAGGGAATATTGAAATGATACTAATACCACCCCAAGAAGAATACAGCTTCTGTTTAAGGTGTGGATCAGAAATGCTCCAGCCTGACCTCTTCCACTGTGCCACTAAGGGCTTTTGCTATCCTCGTTATCGTCAACAAGCAGGTGCTTGCCTTCGTTAGCGTTCCTCCCGGGCCCGTTCTCGAAGTTGTCACAAGAACGAGGTCGAATGGTGCTTGACTCGTCTCCGTGGAAGTAAGCAGCCTTAGTCCTCTTTGTGGTTTGTTGGTCCCCCGCTCAAATTTAAAATGTAATTGCGATAAATGGTAAACCAAAGGTGATGGCTACAATCCATTCAGCCTCTGTGTTCACTTCAAAAAACGCACTCAAAGGTGTCAATCGTGTTTCCAAACGCCCCAATATCGATCACATTCCAAACATGGATCCGAATTTTCCCAAGGAAAATGATGTTTTTTGGATCTGTTTGGATGCTTAGTCCAGTGTCTTGTTGCTTCAACTCCTTTGTTTGGTGGTAGCAACTCTAGAGATGTCTGTCCATCCAGAGGGACCTGCCGCACTGCGCTGCTTACTCCCTGCTTGGTCTGTGGCCAACATCCTTTTCTATTGATGACCCAAAGGCGTGTTTTTGTTTGGGTGGTGATGCACGAAGCACTTGATTCCTGTTAGGTCGCCCCAGTGTTTCTTTTGTTGGACGAAACATGATGGGTGTTCTCCATCTTGGAAAGGCAGTTAGCAGCTCCACTTTTAAGTGGAGATATGTGGAGATATGACCATGGCTATAAGATGCTATAAGGGTTATATCCCAACTTATGGGGGTTCTTGAACCATGGTTATACCAAAAGAAAGAAACCTCAACTGCAGCTCCAAGCAGGTGATCTTCCTTGGTCCAAAGGCACATGATGTTGAAGTCCATGTCCCGTCTCAACTTGGCAATGGCCGAATGCGGCGCATCCGCACGGGTGATGCTGTTGGTGGCCTCCTTCATCTTGCAGCAATCCGCCTAGGAAGGCAGATAGGCGTTTCTTTTAGCCGCAAAAATGGGTTAAAATTAACCTGGAACCACAAACAATAATAACAATTGGTGTTTTCCTGCGATAGTGAAGAATCGTTTTATTTCACAAATAGTGTTGGGGAAAGGGGAAACCACCGTTGATTTCTGGCTGTTTAATGTTGTTCAGAACTCGCCAATTGGTAGGGACCATAGATATGGGAACACCACTTCAACTGTAAGTTCTGTTGGTTAGCAGTGAACTCACAGTTCTCAACACCTAAAACCAGCAAATGTTGAAAAGTTTCCTGCATCCATCGTGGTTTACCAAATGTCATGTGGCTACCAACTCTGGTTCTGACCCATTTCAAATGGGACCCAGCCCAGTTCTGTACATGGCCTATGGCATGTTATAAACACCCCCAAATACCCAGCTTAGTTCTACATACATTACATAATATATATATATGTGTGTATGTATGTATGTATAAATATATCTATATATATATATGCCATATATATAAATACATACTATATAATATATATATATATACAAATATACTATATATATATACAATTACAACACTAAAAATATATATATATATGTGTATTATATACTATATCTACATCCTTAAACCATAGGTATCAAAATAGGTATCCTATAGCCATAGCCACATCCTCCCCTTGCCGCCTTGATGAGCTGATCATCCACCGCGCTGAGCCCCGTGGTGGTGCTCTCCGCCAAGGCGGTCAAGCCCTCGGACAAACTGTCCACGCCGTGCATGAAGATCTCCACCTTTTTGAAGACGTCCTGGATGTTTCGGATTCCGATTGTTTTCGATGATTCATCTCCCATGACGGATCCTAACGGTGCTGCTTATATATGGTGTGCCATGGATCCCATCAATATACCCCTTTTATGTTAGCATTTATAATATACCAGTACCATGGATCCGTCATGGGACTGGATGTTTGATGTTCGGTGAATCCGAAAGGATCCAACAGCTCCGAAAGGTTTGAACATGTTTGAACCATATTGGGGAGTGGGAAACAAAAACAAAACCTGTAGATCATGTAATATCATATAATCATATCATGAACATTACTATAAAGGAACATCAATCGTTACACATCCATCTTAGATAGGTGGATGGTAGGATAACTGGATAGGATTCCGTAATGGGAGTAATTAATGGGGAATAATCACCACGGGAATAGCGGGAATTTCTCACCATAGCTGATATTGTAAGATATCACAATGGGATTTGAAAGCTTTACACAGCTCATTGGTGGTGCCGTGTTCAGAATCGTTGAGTTTGGGGTATTGGCCTCGGTTTTGTTGAGCGTTTGGGTCAAAAAAACGAGGAACATATATAGGGGGTTAATGATTTAAGATGATTTAAGCATCAAAATGGTGATGTTTGATGGACAGATTCATCCGGATTTGCCTGGAAGGTATGGCGACTGTCAGAAGACTTCACCAGGAAATCTCAGGGATAATCTAATAACAATTGGTATATACTGTATGTTTGTCTCACCAAGAAAACATAGTGGATTTATGGTTGATGTATCGGAAATATGATAAATAAGTAGTTTTCTACGGTCCTTGGTTTTTGAGATGTGCTGGAAGATATGGCAGGGGTACCAATAAAGGGACTTGAGCAGCAGACATGTTGGTTTAATGGGCATATACTGAGAATATAATGGGGTTTGAAAGATCTCACTTCCCCAAATCAGCATAAACCAACCAGGCAAACCGCAATCGTTAATACAAATCATCAATTTTGATTCAATTAAAGAAATGTGTCATGATTCGAACACCCAAAATACAATGTGGGAATGATGATTCACAGCCACGATTGATGGCGAGGGCATTGTGGGGTCAATGTAACCTGCCAAGAACTGTGGCCATTCTATGCATCCCCCGCAAACTTTTAAATCGCTCAAGGAACAGCGTGTTTAACGTTTATAGCAACCAAACAAAAAAAAACGCAAAAGGTTCAATTTATCTTTCTGCTTTTTATTGTGGGGATTGTAATGTAGGGATCTTAATTCTATCTTTTGTTGGCGGAGGGAGGACACTCTAACCCCCATGGTTGATCCTCATTTTGCCTGTCAGCCATCTGACAAGGGGATCTAACCCTGACGCAAACATCATGATCCCCATGACAAACCATGAAACCTCCCATGTTGGGTGATTAACCAGTACGAATGTTGGAATGTTGTTTGTATCATTTCCCATTCCCTGAAACCACATGAACATGAAGAGTCCAGCCTGCAAGGTCACGTCGAAGGCAATGAAGTCTTTGACGATGCCCTGCAGACGGGCAAACGTAAATCGTTTTTAAATGTAAAAGATATGGGGCTTCAATCTGTGTTCACCAAACATTGGGAATCTGAGCATCGAAAAAAACTTGATGTGAGTCACGAGTGTAACTTTCAATATAGTGAATCTAAATTATGTAATCAACATACTGGAAGACGTAGTATGATGTCAAGAACAACGGGAAGATTCTTATGTGAGGTCATCAGATCTTGGCCACATCTAGCCACAAAAACTGGTTGATTCACCCCCAAATTCCACATCTTTCATGCTGTTGGTAGCTCTGAATCATTCTGAATCGCTTGGTTCCCAACATCCACACTGGTTAACCCTCAGGGTCTGTATTGGGATGGTTAAAACAAAACGGTTGTATATTTGACAATCTAATTCCCATGTAAAAAAAACAAGGTTTGAACCTCCCACAAGGTTACCCTCTGGTAATTTAACATAGCTATTGAAAATGGCCATTTATAGTGAGTTTTCCCATTAAAAAAATGTGATTTTCCATAGTTATGTTAGTTTACCAGAGGTTAACCACTCTGTGGCTGCTTGCAGTGGAACAAAGAGGACCTCAAAGACCGGATCCACCGGTTCGCCGGCAAAGAAGCGCTCTTTCAAGACCTTCCATTCCTTGCGGAAAGCGCCGGGTTTTGTCAACGTAAATCACAACGAAATTTAAAGATCTAGACTTAAAATGGACCATGGTGTGTTTAAAACAAGGCAAAACATATAGATACATAGGACTACAATATGATATATTATGAGAGGATAATCATGGTATGATAGTTGTCTTAATTGGGATGTTCCCGTGTCTATGACCCAGTTACTAAGCAGGAATCGCTAATCCCATGGCCCATCTAGGTCGAAAACATGAGAATTGGTGTTTTAAGCAACAAAAATGGGGGTTCCGTGATGGTGAGGGATTGTTCGGCATGCTTGGTTTTAGCCATCAAACATGGTGAGTGAATGGGATATTGATATGGATGAAATGATTGGAATACATTACCAACCATAAACACAAGTTGTGTTAGATTATATGACCCAGTAAGGTGGGGGGTGGTCATACTACCATACAAAACGGCAATTATATAATGATAGCTATGATTTACAGGACAGATATGGGAAGCACAGGCAACATGATGTTGTTCTATTGAGAGCACATGGATTTTTCCAGGGTTCTTGTAACGTGTTCTCTGAAGCAATTACCCTCTGGTTATTTAACATAGCCATGGACAATGGCCCATTTATAGATGATTTTCCCATTAAAACCTCCATTTATAATGGATTTTCCATGTCTATGTTAAATAACCAGGTGGTAATTAGGGATAATTCGGGGATTGTTTTCAACTTCCGGGGAAAAACCCATGGCTTTCGAAGGGAAATGATCTGCGGATATCTGCGGTGCTTTTCCCCGTATTGTCCAGGTTGACGGATATCCACTGGTTTCTTCAACAAAAGGCAATGGGAAATTCCCGTAGAAACTGACCTTCCAGACCCTCTGGTAAACTAACATGACTATGGAGAATCACATTTTTTTTATGGGAAAACTCACTATAAATTGCCAGTTTCAATAGCTATAAATTACCAGAGGCTATCCAGTTGGCGATGGTCTTCCCAACTGATGATCACTCTAACTTGGGGTTGTCCCATAACTCATCGGCCAGCTGTGTTGCACCGCGGCTGATTTCTTACCTGCCAATGGCTTTGTTTACACGAAAATCCACAACCATATGTTTTACTGTTTGGATTGAATTTTCCTGCAAGTCAATTATAATTGCCCTCCGGTCATCAAACACAGCAATTGGAGATCCTCCATTTATGGAGGGTATATAAACGGTATATAGATATATAGATAGTTTTCACAGCTATTTATAGACGCATCCCATCCCACAGACACGCCCCAGCAGCCATGCTCACGGCAGCCACTTGTTCTCCGTCCATGGCGGCAACGACCCAAAAAGTTGGGAGGCGTCACTGTTCACAGGAAAGGCTCGGGGTGTTTTCACAGATTTAGCCTCTAGTAATTTAAGAATAGCTCTGGAAAATCACCGTCAGTAAATGATATGGTTTTAATATGGTTACCCTCTGGCAAACTAACATAGCTATGGAAAATCACTATTTTTAGCTGGGTAAATCCACTATCAATGGGTCATTTTCTGCTACTTTTTTGGTTTACCGGATAGCATTCAGCAGACTTCAGCAGCTCCAGGTGCCGCATTTTCGGCATATGCGATCCGAGCTGCTAGAGACCCGTTTTTTTAACACATGAAATACCGAACAGAACACCAATAGTAGGTGGGACAATGAACTGACATGATATATTAGCAATATATTGATAACAGAAATTGATGGGATATGGGAACCATGTCTACTATTGGATTAATTCCTGGAAAAGAATGAATATTTAAGCATTAATTAATACATTAACTATGAAGCTACCTTTCTATTCCCGCATTAATTGAAGTCTATGAATGTTTATTATGACATATTATTACCAAATGTTGACACTTTCCCACTGGTCTAAAGGTACAATTGAAGCTCATCAACCTGCCAGGTGCCAGGACTGCGCTGTCCCTCCATCTTTGAACCCCGGCCGCAGTGCGGATGTCCGTGAATGCACTGAGTTTTCATGTTAGCAGTGTCATAAACAACTTAAACAACCCATATAAACTGATGGTTTACCACCCATAAACATGTTACCATCTGGTTATTTAACATAGCCATGGAAAGATCCACCATTTTTAATAGGTAAACCATCTATAAATGAGCCATCTATACCATGGCTATGTTAGTCATAACCAGAGGGTAAACTTGGGACTGGTGGATCCTATGGTTTTACCCACATTCGGGGTGATCCCTTCTAGCAATCCATGGCTTGGAATTCCGCGCCGAGTTCACTGGAAATCCTGTGGCTTGATCTTTCAGAAGCACGGGCGAACTATGCCAATCTTCCATACCATGAAACAAATAAACCGCTTTAGTTCATATATCACCCATGAAAAAGACGGAATAAAAATGTGAAACACTATTCAGAATCCATCCAAAAGAAACCCAGTACACCTACAGTAGAATTTTCCGTGACTCGGAAACCTCCCGTTTTTTTGGTTTCCAAACACCGGCAATATCAGAGCTGTCGTGGATATGTCCGAATATGTTCCCAGGTGATTTCCATGGCAAATGTTCCAAATCACCATTCTCCAATCACAAAAAAAACACGCATTTTTACCTCAACAAAAATATCATAATTCACCTTTTTCCCAGCATATTTCCCATGTCCTAAAAATACTTATACTATACTTACCCGGTGACTCTATCAACATATACGATTGGACGATTTGATGCATAAACCCTGAGACTTCTCAATTTAGCCAGTTCTATCCAATTTCCATTGAGTGTTCTCCCATTATGCCATGCTAATTATTCCATTAAACACAATTTGTCATGGATCTTCACCACCCAACGATATTAAGAACATTTGTTCAACATGATCACCCCATTCTTATCCCATCATTTCAGCATTTAACATCCAGTTCAACCACCACTATCATATACTATCATCCATTCATCATACAAACCACCAGTTTCTTTTTTAAACAAAACATATCATCCATTCATCATATAAACCATTATGAAAAAACACCATTCAACCACCATCTGGTGGGTGGTTTCAACCCACCCCTCTGAAAAATATATTCGTCAGTTGGGATGATGACATTCCCAATATGAAGTCATAATCCATTCATGTTCCAGTCACCACCAACCAGTATATCTCATTAACCACTATTAACCACTATTAACCACTATCAAACCACCATTCTTCCACCATTCAGAATGGAGGCTTGGAAGATTTTGAAGCACCATTACCCTCTGGTTATGTCAAAATAGCTATCATTGAAATAGTGGATTTTCCCATTAAAAATTGTGATTTTCCATAGTTATGTTGCTGTTTACCAGAGGGTAAATCCCATTGAAATCAGGTGAAGCACTATAACCACTATTAACCACTATTAACTATTAACCACTATAAAACCAAGCACTCGTTGCGCCCGCCTGAGGCGTTGCAGGCCAACTCGTAGCGCTCCGACGAGAGCAGCGGCTCCAAGGCATGCACCTGGCTTTCTGCGGAATTTTTCGGGGAAGCCATGCGCGGCTGGGGAAAATGGTGCTTCAATGGTGGTTTAATGGCAATATGTAGCTAAATCCATGGATAGTGAAGATGTTTTTTTGATTGTTTAATGATAGTTTAATGGTGGTTTCATGGTAGTTTCATGGCAAATATAGGCTGAATGGCAAATGGAAATATGAAAATCTTTGGGTAAACCCATGGCAAATCATCTCAAGATGTTATTTTTTGGCATGTGTTGATTCCTTTTTGAAAACTACTAAACCTGCAAAACGAATATGAGATGCAGCAGTTCGGTGGGCGTGGTGCCAGTTTTCAGCTTTCGGGGATCATCCGGCCATCAAAGGCTGTCTGGAAAATCCCCTTATTGGATGTCTCAACAGGAAAAAATCATCTACAAATGGAGGCTTTTTTGCATGTTACGATAAAAAAACACGTACAGTATTTTTTCTACATGAACAGTTCAATCTTTTGTTGTTCAATATGTTGCCATTCAGCAACTAATCCACGATGTTGTTCTCCGGTGCCGCTCCTCGTCTAAGAGCTTGCAGTACTCATCGAAGCGCTGCCTGTGACGTGTGGATGGTTGTGATAGCCTCCAGAATGGGATCCCGGAGATGATTTTGCTACAGGATCTGGTTGGTGGTTTCAACCTACCCCTCTGAAAAATATGAGTCAGTTGGGATGATGACATTTTCAATATATGGAAAGTCATAATCCATTCATGTTCCAAACCACCAACCAGATATATCTCAATAACCATTATTACAGTAACCCACTATTAAACCACTATTAAACCACTATTAACTAGAGTTTAATGACCACTATTAACCACTAACCACTATTATCCAGCACCAGTATTGCTCCAGGATAATTCTTGGATTTCATGTTCCAAAAAAAACCGGTCGCGTTTTTTGCTGAAACTTTCCCCCGGATCTGCCAGGTGATTAACTATAGAAAATCCACCATTTTCATGGGAAAACCATAGGAAAACCATAGGAAAATGGAGGTTTACCCGAAATGGTAAACAGCCACATAACAATGGAAAGATCCACAACTATTCAACTATATGGCCATTTTCAATAGTTTTTTGGGACAGCGGCCGAAGTAATTCCTGATAAATGAGCATGGCAAGCTGGTTAACGTTCGTCACTCGTTGATGGGATTATCCAAGTTATAGCTGACTTGTGACAGCCCCTCACCAACTCTTGAAATGGCAAACCCAAAAAAACATAACTCAAATGGATGGTATACACGTATAGACATTATAACGTGCCCACAGTCTGAGAACTTTTGGCATTGAGTTTTAGGATGTCAATGCTTACTGGGGACGTATAGATGCAACTTTTTCATGAGAACTTATTTGCAATGAACAATCCTACATTTATCGATGAAATTTATATTTAAGTGCCCATTGGTTACGAGGACTTCCCAGCCATGTTTGATTACAGGAGAGTATCCCCATCATCTACCCATCATACAATATCCTATCAATTTCCCTACGATACGTGGTTTATAATTCCAGATAATTCCATTCACATCCATCATTGGCAGTTCAGTCGCCATTTTTTCTCTCCAATATCCTAGAAGTGTTGACAGATATTATATATTGTAAAAATATAGCTAAACATCCATAAAACATGTTTAAACTAAAAAAGAAAAACAAACATCAAAAACACCATGTAAATCCATGGTAAAGCCACGAATCCCCAGCATATCCCTCCCTCCGACAAAACGAACCGCGCCCGCAGCGTGTGAAGCAGCTCTCCCAGGCGCGGCGCGGCACGGCGTAGACCACCGAGTCTTCCATGGCGCGGAAGGTGGCTTCGCCTTCGAACAAAGGAGTTCCATGGGGATGTCATGGATTTTTTACTGGGTATATTAGCATTATATACATATATATATATATATATTGGGCTCTGCCTCGTGACACTAACAGTGACCACAATTCATACCACAAAAAAAAACACAAAAAAAATCAGGTTGTAGTCCCCAATATGACTTTCATTTCCCCTTATTAAGGCTAGATGACCAGGCATATTCCTTGCAAGTTGGCTCCACGGTCGGCACATTTTCTTGCCATGCCCAGAAGTCCTTGCTGTCAAAATTCGACATTGGCATTTCCAATGGGATGCCTCATGCATCCAGCTTGTCAGCACCTTGTGGGTAGTGATGCTGCTGATTGCAAAGCAATATTGTTTAGGGTTTTGGATGCTGCCCATTGCAGCGATGATGGCAAAGCAATACTGTTTGGGGTTTCGGATGCTGCCCATTGCAGCGCTGATGGCACAGCAACACTGGTTAGGGTTTAGGATGCTGCCCACCACAATGCCGATGGAAAAGTAATTCTGTTAGGGTTTAGAATGTTGCCCATCGCAGCGCCGATAGCAAAACAATAGAATGTGTGTGTACAATACATATAAAGGCCGGGGCTGCTGGACTGACCCTGGGCAAGGGTTGGGGGCTGAGCCTGGGGGCTGGAGCCTGGGAGCTGGGGAATGCTGGGGGACTAGAGGCCTGGCGGGCTGGCTGGCTGAGGTGGGGGCTGGAGCTGGGCCGGGCTGGCCAATTGAAAATGCTTTAAAAGCAGCGACTTTCCAAAAGCAGAAAAAAAACAGAAAAAAAACAGAAAAAAAACACAAAACAAGCACAAAAAAAAACAGAAACTGGCGCAGGAAAAAAGGAAAATGACTTTGTTTTTTTTGTGTTTTTTTTTTGTGCTATGAATTGTGTTTTTTTTGTGCTTTTTTTTGTGGTATGAATTGTGTTTTTTTTTGTGCTTTTTTTTGTGGTATGAATTGTGTTTTTTTTTGTGTTTTTTTTGTGGTATGAATTGTGTTTTTTTTTGTGCTTTTTTCTGTGGTATGAATTGTGCTTTTTTTTGTGCTTTTTTTTTGTGGTATGAATTGTGCTTTTTTTTGTGCTTTTTTTTGTGGTATGAATTGTGCTTTTTTTTGTGGTATGAATTGTGCTTTTTTTTGTGCTTTTTTTTGTGGTATGAATTGTGCTTTTTTTTGTGTTTTTTTTTGTGGTATGAATTGTGCTTTTTTTTGAGCTTTTTTTGTGGTATGAATTGTGCTTTTTTTTGTGGTATGAATTGTGCTTTTTTTTGTGGTATGAATTGTGCTTTTTTTTGTGTTTTTTTTGTGGTATGAATTGTGCTTTTTTTTGTGCTTTTTTTTGTGGTATGAATTGTGCTTTTTTTTGTGCTTTGTGGTTTTGTGCTTTTTTTTGTGCTTTCTGGCAATTGAAAACAAATTAGATAATAGTTTCCCTTCACAATTTTACATGCGAACGGGCTGGAAACGCGCATGATTTGTGCTTTTTTTTGTGCTTTTTTTTGTGGTATGAATTGTGTTTTTTTTTGTGCTTTTTTTTGTGGTATGAATTGTGCTTTTTTTTGTGCTTTTTTTTGTGGTATGAATTGTGCTTTTTTTTGTGCTTTTTTTTGTGGTATGAATTGTGCTTTTTTTTGTGCTTTTTTTTGTGGTATGAATTGTGCTTTTTTTTGTGCTTTTTTTTGTGGTATGAATTGTGCTTTTTTTTGTGCTTTTTTTTGTGGTATGAATTGTGCTTTTTTTTGTGCTTTTTTTTGTGGTATGAATTGTGCTTTTTTTTGTGCTTTTTTTTGTGGTATGAATTGTGCTTTTTTTTGTGCTTTTTTTTGTGGTATGAATTGTGCTTTTTTTTGTGCTTTTTTTTGTGGTATGAATTGTGCTTTTTTTTGTGCTTTTTTTTGTGGTATGAATTGTGCTTTTTTTTTTGCTTTTTTTTGTGCTTTTTTTTGTGCTCGGGAGCGCCGGAAAAGCACAAAAAAAAGCACAAAAAAGCACAAAAAAAGCACGAAAAAAGCACGAAAAAAGCACAATTTCTCTGGAAAAAATGAATCTCAGGCCACCTGGCCTCGACAGCCTTCGGACCAGCGGCCCGGCAAATGTCTCATACCATTTCCTTTTTTCCAACCTCCTTTCCAAAAAAAACTCTCAAGAGTGAGCCCATGCCAGGAGCGGGAATGTGAAAAAAAATGTAATTATCATATGATGTTTATTAAGAACCTCAACAACTATTGTTGGAGGCACGCCTTTGTAACGCTTTTCACTTATAACTTACAATGGTTGGACCGTTTGATTGCAGTATCTCGGTATCTCAGGTATGCTGCAGTCAATATTGTAAAGAATGTCATGGGTCATAATATCGTATCATCATATCGATGCAACACCTTGCATCATCATACCATATCATGGCCATTGCTATTTGACACACAAATATTCAGATAAACAAAATCATGTCAGCTGTCAGACTTCCCAGAACCATTCCAACGTTCCAACCATCAAAGGATATCAACAGCAACATCGATACTTTGATTTTCTGGCTAGTTGATGACAAGTTCAGCAAACATGTCCTGATGGCTCCAACAATATGGCGCAATACAAAAGGATGTTCGTTAAAATGATTTAAATGGTTTAACCACAAACAATGCCACCTGAAAGGTAGTGATGTTGTTGCATTCACTACTCCACCCTTTGTTACTTGTACGGCCCACCTAGATCACATCTTCTCCTAAGCAGACCCTAAGGATCCCCTAAAATGGCCTGAGTTACCACCAATATGATTGTGCTTTTTTGGTATGTGGTTTATGAAAGGGGGGCAGTTTTGAACTGTTAGTGGGCGGGGGCAGACCTCAATATATATATATGTGTGTGTGTGTGCGTCTGGATTGTAATTGTATCTATAAATATGAATATATATGATATGGATATACGGATATATCATATATCATATATATATATATATTTAATGGAAAATATGATATAGGACACCATGGCTGGATTTCAGGCTGAAAAAAATGTTGGATTTCAAGCACGCTCCAAGAAAATAGAACCGTGTTTCCAGGATGTTAAAGATGATATTTACTTCATATTTGCAATATGTTCACTTTTCTATCTTTTTGATCTATCTTTTTTTCTATCTTTTTTCTATCAATTTTCAATGGAAATCCCAACCATGATCGGATAAGGGATGAAACGATGATGGAACATGCTGGAAACAATGGGACATGGTGAACAAAAATGAATCTTCTGGAAACTTCATTAGTTTCCAACACAAAAAAATGTGGTTTTAACGATGAAACATGTGAACATGTGGATTTCAAAAATGTTGCATAATGATCACAAGAGGCTATACTGAAATTTAGTAGGGGATTAATATACCGTAATAAATGGTGATATGATGGTGGTCACCTGGTAGTTAACGATGAAACGTGTGGTAAATCTGCAGTCAAGTCTTCAATATTTTCAATGTGGGGTCAAACAGAGTGCATTATTTTAGGATGATCACTTATATCAACCCCAGATCACGAAGTCTTGATTGTTGGGTGGTAACATGTGCTTGCCCTCAAAACTGTGATAAATCACTATGAAAATGACAATTTAAATTGGTACCTCTGTTGTTTATAAACGCTTACCCTCTGGTAAACTAACATAGCTATAGAAAATGGTCAATTTATAGTTGATTTACCTATTAAAAATAGTGATTTTCCATAGCTTTTTGATGCTTTTTGATTTTTTGTATGTTTACCAGAGGGTAAACTCCAGGGTCAACAGCTCATCCCAACCCTCGTCCCATGGTCATCCAGCCAGGAGTCGGCGCATGTTGTACAGCAAGGCGAGCTCGCCTCAAACCAGCGTTGATCGAAGGGAAAATCCGGAACCCAACGCCATCAACCTGCAATTTGGAGAGTTTAACCAAAAAAAATATGGATCAAAGGGAGATCTCCAGGATCCTAAAATGGAGGTACTGAAATGGCAATTGAATAGAGGTATAACTTATAACCGATGTCCAGTGGACTTAGGGCTGATGTCTTACTGAATTTAGCACATGTGAGACTCTGTGCACAAGCCTCCTGGTTTCATATCGAGATCGGATAAACACTGATGAACGTGGTTGCTGCTTTTCCAAACAAGTGCTAGTCACTGAAATCGATAAAATAATAAGGGGCATGGGTGTGACTGAACATGGGGTAATGATGCAACCCAAATTCAAAACACTTTGACATGCATATTTCCCATTACCTTATGGCGATTTATTACATAGCCATGGGAACTCATCATTGTTAATAACAACAGCATCTATAAACCGACCAATTTCCATTGAACAAACCAAGTTGGCTTTCCAAAGGCTGCGTGTTTGGTGTTGGTTTTCGGTGAAAAAAATGGTCAGTTCTCATCTCCGCTTGATCCAGAGATAACCAGGGCATTTCCGACACGCCGAGGTGCCAAAGCTGTCTCCCGGCCCCAGGATGTCGTGCTGACTATGGGAGGTGCTGGCCGTGCTCTCCTGAGGAGATGGTCAAACTTGGAGACCATCGTTGTTTGAGAAGATTGATACAAATACTATGTTGATGTTCAAAGCATTTTAAACCACAAAGGTGCAATTGAGGTGTATATATATATATATATACTGGTTGGTGGTATACCTACCCCTCTGAAATAAATAAGAAAGTCAGTTGGGATGATTCTTCCCAATATATGGAAAAATAAAAAATGTTCCAAACCACCAACCAGGAGATATATATATATATATAAAAACATGTGTGTGTGTTATATCCAAAATAAGATCTGAACTGGATCTGAACTGCTGTCCCTTTCGCTGCGGGCACCGTCTTAGCCATACCTGTCATAACTGTTGCGCCTTTGCGGATGACCAACCCGCAGAATCGACAAGAATTGATCTATCCAGGATTGACATCAATTAGCCTGTAATCAAACATGGCTTGCCGGAAAATCCACCATATTTATATCCATTTATAGATGATTTATCCATTTTGTCCAATTAAAACCTCCATTCTTGGATGTCCCATTGCCAAAATCCAAAAGGTTACTCTCTGCGAATTCAACGTAGCTATTGAAAATGGCCATAGAATTCGGTGATTTTCCCAGCTATAAAATGGCGATTTTCCATAGCGTTTTTTGTATGTTTACCAGAGGGTAATTAAACAAAAAAATGGGTGTAATGATGGGGATATTTGATGGGGATTTTTTAATGTGTTCATGGCATTAGAATGGAATGAGAATGGAATGCCAAAAAGTTAAACAAAAAACCATGGGCGACATGGGAGGATCATAATCCGCCCATGGAGGCGGCAGCGGCAGCGCGGCGATGCGCGGCGCTCCTTGTCGCTCTCATCGCCAGCACGTTCGGACTCCTGTCCGGACAAGCACCAGGACTCAGCAGAAATTCGCCAGCAGCAATCCCATGGTTGGGGTCGCCAAAACTCTGAGCCATACGCATATATACATATATATATATATATGTAAATATTATATCTTATGAATTCTTATAAGAGTAATTATCCCAACTAGATAATTCCATGGAATTCAATTCAAGGCAGCAAAACTAGGGATTGCAGCTGACGAAGATACATTTCTAGGGGGCTTAACGGCTTAACCTTACTGTTAGACCCCAGCGATAGTGGCAAGATGAAGTCCGTTGATCCCCCACCATCTGATCACCGCAGTCACCGTCGCACCGAGGAAGGACAGGCCTGAATTTTGCCAATCCGTCCAAAGCCGCCCCCCAGGGTGTAGGATTGAGTCCCGACACCGAGCCGGCCTGGAAGAAACAAAAGGGCTTTGTTTGGGACATGCGGTATAAGCTGGTTTGTAAACCAATGTGACCATATATATATATATATATATTATATTCATATATATATATAATACAATATTATATATAATACAATATTATATATAATACAATATTATATATATAATACATATAAATATAAACAAATTTACTTAAGAAAAGGGGGCACCACCTTGTGGGCTATTGGAACTTGCTGTGGAACATGTGCAATCAGTTGGGATATTTTTAGAGCTCTGCATTGAAAGGCGGCAAAACGTCAGCCCTATCAACCAAAGCAAGGTGAATAGTTAACTTATACCCTCTGGCAAATATATAGCTATTGATAATGGCCCATTTATAGTGGATTTACCCATTAAAAATTGTGATTTTCCATAGTTATGTTAGTTTACCAAAGGGTAACTTTGCCCGTATGGTGTGAAACATGTTTCAAACAACTCAAGCAGGGATATGCTATGGCCAATCAAAACAACCAAGGCTGACAAGTTCACCTAGATAGATGCGACTTTGGGGCCTCCGCTGTTTACTGGCGGCTGAAAATAAATCTACCGTTCTACCATTCACCCAATGTACCCTCAGGTAATTTAACATAGCTATTGAAAATGGCCATTGAAATAGTGAGTTTTCCCATTAAAAATGGTGGATCTTCCCATAGTTATGTAAACGTTTACCAGAGGGTAAACCTCTATTTTCCTATGGTTTTCCTATGGTTTTCCACTATTAACCACTATTAACCACTATTAACATCCAATAGTGGTTTTCCTATGGTTTTCCTCATTTCTGTTCAAATTCTGTGTGATTTACACTTCGTCTCCCTAGGATCCAACACGATATCCGGTCGAACCGTCCGACGCTGCACCTTCTTGGCGAGGTCGCGGCAACAAGGGAGATGTGATGGTGGGCCGCATCGCCTGACAAACCCATGGGAAAAACTTATGCAAACATGGGATATGTTGGATATGTTAAAGTCATGATCTGGTTTAAGTGGGATCAGTTCATAAAAACTTAAACATATGCTTTGGTAAAATATCTTCGGGATCAAACATTATGATCATTAGTATCCCTGTTAAACCATGTAAAACCATATCAAACCATGGATTTTCCTATGGATTTCATGGCTAAATCCCCCTCCCACTTCCATCGAAGCCTCCGATGGCCCACTCACGTGACGCGAGAAAAGTGTCCCGCTGGGCAAATCCTGAAACAGAAGCATCAAAGAATGGGATAAGTTGAGCCAACAAAAATGGGAGTTTCGTATGGTTTTACGCCTGGAGGCCCATGGGATTCCAACAAAAATGTGGTGAAAATGGAGGTTTTAATGGGAAAACCATAGGAAAACCATAGGAACATGGAGGTTTACCCGAAATGGCAAACGTAGCCACATAACTATGGAAAGATCCACCATTTTGTAGCTGGGTAAATCCACTATTTCTATGGGTCATGTTAGTTTTTTGCATACCAAAAGGTAAATAGGGAGAATCATGATATAAACATCATGGGACAACCAATGGATTTACTAAGCAAAATGGTGAAATATCCCATGTTTGTTGGGTTTGAAACAATGGGAATTTCATATTGTTTTCTATGGCTTTATATGGTGAAATAGGGACAATTATGGTATAATGGAATAATAGTCGGATAACCCATCGAACAAATAGGATGTGAACTCAGCAAAATAAATGGTTGGTTTCACCATCAATCAATGAAATGGGAACTCAAAAATGGGACGTTGACTGCTTTTACTTGAAGAACAAGTGAAGCTTCATCAACGGACATGTGATTCATAATTGAAAAGGCACAATGGTCAAAGTGCAGTTTGTTTGAGCAACTAAAAAGGTCAGTCACACCAACGATGGTTGCAGCAGAAGTTTGAGCACCCCGGGATCGATTCACCCAAAGACTGATGTAACAACCATCATAATTTCAGCAAACGTAGTGGCGTGAAATTACTTTACCAATAGTAATGCGACTATGATAGTAGCGATTAATGGAATGACATGGTGATGGATGGAATAACAACCTTCCAATAGTAATTAGTGACTACCACCATGATTTCCGAGCTGAAATGCCGCAGAAAACCCATGGATGGTGAACAACCTACGCAGCTTCAGGATTGATCACCATCTTTTGGAAAGTCCTGATGCGGTAATGTCAACCCTGGATTAATAGACTCTGCTTGATTAATTGTGGTGGTTTCTCCAAATAGTAATAAATGGCTACTGAAATGGCACCCCCCCAATTAAACAAACCCCCAAAAAGATAGGACAAAAAATAGAAAAGCAAAGTCCTACTAACATAGCTATGATATTTCGGGGTTAAAATAACAATGAGTTTGATATACAAACACATACACTAAGCCTTATAGATAGTTATATTTCGGGGTTTTCTTAGTTATAAATCTACATAACTATGGAAAATCACCATTTTCAATAGGTAAATCAACTATTTCTATGGCCATGGCTTCAATAGCTATGTTAGTCATTACCAGAGGGCAATGGTGGTCAATGATCCTATTAATTGATGGTTATTAACCATGGTTAACTAAAGTTAGTTAATGTTTTTTAAAATAAGTCATGATATGTTATGAGTTGCTTTTCGGCTTAGTTATGACTTGTGGCGCGTTAAAAATCATCCAGGTCCCTTCTGTAAAAGTCCTCCTCGGTGCCTTTCGACTCAAACCTCGGTCGAAAGTCCAACGAGAACAAGGACAGGCTTGGATGGTAGGATAATAATGGGATCTATGTACGTGTATAATCGTGTATATAGAAAAAAAATACAATATGGTATTAAGCACTACTCTAAGAAAAAACTTAGATGTGCCATGGTTTGTTAGCCGCTGTTAGCCAACTACTTCGCGAATGATTTGTTCTTGGGATTTTTTGTGGCGTTACCCAGCCCAGTGACAGACCAGGAAGCGCGTGAATTTTCCCAGCAACTACCACATTCTACGTGGCACGACCAATATTTTACAAATGTTGCGCCATGAAGCCTAAACATGGACATGCGTACAACGTTATAGTTCATTTTGTATATTATGTATATTACTGTAGGTGTGTGTGTATATGTATGCATGCATGCATGCATGCATGCATGGATGTGTATGTGTATGTGTATGTGTATGTGTATGTGTATGTGTATGTGTATGTGTGTGTATGTGTGTGTATGTATCTATGTATGTATGTATGTATGTATGTATGTATGTATGTTTGTTTGTTTGTTTGTTTTTTGTATGTTTTTGTAAGTTTTTGTAAGTTTTTGTAAGTTTTTGTATGTTTTTGTATGTTTTTGTATGTATGTATGTTTTTTTGTATGTTTTTGTATGTTTTTGTATGTTGTTGTATGTTTTTGTTTGTATGTATGTATGTTTTTGTATGTATGTATGTATGTATGTATGTATGTATGTTTGTTTGTTTGTTTGTTTGTATGTTTTTGTATGTTTTTGTATGTATGTATGTTTTTTTTGTATGTTTTTGTATGTTTTTGTATGTTTTTGTATGTTGTTGTATGGTTTTGTATGTTTTTGTTTGTATGTATGTATGTTTTTGTATGTATGTTCGTATGTTCGTATGTATGTCTGTATGTATGTATGTATGTTTGTATGTTATTGTATGTGTTTGTATGTATTTAATGTATTTATAATGTATTTAATGTAATTATAATGTATTCAATGTAATTATAATGTATTCAATGTAATTATAATGTATTTAATGTAATTATAATGTAATTATAATGTATTTAATGTAATTATAATGTATTTAATGTAGTTATAATGTATTTAATGTGATTATAATGTATTTAATGTACTGTAACTACATTTTAATATACGGATTCTAAAATATACGAACATATATTTTAGACTACCTCTGGGAAGGATTTCCTTGGCCCGCCCGGCCATTTAAATATACGGAATCCAATTCATTTAAACATACGGTAACTATATGTAAATATACGAACTGGTATTTGATACTACCTCTGGGGCCTCGCGATCTGGCCCGCCCTCCACATATTTAAATGTCGTTACCGTAATTATAATGTACTGTAATTATAATGTGTTTAATGTAGTTATAATGTATTTAATGTAATTATAAGGTATGTAATGTATGTAATGTATGTAATGTATGTAATGTATGCAATGTATGGGATGTATGTAATGTATGAAATGTATGTAATGTATGTAATGTATGTAATGTACATGTATTTATATATATGTAGATAGATAGAGGGATAGCATAAAAAACTGTAAATAAACTCCCTCAAACTCTTGTGGGAAACCCAAATGCTTCACGTTTAAGTGGAGCACAATCACCCAATAAGCAAGGGCATGCATGGCTAACCTGAGAGATCCATAGGCAACATCGATGCAGTAAAACTTGCCGAACCAAGGTTTGCCATGGTATTCCCATGCCTGAACAAGAAATTCATGTCTGAACGAAATTATGCATCTTGAACCAAACCGCACCAAAAGTAATTAAACAGTGCCTGAAGGGACATGAGTGGTAAACTTGGTTGAAGCCGCTTATGGGGTGCAAAGAACATCTATGATTTGTATATGATCCAAATATATCTAAACTATATACGAATCTGATTGTCTGTACCTCTTTCCATGCAATTGATGGGAAAAGCATGAAATAAGCCAATTCAGTGGTGTCAACCCCTGAAATAGCAGATTGGGATCATCATCACCAATAATCCCATTGAATAACCTTTTGGGTACAGTACAACCTGGATTCAGTTTCTATAATCATCATGAGAACAGCTCATCAATACAAATTTGTGTTTCATAAGTTACAATGTATACTGGTTTGTGTTTTAACCCAAAATTATATTTTAAGAATTTGGTTTTGTCATCTCAACCAACCATCCCTTTTGTATGGTGGAAAACAAATGTCAAACATAATTACAAGGTGGTGCCCCCCAGTGATGTTTGTTGGTTTATACTTGGCCCCCATTAACTAGTTTGATATGAAGATATATTTACATACATATAAATATATATATATATGTATATAATTATATATGTATGTATATGCATACGTACTTGGATTTGCTTTAAGAACGCCCAAAAAGTAGTAAATCTTCCCTATATCTCCCAAGTAGTGGATTTCCGGAACACAAAAACACCAAACTTCAGCAAATCCAACTGGTTGGTGGTATACCTACCCCTCTGAAACATATGAGTTCGTCAGTTAGGATGATTCTTCCCAATATGATGGGAACGTCATAATCCATTCCATGGTTCCAGTCACCACCAACCAGCCAATCATATAAAACCACCCAGTTTTCATCTCATCAGTTCGTGAATTTCAAGGCCAGGGCGCAAAAAGCTGGTGGTCCGTCCGTAGGGTCCGTAGTTGCACAAACTGGGCTGGGACAGCGTCCTCAGCGTCCGGACAAGCGGCATCGTTGGAGCTGTTGGAGCCAACGGGCTTTTCCATCCAAAAGGAGCCAACTTGAAAGAAATGGGGCTTGATGGGGATGGGATCATACAGCAGAATCTAACAGAATCCATGATTTTTTGTTGGGGATCATACTGTTTGAATGGGATTTCCATGATTTTTTTTGCCATCCAACAGAATCTAACAGCTAGTTTTCATGAGGCCATGAACAAAGTATGCAAAATATGCAAAATATGTGATGTACCTGGTAACATGACGACCCTGCCATGAAGTGGGCTTGGATTCTTAGGATCTATGATAGTTGGGGGATGTATGTAGCCGATGTAACAACGGAATGTGATCTAAAACTGATATTGACATCAGGATCATATGCTGGATACGCACTGGGTAGGGTCATCATTTTGGTCTCACTGCTAAGATATGTCAAAACAGGGGATGAGGTACTTGGCTGCAACTACATTTTGTGGGGATATCCAAACCTATGCAAACCTGAAAAGTTGTTACAGGTTGTAACCAACTGTAACAAACAAAACCATGCACAGTATAAACCAACGGAATACATCGGTAGGAACATGATGGAAACTGTGTGCGTGTGTGCAGGTGTATTCATACAACGCACACACACACACATATATATTATTATCATCATCATCATCATCATCGTTATTATTATTATTATATATACATATGCATGTCAATTCAACCTGCAGTCATATCCCCAGTTCTAGCTGGACCTCATGTGGCTTGATTTGATGGGCACTCTGTCTGGGTCTTGACATCGACAGGACTCAGCGCTTTGTATTTCGGAGTAAATTCTTGCCTTTCAACTCCCTGCTCCTGACGCAACTGGCCTGGAACACCCGGCTTCATGCCGGCCGGCGTAATGCACTTCGCTGCGAAAGCTGCCTCCATTGGCAGCATGGCGTACGCCGAATCGTAAGCGGTCAGGTCTGCCACGGCAAGCGACTCGACCTTAATCTCCAAAGTGGCACTTGCTGTGTCATCCAGCGCCCACGCTCACTCCTGGTCTCTTTTGGAAGCTGGTGACCTTGCTAATTGACAATCGAAACCCAAGGCATTCCCCCAACGCATGGGCTTAATCTCACTGAAGGTCGCACCCCAAAAATGCAAGATGTTGACTGCATTAGCATCTTATAAAACGTCCTCATAGGGGTGCTTTAAGGTGGTTCTCCTAGCTGAATAGCCACACACATTCTCCCCGTCCCCACTGCCAAGTTTCGCAAGGAAGTGCCTTGGGACATGCCAGGTGGAGGTCAGCTAAAGGTGGTTTCGACCCCTTTCAACAATTTTAATCTATTTTAGGCATTGATGATCATCCCATATATCGATGTGGATAAACCATGATAAATGTTTTTTTTGGTTTCTCTCCTACCACTCGTTGTTCGCAGCACGACTGTTGGGTCTGTACTCTGGGCCAGGATCGTCTTGAATTCCGGTGCGACAAGCAGGCATCACAGACAGGGTGGTTGCGGGCATTTCACTGATATAGGTACCCGTCATTGTTGCCCCTAATACTTATCCACTTGTTTGAACAAATTGTTTAGCCAATCATTTCACTTCAAGTAGTATATATCAGTTTGGAACTAATGTACTATGTACTTTATCAGTTTGGATATATGATAGAAATAATATAGAACTAACACATGAATATAACTGAAATATGTTGAAATATAAATTATACTTCATTGATGATGAGATAGTATAAATACTCATGTTTCATCATGACGACTGACCGTACGACTGTCCATCATTTCTAGGGAGTTTGACTGTTTGCCCTTCGGAAATCTCACCAGGTAATCAGAAACTGGTGTTTCATGAGAAAATAAGGGACTATCATCAAGAATGATGGATGCTTGAAGCATTATATTTTATCATTATATTAGTTGTTATCCAAACATGAGGATGTCATCATTATGAGGTCAGTTTATAACATGGAATGTGTAATATGTTGTCATCATTATATTAGTTGTTACCATTAATTTTCTATATATCTCCATTATATACCTCATTATATCTCAAATATTCACCATTATACCATTATATCATCATATATCTCCATTATGTATTTAGAATGTTGGTGTTATTTTTAGGGCAAATGTTGGTACATATTCCAGCACCATGGGGCACATGTGATATATATATATATAATCATTATATAAATATATCTCCATTTGAGCCTTGTTCTAAATGTCTTACATGCTGGCACCAAATAATTAATGGTAAAACTAATATTTTGTCATTATATATCTCCATTATTCTCCATTATCTACCTCATTATATCTCATATATTCACTACTGTATTATACCGTCATTATATCATCATTACATGGAGCATAAATGTTATTTGATGATTTATTTGCCTATTAAACATGGTGATTCTCCATAGCTACGTTAAATAACCAGAGTTCCACATTCCACACCTTTCTCGGCCGCGGCACTGCTTCCGCATCAGCCGTTCCGCCATGGAGGAGAAGGCCACGCGTTCCTCCGCGGAGGCGTGGTAGGACTCGTTGCCTGGGTGTCGGCGGTGATGGGGGATTTGTTCATGGCTTTTAATGGTGGTTTTATTTGTTTTTAATTGGTTTTTACAACTGATTTTAACTGATATTAACTGATTTTAATTGATTTTAATTGATTTTAATTGATGTTAATTGATTTTAATTGATTTTAATGGGATTCAATGAGGATTTCATGGGAATTCAATGGAGATAAAACGTGGAGATTAGGATCCAATAGGATGGAGATGATGTAAAATCGAGGGAAGCCATTTGGAAGCCAATGTTTGGATAAAGCATGACTGGTTGGTGGTATACCTACCCCCCCTGAAAAATATGAGTTCGTCAATGGGAAGGATGACATCCCATATATGACATGGAAAATAATCCAAATGTTTGAAACCACCAACCAGATGATAAAGCCAATTGGTGGGGACCGGATTTGAAAAATGGCTTGAATCCCCACGATCTTCAGGGAACACCAGATGGGAGGACACACGATTTTCGTGTGGTAAGAACATATTGAAAGAAACGATTGGAGGATATTGAGCTAATGAGATTCGATGGTGGAAGATGTTGAGCTATAAAATAATATGTTGCAAAAACATGAAAAACAGCATGAAGCAACGCACAGTGAGTTTTAGGGTGGGGGTAGTGCACAAGAATATGATGAACATTTGAAGAACTAATGGTAGTTGACAGAATTTGAGCACTCGTTTGTAGTTGGGTTTAGTTGTGACCAGTCGTTTTCTCGGGGTCGCATTTGGAGTGATAAATCGTCCATATTTAGGGCTACTAACAGTTGGGAGGCTCTGGGTCCCACAGATTTCTCTACACGGCCATGGTTTGTTGGTCAAGTTATTAACTGAATTATGTTGCCATGTTGTTTGGGATTTTTGTGAATTTTGTGGTCTTAAAAAAACAAAAAGAGCTACTGACCAGGAATGGCGTTCTTCCCATGGCCGCCATGAAGTAATGTAAAACTTGATTTCCTGCTATCCTTCCCTCAGATTTCTTCAAATTCTCGTGGCGAAAAAATCCCGAGCCGAAAACGAGCCGCCGAGAACCACTTCAAAGTTTCCCTCACGGATGATGAAGAACTTGTCTCCCACCTCCGGGCGACCCATGGTGATGGTGTGAAATTGGGATACCCAAAAAATAGCCATGGTGTTTTTGTTGGGAAAGGGGATGATAAACCCAGAAGTTTTTTTTGTTAATTAGTGCCATATTTTCAGACAAACCCATCAAGTTATGCAAAATCAGGGCATTGCAAACCCATGTTTGTCAGTGGGCATATCTATTGAATGAGACCGGCTCGCAAAGTTATATATATATACACACACTGCACAAAGTTGGTTTTTGGTTTCTTTTAAAAACATCTGTTACTCCTACACCAAGACGATTTAGGCTTTGCATTTTTTGGGGACTGAACCTAAATATAGCTATTGAAAATTGCCATTTATAGTGGATTTTCCCATGAAAAATTGTGATTTTCCATAGTTTGTTGTATGTTTACCAGAGGGCAATTGAAGTCTGCTGGGTCCCACGTTTCCATGCCCCACATGGTGGGCAAGTAATCAGTCCCTTAAATTTCCATGGAAGGACTTCTGGGTATTCCTCATGTTCTGGGCATTCTGCTGAAAGAACATCCAAAATCACCATAAAAAAAAACTTACTGGTGCGTTTTACGTAGGGAATTTTTTGGAATGATCCACAATACCCTCTGGTAAACTAACATAGCTATTGAAAATGGCCATAGAAATAGTGGATTTTCCTATTAAGAATGGTGATTTTCCATAGTTTGTTGTATGTTTACCAGAGGGTAACTATTTAACTATTAGTAATAATCCCATTCCTTCATTCCCATCCATTCCCTACGTAAAACGCACCAGAAAAAAAGAAACAACGACTCCAAGTAATCTCATCCCCCGTTAGTGAACACCCCAATTCTGTGGTCCCAAATGTGGATGTTTATCCGCTACTAAACCATGGTTTCTGGGTGGGGTGTTGATATTCGTCAGACACTATGCGATCGCTATCATTTGCCTAGCTCTGCTGTACTTGAACATGACTTGCTTTAAACAACTAAATACTGTATGTTTTGAAAAGAGAACGTGATATATGGAGGACATTTTCCAGCCAGCCATGTCTACTGGAATTTCCATGGAAAAAACGGGCAAACTGGCCATGTTTCCTGGCGCCCAACAACCGGATTTGACCTCAAAAAAGGTATCCCAAAATGGGAAAGGGGAACCGTGTAGCCGCCAAATCATCAAAAAATAGACCATGTTTCACATTTAACTATCAAAACCCCTGGTTTTGGGGATCCCCCATTTGATGGTTTCCTGAAATAGGGGTACCCTCAAATCATAAATTTCTAGCTGGGATTTTCAATGAAATAAACCATCCAGCTATTGGGGTACTCCCATGACTATGGAAACCCCCACTTTAAGAAACACCCAACAAATCCACCCCAACTCCGAAAAAATGTCCACTCCCCGATCCGCCTCACCGAAGTAGGCGGCCTCCTCATTCTTTTTGATCTCCATTCGTTCTGCAGAGGCGGCGACCATGCAGAGCTGCTCCTGGCCCGGCTCTGGTTAGATGGGCTAGGCGGCCCAGGTGCTATGGGATACCATGGGATACCATATGGGATATATAAGCTATAAGTGGTAATTCACTCACAAACTTCAATTAGGAGCTATCAGCATGATGGGTTGGTTATGACCATGTTAGTTACTCTAAATGGATGTAAATGGTGGGACTTGATGTCGATATGATGGGGATATCATGGGATATTAGTGGAATATTGGTTGATATACCCTCTGGTAACTCCATGGCTGGAAATTTCCCCAGCAGTCGCCCGATGATTCTGCAGCACATGGCTAGTTCAGGGATTTCCCATCCGTGTTTGATGACACCGGAAGGTAGGAGTTTGCATTTTGCATTAAAAGTACCAGTAGTACCGCACAAGGCGGTGGCGGAAATTTCAAAAATAGGAAACCTATAGGAGAGATTGGTTGTTGTGAATCAGGGATGGCAGAGCGAATCCACTGATGGACCGAAAGGTGCTTGACGTCTCCTCTCTTTCTCTCTCTTTCTCTGACTATCTACCCACCTACCAACCTATCTTCTATGTATCTATCTACCTATCTACCTATCTACCTATCTACCTACCTACCTATCTACCTATCTCCCTATCTACCTATCTACCTATCTATCTGTCTGTCTGTCTGTCTGTCTATCTGTCGACCTGTGTATCTGTGGTGCAGTGTCATTCAGTGTAATGTAGTGTAGTTGTAGTTGTAGTGTAGTGGAGTGTAGTGTAGTGTAATGTCGTGAAGTGTAGTGGAAGGTAGTGTAGTGTATTGTAATGTAGTGTAGTGTAGTGGAGTGTAGTGTAGTGTAATGTAGTGTAGTGTAGTGAGTGTAATTTAGTGTAGTGGAGTGTATTGTAGTGGAGTGTAGTTGTGTAGTTGTAGTTGTAGTGTAGTGGAGTGTAGTGGAGTGTATGTAGTGTAGTGTAATGTAGTGTAGTGTAGTGTAATTTAGTGTAGTGGAGTGTATTGTAGTGGAGTGTAGTCGTGTAGTTGTAGTTGTAGTGTAGTGGAGTGGAGTGTAGTGCAGTGAAGTGTAGTGGAAGGTAGTGTAGTGTAGTGTAGTGTAATGTAGTGTAGTGTGATTTAGTGTAGTGGAGTGTTGTGGAGTGTAGCGGAGTGTAGTGGAGTGTAGTGGAGTGTAGTTGTGTAGTTGTGTAGTTGTAGTTGTAGTATTGTGTAATGTAGTGTAGTGCAGTGCAGTGTAGTGGAGTGTAGTGTAGTGTAATGTAGTGTAGTGAAGCGAAGCGACATCTGAACCTCCAAAAGTTGTCCGAAACCCTGGTGTTTTTAACATTTTGACTTCGAAATGTGCTTCGCGCCACAACGCCGTGCACTTTTTCAACATCTCAACCTCCAAAAGTGGTCCGAGAATGGTGTGCTTTGTACATTTTGACTTCAAAATGTGCTTCGCGCCACAACGGCGTGCACTTTTTCAACATCTCGACTTCCAAAAGTGGTCCGAACCCCTAGTGCTTTGTACATTTTGACTTCGAAATGTGCTTCGCGCCACAACGGCGTGCACTTTTTCGACATCGCAACTTCCAAAAGTGGTCCGACGCTGAGGTGTTTTGTACATTTTGACTTGGAAATGTGCTTTGCGCCACAACGGCGTGCACTTTTTTGACATCTCAAAACTTCCAAAAGTGGTCCGAGACCGCCAGTTTTTAACACTTTTGACTTCGAAATGTGCTTCGCACCACAACGGCGTGCAATTTTTCATCGCTCCTGTGGCCAGCTGGCTCCGCACCCGCCGCTTTAGCGAGCCTACTTTTCGACCCTCCGGAGCCACAAATCATTGGAAAAACAAAGTGTTTCGCGACTTTCCTACCTTTTCGCGCATCTGTATCTTCTGTCTTCTTACTCTTTCTCTTCTGATCTTCTCTCTTCTAATCTTCCTCTTCTCTCTGCCTCTGCCCTGCTCTGCTTTTCATCTCTCCATATTATATTATTGTCGGAAGTTTGACTTCTAAACTTCCTTCGATAAGGAATATTTCCACCCAAAAGCTTTGGACACCAAAGCGAATACCGGCACGTCCGCACAATTCTGAGCACAAACCAACTGAGGATATGATCAGATTCAGCCACATTCACAAGATGAACATACATATCCACAGAGACTATAAATGGATATAAATGGTATCTTACATTATCTTACCATGTTTACAAAGCAGTGGTTTATTCATCCTGGTTTGACAATGATCCGTCTGAGATTGGGATGACAACCTGGGATCAGAATCTATTTTACATTGCTGTAAGCCCATCCCCTTCACACATCCTACATCTAGTATGCTATTGTCAACCATTGTTTCAGTCTATGTGTACATAACATGCATTGATCAACCATAATAAAACATCCATCTGACGTCTTCGCTTCGAGAATGGCCATTCTTCGTCAACGAAGAACTGCCGACCCGTCCCGTCTGACCCGTTTGACCTCGGTCATGTGCAGCAGCGCGCGCAAGTTGGTGTTGCGACGCACCTTGGTGGCAACTCGCAACGGGTCGCCGCAAAAACTGCGGATGATGGAGAAACCGCCATCATTTGTTGACCATATTCCTACTGAAAAAATCCTGCAACAAAAGGAGGCTTGAAACATGTTGAAAGCATATAAACAATGGTATGTTTACCACCTATCAACTGGATTCAACTGGTAGATTTCGCAACCATCCACTGTAGGGAAACCCGCCCAGCCATGGATTTCCATGTCACTCTGGGCTGGTGATCCTGACAAATGCCCCCATTAAAAACAACAAGACAACACATACCCAAAAACTATCCATACCTCGAAACAACTAGAAACCTATAGATACCAGCTATCCATACTTAAATCCTATCCCATATGCCAACCATGGTGCTGGAATATTTACCAACATTTGCCCTTGTCCAAAATCACCCAGTTTTGTAGGTAAATATACCAGCACCATGGTTCGCATATGGGTATAGATACGAGTCTCTATACTTGAAGTTCATCCACTATTTACTTTCGATTTCAACGAATCCAAATCAGGCTGGATGACACGCTCCAGCGAATTTCACCGACAGTTGGTGTACCCTCTGGGAGGAATAAACAAAGAAACACCACCACCTTCAAATTTCAGTCGATGGAAATCTGATCTGAAATTCAGGGCTAGCAAAAAATAACACCTTCAAACAAGTAGATGAATCCTGAAAAAGTTCAGCCAGTTCAGGCTCAACATGGCTCAACCCCCTCCACCTTCTGGTTATTTGACATAGCCATGGAAAATTGCCCATTTAGAGATGTTTTGTTTGATGATTTACGTGTTAAAAATGACCACCTTCCATGGCAAACTGTTAAATAACCCCAAAAAAACACACCAAGGCTGGAGAGGAACCGCATTGGCGATGAAGTTGGTTTCCTCCATGCTCTTCGGATGGCTGACCACCTCCTGAGACCGAATGAAGCACTTTTTTTTGGTGGGAGAAGTTCGTGACCACCCAGATTCATTTAAATCTACATAAATATGGCTTATATACTGGTTGGTGGTTTCAACCCCTCTGAAACATATTAGTCAGTTGGGATGATTGTTCCCAATATATGGAAACATAAAATTCATGTTCCAAACCTGCCACCAACCTGATATGGCTTATATATATATATATATATACGCACATCTTTCTTTCAACCTGCAAAGCTCACTTTCCTCATAAACCGGGGTCGCCCCCAGCGGATGATCGAGAAAAACGCATCCTCTGGGCCCGTAATTTCAAAGACCGGCTTGATGATTGCTACCCTCTATAACTATATAATGACCCTGAAACCAACTAAAATGGGACATCTGGTATATACATAACCTTAGGGAAATGTGGTATTTGTTGTATAAAGATGGTATTTTTTAAATAGGTAAATCATCTATAAATGGCTTTGCAGTTTGTCAGGCTCCCAACACCTCGGATACAAGGGGGGAAGGAGTAGTTAACTAAGTAGCTCAATATGTCAATATGTTTCAACTTGTCCCATTGTTGATATTATATATCGTATGTTTATGTATTTACATAAAACATAATATATATATATATGTATACATAAAACATTATCCATAGTGGATCTTCCCAAATGGGACAACTTACTTGCCCACCAGGCTAAACAAAACAGTTTTATCCAAGTATGGCAAGTATGGTTGATCTATAGATTTGTTCAATAGCAGTTGTTAAGTATTATGCAATTCGAATCCAATCAGATGAAAATAACATCCCATCTGGGCAAATTATAATAATTCACTATACAACATGAAATAAGACCAAATTGGGATAATTCCCCTTACTAACCATTATTCCATTATTCGGTCACAGGGTTCGGTCGTTATAATTTACCCAGATCCCATCATTGTTAACCAGTATTGACCATCCCACCATTGGGCACTATTGACCATTGACCATCCATTCTTGATTGTCGCCAGTGACCATTGACCATCCATTATACAACTCCATTGATTAGATATGTTTGAATGCAAATTTTGTTGGTAAAAAACACATGTTAAAAATCCTATCATGTTGAATCCCTAAACCATCAAACAAGGTTGGTACTGTAACAAACCCATGAATCTTTAAAGCTTCAATCCAATCATAGCCGAAATTCAATAAAATAACCCCAAAGTATGTGACATTCCATTCCCACCCATCCAAGCATTCCCATCTTATTTGGTGAAGTAAGCATCCGAGATTGGGAAGAGCAACTCAAATAAACCCAAAACAAATAATCCAGAAAAAACATAACATATACGAACAATAAATCGACAACATCTAAAAACATTGAATTAAATTCCATCAAGTCAGCAGCTACCGTGTAAAGCCGACAACAAAATGTCGCAGTAACCAACCATTCAGTTGAAATTTAACATCATCCCAAAGACCTGGGCATACCCAAGGCCAAAAAACCACATTTGGGGATGGTGACCATTATAAACCACCATCATTTTCATTTTCCATGTGATTGCTATATTAGAATATGCTATACCCTGCAATGCCGGAATTATCCCACCTACTAGTGGCTTTAACAATGTATATTATTGTTTCTCTTGGACTTGCTTCGGGAACAACCATCGTGAAAGTTAAAAAATGACTAAGCAAATCCAAGTTCAAGAAAATTTGAGAGCACCATTCAATTATATAAATACAGTGTTTGCTCATCATTTACCTTATTATATTCGCATTATATCCTCAATATAATTCAATAATTCCCAACAAGGTAAATTATGGGCTTATATATTGTTGCTTATTTATCTATATCCCTAACAAGGGTAAGGGTTTACCATAGGTTTAACAGTGTTATGTATGTCAATATATATATATAAAACCTCCCATTATGTTACAAGCTAAAATATAATATGTATATGGGTGGGTTTTACCACACTATATCCCCATTACAAATACATTTATATCCCATGATATATCCCAATAATATGTATATACATATATCCCAATAGTTACTTCTCAATATAATTCCCACTGGGGTGTACTGGGAATTATGTCAATCCTACTACCTATTGGGCTTTCGCCAATTTTACTACCTAAATTTAATGTTCCCGCCCAAAAAAGAAAAAACCCATTACATCAGTACATCCCATTATATCCCAAATAGTTACATCCCGAAATAGTTCCATGATAATCATCCCAAATATATCCAAATTCAAATAAACATTATATCTCATTGTATATCGCAATTATAATCCAGGCGCCGCTTTCCATGACGCCGCCGGCAGCTCATTGTGGATGGCCGCGCGCTTCGGGAAGCGCAGGTGCTGGGAGATGCCTCAGCCATGGCACCGCTTGGGGAAACGCAAGGAGGAAACGGTTACTGTACAGTTGGTTTATAAACCATTTCCAACTCAAACTATAGTTATATCTACCATATCTATGGTGAATATATAGTTGTAGCTACAGTTATCTAACCATATAGTTATATCTACAGTTGGTTAGATAACGAATCAACATCAATTAACGATAGTTATATATATATATATATCTACATATATCTACCATAAACCATAGTAAAGCCATTATAAGGCAACTGAACGCTATCGACTGGGGGCCCCTAACCCACAAACAATGGGAGTGAAACCTTTTAACTATCAAACGCTAGATCATTAGGAATTCACCAAACATTGGGATGTGAAAGCTATATAAAGATCAGCAATACCTACGGGGTTTTGCATGGTTGAACCAACATAGTGATTAACAGTCAAGCTACCAAATTCTAGAACCAGAAGAGGATTGATAACAAATCAACATTAAAAAAAAGGCTAAAGTAGTGATAGGGATTTAACATTGACCAACCAATATGGGATGATATTGGTGATCAAATCCCTAATGGAAATTTCAGTGAAAACATATAGGTTTTAAACCACATTTGGCGTTTTGAAGGTGAATTTGCTCAAACATAATGCATGGGAACAAAGGCAAGACTGAATCTTGAAATCGTTTCCGACAATGTGTCTCTATCCAGGGAAGCCGTGGCCGAGAATAGTGACCCTACAACAAAATGAAGTGCTAATGGATATTTGATATTACAGTTGGCTGGTGGTTTAAAAACAATCTTGAAAAATATGAAAGTCAGATTGGGATGGAAAAATCCAAATGTTTGAAACCACCAGTACAATATCATCCCATCCTCCGTCCATATTAAACACCCCCCATTCTATGGTTCCAATCCCCTACTAAACCAGACCATGGTTTCTAGGGGATGTTTACTATTCGCGGGAAGGGACTACTGCATACTTCCCATTTGACGCCTAAGAAAATCCCAATGAAACCAAACCATTCACCAACAATAATAAAGGTTCCGGTTGTGAAAGTACGATTGACAGTTCCAACAACAACTTGACCATGCTATTGGCCTTCAAGAGCCATCAGGAAACCAGGATATGACTGGATCCCCGGGACACTTCTCTTGGTTTTTGAACACCAACATTACTTTGCCTAAAACCAAATTTTCCGGTGGACAGATTCAACATAAACCCAAATTGACATAAATCCTCTGGTAAACGGCTACATAACTATGCAAAAACACCATTTTTGGATGGGTAAATCGACTATAAATGGCCATTTTCCATAGCTATGTTAGTTTACCAGAGGGTAAACAACGCACAGACATGCGGGCATCACCTTGCAACGGTAAGATGATTTTCCAACATTTACCCAGCGGACAAAACCTCCGATGTGGGGTGAAACCCGGTGTCCAGCCAACGTTTGAGGTCACCGAAGGGTACCGTCTTTGGAATTGCACAAAAACACCATGAAAACATCCACAGACCTGATTCAGCAGGCCTGAATCATGGAACGCTTTGCGCGACATGGACAATGTGACGCAAGTGTCCTGCAATCACGTGACGCGGCGTCTCACCCAACCGCCCGGGGCCCATTTTTGAGCAGTGGCAATCGCATAGATCGTCTTGGATTTGCTGGTTGGGAACCCCAGAAAACCATAAGAATATATAAGAATCATATTCGTCATATTCGTCATATTCCCCTTAGATAAGAATCAAAAGACATATTCCATCATATTCCCCTTAGATTCCCCAGTGGATATCCCATGTGGACAACAAATCATCTTGGTCATTGTTACCCTCGTCATCCAACGTGGGCTGGACAATCCCATTGCCATGTTTGATTACCGGAGGGTACTGAAACCATCAGTCAATGCATGTCAACTAAGGATTGTTAAATACATTGGCTCATTGCCTAATGATGACATGTGTCAATAGTTGATGAGTCAATCGCTGAAATGTGGCATTTCTTTTAATGCAATTCACTGAGGTGGGTGTGATTCCCATTCAAGACACAACAAACTGAACTGGTTGGCGGTATACCTACCCCTTCTGAAAAATATTAGTCAGCTGGGATTACTATTCCCAATATATGGAAAAATAAAAAATGTTTCAAACCACCAACCAGTGAAGTATAGTCGTTGGCTGATAAAAATGCCACGAATCGTTAGGGAGTTGAAAAGAACTACTCTGCCAACACAAATGCCACAGCCAGAGCTCCAATTTGGGATGGTAAATGACAACACCGCGTCAATGGAGAAGGGCTGATGGTTTGAGCTAAATCCCACATTCCCACTGTGCTGTCAACATTAAACCCATTGATTGATAAATGATTATATTATATTGTTGGTAAATAATTCTAATAATCCAAATTGATGATAGTTGATGAATCATTGCCAGTACTTACTTTAGTAATCATAAGCTCGACATATGCCTTGTACAACATATAAAGACATAAACACTGTTTCAATCATTTAAAGCAACACCCGAAAAAAATATTGTAATAAACCAGTCAAGATTTGTGCCCCATACGCTGGTTTATTAAACCCCACTCACCCAAGATTTCATGATTTCTCGACGTTGAATCTTGGGAGCCACCTACGGGATGAAGACTTCTATACCCCCTGGTAAACATACAAAAAGCTATTGAAGCCATGGCCATAGAAATAGTGGATTTACCTATTGAAAATGGTGATTTTCCATTAAAAAATGTGATTTTTATAGTGGGTTTACCCACCAAAAATTGTGATTTTCCATAGTTGTGTAGCTGTTTACCAGAGGGTATAAAATAAAACTTAGAGCAATGCCACACTGGGGCACCAATCATTGCTTGAACATGTCTATTGGCGTAGCTTCCTTTTTGAACCAACATGTTTCAGTGGCAAGCCAATATGTTCACGATGTTTCACGTTCAGAAAACGGTCTACATATGTCTAAATTCATGATGGGTGTTCCACATCTGTACAAAAGGCTACCCTGAGGTAATCAAACATGGCCATGGACAATCCCCCATTCATAAGATTTTCTCAGCTAGAAACCTCCATAAAAATCATGGATTTCGAAAATTGACATGTTTGATGACACCGGAGGGTAAATCCATGAGTAGCCTATTATTATTAATCCCCCTTGAACCATATAAAACTAGATCGAAGCATAATAACCTGTGAAACTAACTATAGTCAAATCATGATATTCCACAGTTTCCCATGATTACCAGGTTTTTCCCTATGTTTACCATAGAGGTGAAGCAAACAAAAACCAGCCCCATGGCATCATGGCATCCCAGGCCTTGCCCGTCGGCTTGATGGTTGCCACATTGTTGCGTTCCTCCACCAGGGAACGGCCACCGAAGTAGTCGCCCTTCCTATCGAAGCCAACAGGGATGGCTTTTGGGATGTGAATATATGGGTCATTTTTTCAGAAATATGATGCAGAATGGGATATTTCTATCAGTCTCATATATATATATATATTGCCATAGATGCTAGTTATATACATCGCATTAGTATATATAACACATATACAAACAATATAATATAATATAGCAAAATATAATTAAATATAATATAACATGATATAATATTTTTTAAAAATATTATAATATATGTGATGATGATGATGTTTACAAAATATGAAACACGGAGGATATTATAGGAAATGGCGATGTAATGGGATGATAGGGACATTTTTTTGATACTATGGGTACATCGCATATGTCTTAATAAAGGGATGTAATGAATGGCCCCATATCTCAACTTATTGGGGCCAAAATGCCATGGTTATACCCACAAAAGTAATGTCAACTGCACCCCCAAGTAGGTTGTATACATTGTATACGATTATATTCCATTCTATATCCATGAAACTGCCATTAAAGCCCATTAAAACCCATTAAATTCCATTAAAGCACAGATGTGGCTCTTTTTCGCCACCGGCTCGCCAGTCGCCCGCCTGAGCACCGCTCGGGTGGAGGCTTTGAGCTCCTCGGACTTGGAGGTCAGCACGGCCGCCTCGCCGGACATGATCAGGTAGAAGGCTTTGCCTCGGCGAAAAAAATCCTGTGAATAAGTAATAGATGTAATAGGGAAATCGGAATAAGTAAATATTGTCATGTACATATAGTGAATATAGCACGAATCATAAATATATAGTGAATAGTCATAGGGAAAAACGTACCGAATAAGTAATTGTAGAAGTATATACTTGTTATTATATGTAAGACTATGCAAGAATCATCTACGAATGAATGTTTTTGCCTGCCATTTGTGAGTTGAGCATAGAAAAATCACAGGTGAATAGATCATGCATACTATCATCTCCCTAGAATTAAATACCGACTGAGACGAGACGCACTTAATTTTCATGTTGGGGGGTCCGGGTGTTAATTGCCACCAGATATCATGGAATTAGATTTGATTTGACCTGCCCAAAGTAGTGACATACCAATATCATAAAACATCATACAACATAAATATAACATAAGTGGTTGCTGGTTTCAACCCCTCTGAAAAATATTACTCAAATGGGATGAGTATTCCCAATTTATGGAAAAATAAAACATGTTCCAAACCACCAACCAAATAAGAATATAAGCAGCAAGACCCATCACATTGGATTTAGAAAAAATGTGGAAACATAGTGGCAAGGGATAAAACTAATGTAACAAAACAATTTCCAACTATATCAAAAATGGGGATGTACACCATTAATTGATTGTGACTTAATTTGCAAATATTTTTTTCATAAACGGATTCAATTCGAATGCGGTCATGGTCACACGTTGATTCTGGATAGTCGTTGGTGCGACAAATTCCATCCCAAAGGATCGGGTATGTACCGCTCTCGGCAGCTTGGGCTGTCAAGACATCTACACCCAAATATCAAATCACCTCACATCATCTCACATCATCCATATGTATATATATATATTCATTAGTATATATATATAATTATATATATATATATCACGCCACAGGCCACAGGGAATCGTGATATATGGCCTCCATCCACCTCCATCCACAAGAGTCACAGGAAAAGCGCATGCGGCATGGATCAGTTCATATACGATATCTCTAGCTGGCGATTCCCGATGTTTCCCATAGAAATGGTCCAAACATTACACAAAAATTGCCAGATTTAGGGGCGATAGTCCTTTGAATCCAACTGACCATCACAAAATATCATGTAACGCTACAAGTGTCCAATCAAAAAAGGCCAACAACTTTGTATGGGCCACGGGATAAACGATTCCTGGGTCATACAAAACCCTGAAGAATGGATAATATTAAATTTCACGAGCTCCTGGGATTTTGTGATTTTTAGGGAATATTGGATATCAAGGTCAAGATGCAATTTTGGTGCAGTGTACGCGCACAAGGGTCGCACAAAAAAAACTTAAGCGTCATGGTTTGCACGGGTTTGCACTGGATCAGCCTTCCATAAATGGAATTGGTCCAATTAATCGTTCAGAAAAAATGAAACGGTCGGAAACGGTCGGAAACGGTCGGAAACGGTCGGAAACATGATCAGGCCAAAACTTGTCCAACCCGCATTTCTTTAAAAAAAACATTTCCGCGCAACGCAGTTTTTTTTTGAAGGTCCAAAGGTGTCCAAGGGGAAACGGTTGGAAACAGTCGGAGATCGCACCTTCGCTCGGCAAAAAAGACATGTTTTTACATAATTTTCAAACATGTTTCATGAACATATGCTACAAAACAACTACTTTTTTGCCGAGCGAAGGTGCGATCTCCGACTGTTTCCAACCGTTTCCCCTTGGACACCTTTGGACCTTCAAAAAAAAACTGCGTTGCGCGGAAATGTTTTTTTTAAAGAAATGCGGGTTGGACAAGTTTTGGCCTGATCATGTTTCCGACCGTTTCCGACCGTTTCCGCCCGTTTCATTTTTTCTGAACGATTAATTGGACCAATTCCATTTATGGAAGGCTGATCCAGTGCAAACTCGTGCAAACCATGACGCTTAAGTTTTTTTTGTGCGACCCTTGTGCGCGTACACTGCACCAAATATTGCATCTTGACCTTGATATCCAATATTCCCTAAAAATCACAAAATCCCAGGCCTTATTGTGATCCGTTCCTATTTTTTGAAAAAATATATATTATATATATATTATATATATATATACATATCCTATCTATATCTAATTATAGTCCATTTACAATTGAATTCGTGAACATTTCCCACTTTGCGAACACATGTTCCGCCGCGGGCCGCGCCTACGTCGCCCTGCTTGACGATCTCCTGCCCTGGGCGCCACTCCTTGCGTTTCAGCTTCATGGCCACCTGCAGATTTGATACCATGAGCAGATATTTTTGATACATAATATCATGGTTATAATCAGTTACAATGAACAGTTAATATGTACAATATCAAGAAGTATAATGAAGTACAATGTTTTAATCAGCCACCAAAATATCAGATACCAGTAGTACCGCACAAGGCGGCGGCGGAAGTTTCAAAAATAGTAAACCTGTAGGAGAGGTTGGTTGTGGTGAATCACGGGTGGCAGAGCGAATCCACTGATGGACCGAAAGATGGTTGGAGTTGTGTTTTCTGGAGTGGCTGCAATGGTTGCAGTGGTCACCTCACCACAACTGCTGGATGTAGTGTGGTGTAGCGCAGTTGTAGTTGTAGTTGTATTTGTAGGTGTAGTTGTAATTATAAAATAGTGTAATTAGTGTAGTGTAGTTGCACTTGCAGTTGTGGTTGTGGTGTGGTGTAATTAGTGTAGTGTATTGTAGTGCACTGTAGTGTTGTGGACTGTACCGCGGTATAGTGTAGTGTAGTCTAGTGTACTGTAGTGTGAAGTAGTGTAGTTGTAGTTGTGGTGAAGTGTCGTGTAGTGCAACGCAGTGGTAGTTGCAGTTGTAGTGTAATGTAGTGTAATTAGTGTAGTGTTGTGTTGTGTAATGTAGTGTAGTTGTAGTTGTAGTTGTATTTGTGGCTGTAATGTATTGCAGTTTAGTGTGTTGTAGTGCAATGTAGTGTAGCTGTAAATGTAGTTGTAGCTGTGGTGGTGGTGGTAGTAGTCGTAGTCGTAGTCGTAGTCGAAGTCGTAGTAGTCGTAGTAGTACTTGTTGTTGTAGAAGTAGTAGTGGTAGTGGTAGTCGTAGTCGTCGTCGTGGTAGTGGTGGTGGTAGTGGTAGTGGTCGTGGTCGTGGTCTCGGTCGTGGTCGTGGTCGTGGTGGTGGTGGTGGTGGTGGTGGTGGTGGTGGTGGCGGTGGTGGCGGTGTGGCGGTGGCGGTGGCGGTGGTGGTGGTCGTGGTAGTGGTAGTAGTAGTAGTAGTAGTAGTAGAAGCAGTAGTAGTAGTAGTAGTGGTGGTAGTAGTAGTAGTAGTAGCAGTAGTAGTAGTAGCAGCAGCAGCTGTTGTAGTAGTTGTAGTAGTTGTAGTAGTTGTAGTAGTTGCTGTTGTAGTAGTTGCTGCTGTAGTAGTTGTGGTGTAGCGTAATTAGATGTAGTTAGTGTAGCGTAGTGTAATTAGTGTTGTGTAATGCAGCGTGTTTTTTTGTACTTGTAGCTGTAGTGTAGTGTAGTGGTACTTGTAGCTGTAGTTGCAGCTGTAGTTGTCTCTCTATCTATCTGTCTATCTGCAAGCTTGAAAACGCAGCTATTTTGCGAGACTTCCTCAATTTTTGAACTTGACAACCAAAAAATGCAGCAATTCTGCGAGATTTCCTCAATTTTTGAACTTGACAACATCAAAAACGAAACAATTCTGCGAGACTTCGTTCAAAAATGGAAAGTTGAGTCCAGAGCTGACAGACTCGTACCAATGCGTTTTGCGATTTTTCCACGACACCTGTCTAAAGTACTGCGCCTGACACGGAAAATTAATGCCAGGTCATACGAAGTGCTGCACCTGTCACGCAAAATCATCTTAGCAAACCTGCATATCTGATACTCCAAAATGCAACCCCTCTCAGGAAATCAGCGCCCTGACCTCCTAACATCTATCATGAACATGTCTTTTGTACTGCGCCTGCCACGGAAATAAATCTTTGCAGATCCTCTTCAAATGTCCCATGCCTGCCATCATTCTTGGAAATGCTACAAAACCCTCACGTTTTGCTCACTTTTGACAAGGTGCACAATCCCTTGCGCCTGCCACGCGAAAGCATGTCTGAACTTCCAAAAGCGCTCCGTACCCAACAATTTCTTGCACTTTTGACTTCGAAATGTGCTTCGCGCCACAACGGCGTGCACTTTTTCGACATCTCAACTTCCAAAAGTGCTCTGAACCCGTGTTTTTTTTTCACTTTGGCTTCGAAATGTGCTTTGCGCCACAACGGCGTGCAATTTTTAATCAATCATCTGGCCACATGGCTCCGCACCCGCCGCTTTAGCGAGCCTACTTTTCGACCCTCCAGAGCCACAAATCATTGAAAAAAACACAGTGTTTCGCGACTTTCCTACCTTTTCGCACACTTGGATCTTCTTTCGTCTGAGACTTTCTCTTTTTTCATCTTCTTTCTTCTTCTCTTCTCTTGATTTTCTTACTTCTTCTGTTCTCTTCTCTGACTCTTCCCATCTCTGCTCTTCATCTGTCCATATTGTCGGAAGTTTGACCTCTAAACTTCCTCCGATCATAGTATTAGAATAATTATAACAAGGCATTTATCATAATGGATAATAATTGGTAATTTCATGAGGCAATCATGGTATTTTTTATGTATGATTGTTTTTATTCTGATCCAATGAGCTTCCCATGACAGTCCATACACACGGCCAAACAAAATAGTAGGAAAAGTAAGTTTGAAACCATGAGCCCAGTTTCCAGTTCTCCAAACTATTTATCCATTCTTTCTGATAGAATCACCAATTGCTTTTAGTCAAATCCCAACTTCTTGATCTATGATGGTCAAATCCCACTTGTTGTTATAGTTAAATCATCTGGATGGTAAAATCCCAGCAATTTTTCATGGTTCAATCAGTTCAATCTCCCCCAAAATTGCTAGGTCTTCAAGCCATCGTTGCAGACCTTCGGCAGTTCAGAGCGTGGGAGTTGGTTCTTGAAAAGGGGCACGGACGTCAGAAAAGTCACAATCTCCTGGGGTCGTCCGAGAGCTGGAAGATGGAGCGGAGGTAGATTGATAGGGAAGCGGGAAAAAAAACAGTGATTAGGTAGGGTGGATTGATTATAGAACCCATGATAATAAAGGTTTGAAGGATTTTCAGGACATTTCATGAACGATTCCATGAAAGAAGCATTTTGGGCAAGAAACACTCACAAAAATTGAAGCACCAGCTCATCATGGGCTCTTTGCTGGTAAACAAAAAACGCAAAACATATCACTACTCAGTATTCAAAAATGAAAAATCCTGTGAATAATCCATAATAATATCACCTCTTTTTGTGCCAGTCCCATCCATTCCCAATCTACACCTCGAAATCCTCACGGCAGAGGTCCATTTCCTTCGAAAAGAGGACTGACCCTTCGGGAGGGGAGTGGCGCCCTAGATCTCTCAGTGCAAAACGGGGCAAGGTCTTTGATCCACTCACAAAATGGTAGATAGTCTTCATCGGTGCTTCAAAATCACCGATTTTGTTTCCATAAATGGGGGTACGGTACCTGTTCATCATCCATTTTCATAGGTTTTTTCCAATTACAAACCGTCCAGCTATTGGGCTACCCCCATTTGTGGAACCCCCCCACAGGTTTCTGAGTTGGAACACGACTCTGTCAAAACATGGGCCATTTTTGAGCCAGGTCGAGCCGTGTCGAGCTGGTTGTTTTGATGAAACACATCCTTCTTACAAGGTGGTGCCCCCAGTATGGAAGCGCTAAGTTGGGATATATTCCTCATAACTATGGATATTTATGGTAAATATCTCAAACTAGTATTCATGTATAGTCATGGGGCTTATTAAAAAAAAAACTTGTTGGTGGTATACCTACCCCTCTGAAAAATATGAGTTCGTCAGTTGGGATGATGACATTCCCAATTAATATGGAAAGTCAAAAAAAACATGCTCCAAACCACCAACCAGATATATATTTCATTAACCACCATTAACTACCATCATTAACCATTATATTATTAACCACTATTAACCATCATTAACCATCATAAACCACTATTGAATCACAGCACTGGGTTGATCCCTGTCCTCCACGACTTGCCCATGCTTGGAGCTTTGTCCATTCAGGAAATTCAAACAGCCGCTCCAACAGGACGTCATGGCTGTGCCACCGCGCGGAACGCGCTGTGGGAAAATTGAGAGAAAAAAATGGATGGCTTCATGAAATTCTGGATGCTTGATCAGTATGGTTTTGATGTTTTCAGATCTGACTTCTGATGTTTGATGGTTTGGTCGACCGGTTACCTTGGTTCTCCATGGCCCCATGGCCCTTCCGTTGTTGCAACGAAGGTTCGATGCTTCAATCTGTGCTGGCCAGCGGACCCTGAAATGTGTGGTGTATATCGGTCAAACAACCTGAATGAACTGGCTACACATACGCAATGGATATATATATATATACAATCATATGCACATATATAGTTGCATGATAGACTGTAATATATAATTAAATGTTTGTCACAGTAATGTATCGCATTGTATCGCATGTATAGATGGTCCTCGGAGTCCTCGGTCAAACACATATTTTTCAGACTGGCTGTTTGCCTGAAAAAACACCACCCTGCACGCAGACCCCCGTTGTTTTTTTTCAGCTGCGGAATGGTTTCGAAGACCAAAGGCCTCGAAGATTTTTTCTCCAACATGGGGGACTTTAGCAACAAAAGTAGACGGGGACTAGTGGGAAGATGCTAGGAACAACTATCAGAATTTGAAATGTAGTGGGAATAATTGATTCTGGTGATATAAGGGTGATAATAAGATAACGATTATTAATAATAATCGTTATCTTTACGAGGGGGTTGATGGGGTATAACCAAGCAAATATAATCAATTACCAACTTGACATGAAAACAGTAATTTGGAGTGATTCAACGGTTATACAATAATAGCAATATAGTGGAACCAGGAATCAAACAAGGGGACTGATGGTGTAACCGGATTCAGCCAGCCCCCACCAAGGCTTCACATTATCGTCAACAATGTCAACAATGTCAACAACAACAAGAACAACAAGAACAAGAACAAGAAGCACAAACACAAGCACAATCACAAACACAAGCACCACCACCACGGCCACAACCACCACAACCACCACAACCACCACAACCACAACAACCACAACAACCGCAACAACCACAACAACCACAAGCACCACAACAACCATCCATCTTTGAGCCGGGTCTGGTTGAATACCAATGATCGCCAAAAAGAGGTTTTCATGGGTTTTCTATCGGGTTTACCGCCCTCAACTGGCTTGGAACATGTCTTTAATACCATATTTCCATCCATGTACACATTGCTTTGCTGGATGGGGAGTTTACTCAGTTTACTCCGACTATCCCTGAGGTAGGCAAGTTGCAGGAATATATTAAATGAGCAGCCGGTGCATTCTGGCATTATGGGAATTATATCTCCAGTTTCATGTAGACCAAATGTTTGGGAGGTGCGCTCCTCCCAGAGAAAAAAACACACACAAACAAACAAACAGCGGTCATTGACTCGTATAAACAAAGTTTGGCTGACTCAAATGACAACTGCTACTTTGAAAGAACATATTGGAATCGCCCCAAGAATCAATCGCCTAGTCTTCGACTTATAATGCTGTTCTTGGACCATTAATCCTACTTTTATCAGTGAATTCCTTCATCTGTCTTGTTTAAATCCCTGACTGTAGATCAAATCCTCACTTTAGTTCCGAATTGAAAAATCTCAACGAAAGGAAACTCCAATGAAACAGTCGTCGCTTAAGGATCGTCCATGTGGGCGTCTGAACCTCAACAGTTTCTAGAATGTTATAAAACGTTATAGGTTAATGGTTAATAATGGTTAATAGTGGTCAATAGTGGTTAATAATGGTTAATAGTGGTTAATAGTGGTTAATTATTGGTTAATTATGACTGGTTGGTGGTATACCTACCCCTCTGAAAAATGATGGACTTCGTCAGTTGGGATTCAATTCCCAAATCTATGGAAAGTCATCATCCATTCATGTTCCAGTCACCACCAACCAGATATATATCTCATTAACCAGTATTAACCACTATTAACCATCATTAACCATCATAAACCACTATTAACCATTATTAACCATCATTAGCCATCATTAACCATCGTAAACCACTATTAACCAGTATTAACCACCATTAACCATATGTCTTGCTCATTCTATTTTGGATGGTTTTAGCAAGAACAGAACGACCATCATGGACATCCCAAGGGAAAAGGCCCTGACAGTGACATATTGTGAGTTATTTTTCACCATGATTTAACCATGAACATCACGTAACAACCACAAGAGTACCCCCCCAATTGGTTGAAAATGTTGATAACTAATTCAAACTATGTTAGTGGTTAATAAGCTAATAATGGTTAATATTGGTTAATAATAATGGTTACCCACTGGTTATGACTAACAGTTCGCCATGGTATAGATAACCCATAGAAATAGATGGTTTACCGTTCTTAAAAATGGTGGATCTGTCCAGTTCGCTAACTGTTAGTCATAACCAGAGGCTTTTCCTATGGTTTTCCAGTTCTTTTCCGTTTCCGCCCGCCCTCCGCGGAAGTCCGAACGGTGAGCGAACGAGGAACTTGTGGTCTGAGGTCTCCAGGCCCTTCTCCAAGAGCAAAGTCCGCTGCCCTGGGTCTGGTGGAAAACCCATAGGAAAATGGAGGTTTTAATGGGAAAACCATGGGAAACCATAGGAAATCCATAGGAAAATGGAGGTTTACCCGGCCTGGTAAACTAACAAAAAGCGAAAATGGACCATTTATGAATGAATTACCTATTAAAGATGGTGGTTTTCCATAGCTTTTTGTATGTTTACCAGAAGGTTAAAAATAATGGACATATCATGGACACATCATGCAATGTGAGGCCCCCGGCCACGATAGCTTAGTTGGTTTATAACTCCAATAACTATGGTTTATGGTACTTATAACTATAGTTACTGGGGCTTATAAACCAACTTATAACTGGGGGGGGCCACATTGTGGACATAATGTCTCAATGAGATAACTCATGAAATATTTCAATGATTAATTGATGTTCATGAAATGAATATATCATGAGATGGGAGATTCACCAACTATGGGAATATCTACTGGAGATATACTGGAGATACTGGACAAACAAAGCCACTAATCTAACTTCACCAACAAACACCTGAGATCTTATCAGGGTGTGGTGGGATTTGATGGGGATATCGTGTGGAGTTTTAACCAGCAGGGCCAAAGTGGTGGGACGTGCGTAAAAATCGCTAAAGACCGTAAGGTTTTGGCAGCACATGGTGATATTATTGTCATAATGATATGAATATATATATATTATATATAATTATATATATATGTGAATAAACCTTTGGGATATAGTCTAGTGGGAAAAGAATGGGACATAATGAGACCATAATGGGATAACGGGATGTTGTTAGAGATATTAGGATAATGAGATCCGATGGGAGATCATGCGATATAGTAGTGGGACATAATGGGACATCACAGGACATAAGTAATTGACAATAATGGGATGTAATGATCAACACAGTGCTTGGATGGTTTTCTGATCCCCGGCTTAAGGTTCAAAGTCTATCTGTGGATATGTTGATATTTGATCTAGAAAAGCCCAGGGCATGGATATACAATGAGCAATGAGAACATTAAAATGAGAAACCTAGAGAATCCAGTGCTAAAAAACATATGGAATCCAAACAAATGAGGCGCATGAAACCGAGCTTTTATTGGATATGATCAGTTTTAGTGCTTCACAAGTTTTCAGGGGGTATGCCACGGTGATGAAACCAACTACAGGGCGGGCTGGTGCCAAGTACAACCCAGGCTACACCGCTGAGTCGTCTTGGGTCAGCTGGTGAGATCCCGCGCCTAAATGAAGCAATAGCCGTTGGTGGTGTTGCTCCTGAGGCTACTTCAAGCTTTGGATCGGAGATGGATTGCTCCCCAGGTTTTGCTCAGTTGGTTTAGCTCACTAGGGTCACTGTCATGGTAGCAACTATAGTTGATGGGGGATTCTAAAGCAACTCATAGCTGTGGGGCAACCTTGTAGAACAATATATAATCATCACGGAATATTAACAATAAGAATGATGGACTTACAGTATAAGGGCAATGGGATCAAGGTGGAAAGAACCTTTATCTTAATTTAATAGCACTAGTGATGGATTAGGACCGAATTTGGGATAAATGATAGATAATGGAATTATAATGACATTCGTTCTTATTCGACAATGTCGGGGAATAACAATATAGGTATTTTGTCCACAGCAATCATCGTGAAACAATCGCAGTCATGCAATCATTTTCTGGCAACGTCTTGTTGACCTATGTCTGGTTGGTGGTATACCCGCCCCTCTGAAAAAATATGAGTCAGTTGGGATTATTGTTCCCAATATATGGAAAAAAACATGTTCCAAACCACCAACCAAATGTTCGTTTTTCTTGGTTAAACCAGCATTCTTGTCGGTTAACTTTTTATCCCCTCCATGTCTTTTGGTTAAAAGCCATTAATTTGTTGAAACTGTTTCCGTATCCAAGGTTGCCGTCATTATACCCTTTTGCCGCTTCACTCTCATTTTTGGGTAAAAAACATATTTCCAGGATATTCTATTTACCACATATATTTGCAGGCTTCCAACGTTCCTAGCATTAAACATATAAACTACATACAAAACAATTATACTACAAATACATTTCTGGGTAAATTATGATATTTCACCAACCTGAATTAAGGCCATTAGGGGATGATTCCCCTCATTAACCATGATTCCAGTGAGGGAGAACAGTGAGGTCGTTATAATTTACGCAGAACTATATCCAAAATAATTATACTACAAATCTACAAATACATGTATATAACCAACCTCAAAATAGATATGGTTTCCACCTCCCACTTTTCAGCCCAAAAAGCGCCCGAAATTTGGACCGTCCAGCTTGGCACTGATCTCGGAGCTCTCGGCCAAAAGCTCCTGCAGAAGCTCCTGGAACGAAAAATCGCGACTCGTCATGGCCGGGAAATCCCACGATTTATGGAGCTTTAATCGTGGGAAATCATTGATAATCATCCCTTCCCCCTATGAAAAACACCACCTATATCAACGAAACCAAATTCCATTGGGACCATCAAACATCATTTCGGTGGTATTTTTTGAGGGATGGGATATCCATGGATATCCACTGAAATCCAAAGGGGGTTTCTTCGTTGGATCCTTAGTTTTATTGGTTGAATCCGTATTTTTCCTGGCTAAACCCAGGTAAATCCTACATCTATCGACCCACTAACCCCGTTTACCAATTGGGTTTATGAATCCTGGGTTAACATTTATCCTAAATCCAGGCTTCAAACAATGGGGCTTTAGTAAGATGGGAATACCTGTTGGGATTTTAAATAATAGCCAGGGCTTTAAATATTGGGATTAAATCCTAGTTTTGTTCAAGGCTGATCCAGTCATCTACTTAGATGGGCCATGGGATTAACTAACTGGCTAGTGACTGCGGATTTGTTACCCCCTATATCCCAATTATAATCCATTTACAAACTAGTCAACTAACTCCATGGCCCATCTAGGTACCCCCAACTCCTTGCGCACCGGAGCGTTGGGACGATGTCGTGACCGGCGACGACGATTTTGAGCAGCGGAAGCCTGGTCGCAGGGCTGGTCACGGCTGGCGTGGCCTTAAAAACGCGGGCAAGAATAGGAGGTTGATCCAGAAACATAGGTGATTTAACCAACAAAAATGGTGATTTATCCATGAGAAATTGGAATCTATAGTTGATATAAAGCTGATTTATGATAGCTAAAGTGGTTTAAAACTAACAATATCTGTGGTGGATATGAGTAGTTGACTGGTTATAAAGTAACTGGTGGCTGGAAGGTACTACTTTGTGTTATATGTGTCTGACTATTTAATATCTAACAATCTTCAATTTTAGTAAAACATCACAGCTTATGATTAGTCATTAACAGATCGAATTACACAATTATGGTTATGATAGTTCGCTCGGCGTCACCGCCAAACAATATATGAGGACAGGTATGTTCTGTTCATAGGGGTTAATGATGGTTACCCTCTGGTAATCAAACATGGCAATGGAAAATACACCAGCTATAGATGAATTTACCATTACAACCACCAGATTTAGGGGATTTTCGCTATGATGGATTGACTAAAGGATATATATCCATGCAAAATCCTATGATTATCCCATCAGTATTTATCCAATTGCTATCATTCTTAATTATCCCTATGAATATGTGAAATCATCAAGACCATTCAAGACCCTGATTTCGGGAACATGTGACCTTTGGGATCCTTTGGCCGTTTGGGATGGTCAAATGCCTCGAGACTTGATGGTGAAACTGTGGTTCACCCATATTTCTGATGGTTTACCCACGGGTATTTTTTACACAGCTATGGAAAATGGCCATAGCAGATGGCTATAGGAAGCAGCAGTTCGATGTTTTACAGATGAAAAAGTGATTTTCCAAAAGCAACTGTAACAAATTAACAGAGGGTAAATCAAACCCTGATCCAATCTTATCAGTTTTAAGGGGTTTGATTTAAAATGGTGAAAACCATGTTTCTTTTGTTGGCTCCAAACACAGCCCTCATCTTCCCATGTCCCCATGTGCCCTGCCTGTGCCTTTCCCAGATCGGCTAGAGGTGTCTGAGGCAGTAGCCCCTGGCGAAAGCGGATCCCAACTGTGACTCAACATGGTTACTAACCACTTCAATGGGAAATTCAGGATCCTAAAATGGAGGTACCCACCATATATAAGGCCTATTTTTTAGGCCTATGTAAGGGAATATCCTCACAACATATGGTCTTATATGGTACAGTACCTCCATTTTAGGATCCTGAAATGGCCATTGACCACTACCCTCTGGTAAACTAACAGTTTGCTATGGAAAGATCCACCAGTTTATATCATTTTATAGCGTAAATCCATTATTTCGACCGGGCCATGTTCAATAGCTACGTTAAATTACCAGAGGGTATGTGGTTTCTTTTTTTTTGGGGGGGTGGGGATGGGTGGGGAACGAAAACATGGTGGGTCTAAAACCAACCAACTGTGATCCAGTGACGTTGCGTAGAGATCCAAATGTTTGGCACCGAAATGGCTTTGTTTGGTGTTCCCATGGTCACATCCTATGTTAATGTTTAGATCTGTCCAAATACCACTATATAATTCGAATCCAACACCCACTACTTTCTGGTCAAACACCTGCTTGAAAAAAAAATCCATGGTGAACCCCCTAAATATCAATGGTCAAACCATGTCAAACCATGTCAAACCTATATCCATCTACATCCTTATTTCCAATTCTTAAACCTGAACATCTGCTTCATGGTGAAACTCCCATGTTTATCATGTTTCACCATATGTTTCATGATTAATTAAATTCATATATTACGAATTCTTAAACCATCATTTGTCATGCTGAAGCTCCTATTTTCCCATGATGGATCGACTCAGCAAATCAAAGTTAACATCCCTTTATATCCCCATACACATATTTAATGTCCAACTATATCCTACGGTGAAAACGCATTTTTCCATCTGTTTTTCCACGGTGATCTAGCACCATTTCTTGGGCCCGTCCACGGTGAATGGCACCTGCAGCTCCATCTCCAGCCTCTGCAGCTGCTTCCGCGCCGCCACTGCGCTGCTGGCGGCGCGGAGCCAAGGCAGACGCGCGCAGCTGTCGGCGAGGACCTGGGGAATGGCCCAGCGTAGGGGAGGCCCCCCTCAACAATTTTGGTCTGCTCAATAACTCGGCATTTTCTTGGGAACCAGGTCTGGGGAATTCAGGATGATCAACTTAACAAAGGATTTCAATTGACATCAATCTATATACGTTCAATTGTTTTTCCTTCTAAACCTCAAAGAAATCTATTGATAAGAAAGGGTTTCAATTGAAATCAATTTCATTTGAATCTACTTTCAATTGATTTTTGGTTTAATTCTTTAAACAAAAATCGCCACCAAAAAAAATTGTGCACAATAGGGTACCATCCAAACAATTACATTATGGAGGATGTGGATCACTCATGGGGTACCCCCTTGAAAAAGTGTTTGGGAGCTGTTTTCTTAATAAGGGTTTAATGAGGCATCTATTTATTTGGGAAACCTGGCATTTTCAAGGTTTTAACATGCATATGGCTTTCTAAAGTAAATGGACCAGCTTTACCCAAAGAAAGGTGTTTAAGGGTGGATAAAGCTCCTCCTATCCAATATTTTTTTTAATCTAACAATAGAGGCCCAGGACACTAACCGGATCTAATCGGTATCCAACATTAATAAGTATGTAAAAGAGACGTTATATGGAGAAGAAATAGGGATGATAACGATTGAATAGAAAATGTTTCACACAGACGCTTTTACACAAAGATCCCTTTACACACGAACGCTTTTACACAGACGCTTTTTCACAAACGCTTTTACACACAAACGCGTTTACACAAAGACGTTGTTACACACAGACACTTTTACACACAAATGTTTTTACACACAAACACTTTTACACACAGAGGCGTTTACACGGATCTTTTGACGATCGAACTTCATTTCGTGCGTAACTGTCGCATTTTCGTGATCGCTCGTGGCCACCGCCCCACCTTGAGAGAGAATAAATTAAGAAGATAAAAGAGAGAGAAGAGAGAGCAAGATCTGATTGTGTACGATCTGCAGACGTAAGATCTGAAGATGTAAGATCAGCAAACGTAAGATCTGAAGATCTGAAGATGTAAGATCAGCAGACGTAAGATCTGAAGATGTAAAATGTCAATATGTAAGTTCAGCAGAGGTAAGATTTGAAGATGTAAGATCAGCAAACGTAAGATCTGAAGATGTAAGATGTCAAGATGTAAGTTCAGCAGAGGTAAGATTTGAAGATGTAAGATCAGCAGACGTAAGATCTGAAGATGTAAGATGTCAAAATGTAAGTTCAGCAGAGGTAAGATTTGAAGATGTAAGATCAGCAAACGTAAGATCTGAAGATGTAAAATGTCAAGATGTAAGTTCAGCAGAGGTAAGATTTGAAGATGTAAGATCAGCAGACGTAAGATCTGAAGATGTAAGATGTCAAGATGTAAGTTCAGCAGAGGTAAGATTTGAAGATGTATTATCTCAGCTCCTTTTTCAGAAGAACCCTACGCTCAGGCGCCCCCGGGAAAAACACAAGTTTTCTCGGCACACATTTTTTGGGGTTTATAATACGATTCATAATACAATTTGAAAATACTTGAAATAAGAGGTAATAAGATTTCATGGGTTTCAAAGGGTTCACTAGTATGAATACATAAATATTGGATTTGATATGAACAAATCAGGACTTAACTGGAAACACATGTTATTAATGGGATCATTATAGAAACAAATGGTGATACCATTAATAATTTAAAATAATTATCCCATTAATTGTGATACATAGTTTAAAACCATTGATTTACATGGTGATACCGTTGGTGATACATCATTTAAAACCATCTGAATCGGCTTTCCCCCTCTCGCTCCCAATGGTACTTACAGGCTTTTACTTCCGAGAACGGTTGCTGGTCTCCTTGCCTCACCAAGTTTTGTCTGTAAGATGACAAACATCGATTTGTTTACCCTCTGGTAAACTAACATAACTATGGCAAGATCCACCATTTTTAATGGGAAAATCCACTATAAATGGCCATTTTCAATAGCTATGTTAAATTACCAGAGGGTATTCTTTTTCGCGATCCTCCTTTCCCTTCCCAGCCAGCTATACACCCAGCGGCCGCGCGCCCAAACTCCTGGAAGGCGGCGAAGTCGCGTTTCGCGCGTTCTCCGCCCGCGCCTTCTGCCACGCGCCATGTAAGGTGACCTGAAAGTGGAGCGAAACGACCAGGAAATCCGTGAGGAAAATGGTGGAAAAATGAGGTTTAACCATGTACATATATATATATATATATCTGTATGTGTGTGTGTGCGTGAACTCAAATATAGATAATCACCCAGAAGCAGGTAGCATACGGAAATGTCAAAGCCATCACTAAAATAGGAATATAATTGAAAATTCTATGTTCTATATCTACTTCAGGATGATTGTATATGATATATGGGGGGTATAGAATCCAATATGAATCTAGTCTAGCATATGCCAGTAAATGGTGACCTTTAAAACAGCAACAACACTAATTAAAGTAATGATTTTATAGAAACAAGGCATCTCCAATATGGAAACATAAGGAAACATTCACAAATGGATTTACAGTAAGCCATATGCTGAATAGAATGGTCTCTAAAGTCATCGGATTGATGTCAAAATTTAACGCACCAGAATTTGCGGGGAAACACCATCCATATCTTGGAAATCAGTCTGTCACAGGTGCCTCACCGGCTGAAACAAGGCAGGGCTGAAACCCCGACCAATCCTTATGACAAGGCTCATTTGAATTCATTTGATCCCTACCGTTGGGGGGCTTCAGTTTTGCGCCCTTGGATTTCCAATAAGATTACTGAATAATGGTCCTGGAGTAGATGGAATATGGATGAATATGGTCATTTTCAAAGAGCTAAAATGGGAATATGTTTGAGGACTCCAAGTCTATCTACTTCAGGGGCGGCAATATGCATGTATAACTGGTTGGTGGTTACAACCCCTCTGAACAATATTAGTCAATGGGAAGGATTATCCCACATATATCCATATATTATGGGAAAAAATGTTCCAAACCACCAACCAAATAATAATGTATAACATACATCTGGGTAAATTATAATATTTCACTAACCTGAATTAAGGCCATTTGGGGATGATTTCCAATACTAACCATTATTCCAGTGAGGTCGCAGTGAGGTCGTTGTAATTTACCCAGATACATGTACGTACAGACTTCATCACACATCTGGGAACTTTGGGATCCAAAAAAACCGCCCCCGCACAATGCGTTCCGGCACCGCCCTGCATGGGCCCTCGGTACAGCATGAAGTCGCCAGAAGCGCCTGGAAAAACCGCACATGGCCGGCTCATGGGGAAACTAAACAACACATACCTGGTTTTTTGTAACCGCAAAACAGAAAAACAGGTTCAATAATTTACCACATTTTCTTTCTTAGTCTGGTTACGTTTTTTTCTATTTTTTGAAGTTTGCCATGCCGGAAAACACAAGCATTCTGAGGTAGAATCAATCTTGGAAGCGAAATCTCAAAGGCCCAATTGAATCATAGAATGATCTGTCTAAGCTGGCCCTCGAGTTTCTGCTTGGGCTTGTCCAAACAACGGGGCCTGGAGGCCATAATTTCTGGTGCTTTCTCGACTCCAATTTTCAGTCAAACCCCATCATACAACGGGTTAACCCTATGTGTTCAAAAAGTTATCCCAACTTTTGACGGTTTAAAAATGATGGTTTTCCCTGTTTGTAACCCCAACCACGCCCCAAAGTAAACTACCCCTCACCATAGTTTTATCCACTTGTGTGGGCTATAATCCGCGGAGGCTCGACCTCTGCATCAACCTAAGTCGCCTAAATCTCTTTGTAAACGCCAATTAAAATCAATTTAGGAATCCCACTATATCCCCAATAGATCTGATATTACCAATTTACCAATCTGTATGATGTTTGATTATGTTTGATTAGTTTGACTATCGTGTAGTTGGGAAATTCAATCGTTTTTTTTGTCCAACTGCATGCTTATGCAAAATAGCGAATATAGATACCCACAGCTGATCTCATTATCTCAACATGATGATAATATTCATCCCGATAAATCGACGGATACAAAGTTACATCATATTGATCGAACCATTATCTCAGCATGAGCACAATATATCACAACATTATGTAAAAAAAACATCTGCAACCAGACAGGTTAAACGTAAAACCAGTGGCAGTAGCTGAGTTGGAAGACCTTCTCCTTTTCTCTGCTTCTTCTCACCGCTCCTTCACCATTTGATAATTATACACTTAGGTTTTCCCAAGATATCCCCATGATGTTCCCATCATATTCCAATTATACAGTTGGCTTTCCAAACTGTTTGGTAGACCATAAGCATTCAAATCAAAAAATGCATTTTTCCGGATTATGTTTTCATTAAATACATATCATCAAAATCACTTATAAGTTATATTTATTTATCTTATGTTATCTTTATGTATCGCCATTCTTATCCCCATTCTTATCCTTATTAAACCAGTTTAAACCATTGGAAAACTTATTTCCCCATTTTGTAGGGATAAAGCCTACACTCCACAACCACGCTTTAAGTTGCCAAGCTGAGTCGCAAGGGTTGGTTTCGAAAGCTGTGGGGCCCACAGCTGTCACGGCTTGGAAGGAACGCCAGAAGTCGTCCTCGGGAGAAGTCGGGATGATTCATGATGGGATTTCATGGGATTTAGTGCTGGTTGGTGGTTTAATCCCTTATGTTCGTCGGGATCATCATCCCATATGGATATATGTATATGTATATATATATATGGATGACAATCAAAACATGAAACGACCAAGCACGTATTAAAAATAGTGGCTGGTTGATGGTTGAGCCTACCCCTCTGAAAAATATGAAAGTCAATGGGATGGATTATCCCATATATGAAATGGAAAGTCATAATCCATTCATGTTCCAGTCACCACCAGCCAGAGAGGAATTTAGATCATGAACCGCATGAAATCCCATGAATCATTATGAAATTCGTGGGTTTTTTCCCGAATGCGTAGCAAGGGTTCCCGTTTCACTCTGGGGGTCTGGGGGTTGAGGGTGTGTTCGCTCGACGTTGCGTTCACGGTCGCAACCGTTCGCAACCGTCCGCAACCGTTCGCAACCGTCCGCGCGAGGACCATATGGCCGTGCCTATGGGAAGTTCTGCAGAGGTGGTCATTTTTGGAGGTTTCAGACGTGTCGTTGCTTCGTTTCGCGTGGCAGGCGTGGCACTTCGTGACATTCAGACGTGTTCTGGAACGTGTCGAAAGTCGTTTTGCGTGGCAGGCGCAATACTTTTGTGACGTTGTCAGAAGATGTGTTGCAGTTTTTCGTGGCAGGCGCAGCACTTGGACGTGTCCATCGTCATTTTTCGTGGCAGGCGCAGCACTTTAGACGTGTCCTGTTGCGCGTTTTTTGTAAATCGCATTGGCAGGGCTGCGTCAAGTGGCGACAAGGTGCGAATTCCGTGGCAGGCGTGGCATTTTGTGCGATGTGGTGAAAATTGACGGAAGCCTCGCACGAAACATCGATTTTCAGGTTGCAAATTTTCAGGTTCTAAGGAAAACTCGTAGGAAAACGTCGATTTTGAAGCTGCAAAGTGTGAAAATTGGAGGAGGTCTCGCACGAAATGCTCGTTTTGGTGCTCCCACCTGTCTCTTCTCGCGTGTCTGGTTTTCCCGTGGCCTCGCCGTGTCTATGGGGGAAGCTGCAAAACTTGTCCCTTTGTTATGTTGCCAACTGTGAAAATCGCCGGAAGTCTCGTACGAAATGATCGTTTTGGTGCTCCCACGCGTCTCGTCTCGAGTCTCTGGTTTTCCTGTGGGTTCGCTGTGTCTATGGGGGAAGCCGCAAAACCTCTCCTTTTCGAAGGTTTCCAAGGAAGTTGTCATGTCGTTTTGCGTGGCAGGCGTGGCACTTTGTGACATTCCAACCTGTTTGATCATGTGTCAAAAATGTCAAAATTGGAGGAAGTCTCGTACGAAATGCTGGTTTTTCTGCATCCACGTGTCTTGTCTCGAGTCGCTGGTTTGCCTGTGGCGTCGCCGTGTCTATGGGGGAAGCTGGAAAACATGTCCTTTTCGAATGTTTCCACGCAGGTTGTCATGTCGTTTGGCATGGCAGGCGTGGCACTTTGTGACATTCCAACCCGTTCGATAACGTGTCGAAAATGTCAAAATTGGATGAAGTCTCGCATGAAATGTTCGGTTTTGGTGCTCCCACGTGTCTCGTCTCGAGTCTCTGGTTTTTCTGTGGCGTCGCCGTGTCTATGGGGGAAGCTCCGCACTCCACACTCTACACTTCACACTCCACACTCCACAATTTACACTTTAGACTCCACACTCTACAATTTACACTCCACACTTTACACTTTGCACTTTACACTCCTCACTCCTCACCTGAGACTTTACACTCCACACTCCACACTTTACACTACACTCTACACTTTCCACTCCTCGCTCCTCACTCTACACTTTACACTCCACACTCTACACTTTACACTCCACACTCCACACTTTACACTACACACTCCTTACTTTACACTCCATTTTTCTGTGGCGTCGCCGTGTCTATGGGGGAAGCTCCGCACTCCACACTCTACACTTTACACTCCACACTCCACACTTTAGACTCCACACTCTACACTTTACACTCCACACTTTACACTTTGCACTTTACACTCCTCACTCCTCACCTGAGACTTTACACTCCACACTCCACACTTTACACTACACTCTACACTTTCCACTCCTCGCTCCTCACTCTACACTTTACACTCCACACTCTAAACTTTACACTCCACACTCCACACTTTACACTACACACTCCTTACTTTACACTCCACACTTCACACTCCACACTTTCCACTCCACACTCCACACTTTACACACCACACTCCACACTTTACACTCCTCACTCCACACTTTACACTCCTCGCTTTACACTCTACACTCCACACTCTACACTTTACACTCTACACTTTACACTCTACACTCCACACTCCACACTCTACACTTTACACTACACTCCACGCTTTACATTTCACACTCCACACTCCACACTCTACACACCACACTTTACACTTTCCACTCCACATTTCACACTCCACACTCTACACTTTACACTCCACACTCCACACTTTACACTTTACACTTCTCACTCCACACTCTACACTCCACACTCCCCACTTTACACTCCACACTCCACACTCTACACTTTCCACTCCACACTCCGCACTCCACACTCCACACTTTACTGTACACTCCACACTCCACACTTTATACTTTACACTCCTCACTCCACACTCCACACTTTACATTCCTCACTTTACACTCCACACTCCACACTCTACACACCACGCTCTACACTTTCCACTCCAGACCCCACACACTACACTTTACGCTCCACACTCCACACTTTACACTCCACACTTTACACTCCACACTCCACACTTTACACTCCTCACTCCACACTCCACACTTTGCACTTCACAGTCCACACTTTACACTCCTCACTCCACACTCCACACTTTACACTCCTCACTCCACACTCCACACTCCACACTTTCCACTCCACACTTTCCACTCCACACTTCACACTCCACACTTTACACTCCACACTCCACACTTTACACTCCTCACTCCACACTTTACACTCCACACTTTACACTCCACACTCCACTCACTTTACACTCCACACACACTCCACACTCTACACTTTACACTCTACACTAAACACTCTACACTCCACACTTTACACTTTACACTCCAGGCTTTCCACTTTGCACTCCTCACTCCACACTACACTCCACACTTTACACTCCACACTCTACACTTTACACTCCACACTCCACACTCTACACTCCACACTTTACACTCCACACTCCACAATCTACACACCACACTCTACACTTTACACTCCACACTCCACACTCTACACACCGCACTCTACACTTTCCACTCCACACTCATACTCCACACTTTACACTCCGCATTCTACACTTTACACACTCTACACTCCCCACTCTACACTTTACATTCCACACTGCAGACTGGTAAAAAGGGAACATGTACAAGACTGTTCAAATAAACTATTGCAGAAAGGTATTGTGCGTGACTGCATAACCATGTGTATTGACATCTGTACCATTAACATACGTGTGAGCATTCGGGTTCGTGGGCTTCATCTTGTTTTCGCATGATGGGAATGGAAATGCTAAGAGGGTTCATGGGATCTGGGTAAATGATCACTCACTAGCCTGAAATGTTGGGCCATTTGGCTATTCAATGATTCCCCGCAATCTAACTATATCTGACTATGCCAGGGTTCGGTCACAGGCTTCGGTCACTAGAATTTGCCCATGGGATTTAGTGTTTCTTTTTATGATTGGATTTAACGGTATGTCACGGGATTTTTATGTGATTTAGTACTGCCCCTTACTTTGCTAAATTAGTTCATCATTCAATTAACTAGAAGTTAACGGAGGACCAACTTGTAACTGGGAAGCACCTCTTTGTGAGCTTGTGGTCATCATTCACCTATGCTTCGTTGGAGCTCTGTTTGATAGGAGCTGTTTTTGCTCGGGTGACTCATTCAGTCAACGTTGAACAACTACCCTCTGGTAAACTAACATAGCTATTGAAAATGGCCATAGAAACAGTGAGTTTTCGAATTAAAAATTGTGATTTTCCATAGTTTGTTGTAACAGTTTACCAGAGGGTAGAACTAGGAAGATGGAAGCCTGTGGCAGCTTGAAGCTGCTGGACCGGTCAGTCCCTAAGGTTCTGAAATGAGAACTTGTGCGGGTCCATCAGGACCTGGTTGGTGGTATACCTACCCCTCTGAAAAATATGAAAGTCAGTTGGGATTATTGTTCCCACTATATGGAAAAATAAAATTCATGTTCCAAACCACCAACCAGGTGGGGTCAATCACAGTTTCTCCTACACATTCTATTCCCATCGTATCCCCGCCAACATGTCCTTTTTGTACAAGATCCATGAAAAATGCAAAAAAAACCTGCCCATATGTTTTACATTTTTTTTCATCATTTTGGGAGGATTTTGCCAAGTTTGACGACATCGCCCTGGTTTCACGGGCCAAGAGACCGCTTCCGTCAGCTGCCTCAGCTGCTCAGCAGAGCAGTTCCAGTCTCCCAGCAACGCCAGGTGCACGTTGGAACCGTTGGACTCGGCCAGGGAGCTCCTTGCGCCGGTGGAACCACAGGCAATTCTCCACGCCAGGTTAAGGCTTAAGGATTCCCCTGCCAAATAGGTGGTAATGATAATTATTAATGGTGGTTAATGGTGGTTAATGGAAAATCGAGTTACCCTCTGGTTATGACTAACAGTTTGCCATGGAAAGATCCACCGGTTTTAATAGGTAAACCATCTATTTCTATGGGCCATTTCCCATGGCTATGTTAAATAACTAGAGGGTATATATATATATGCATATGTATATATGTAATGTATAATCACATTAATCACATTATAATATATATTATTACCTATATTATATAGATTCCGTACATGGTGGATGTTCTATTGGGAACAGAATTTCAATCATCACCTGGAACAAACCCAGGAAAACGAAACGGTGCAGAATTTGTACTCCGACAATTCGGAGTCAACTGCCTTCAGCCTCATCACCCAATGTTACAGAGAACACCACCAACATCCACCAACCATATCCCCAAATTTTGTTTCCCCGTGATGCATCGCTTCTACCATATTCCGTACCACATCACTCTCTACTTCTTGTTGCTCAAACCCACATCTTCTGTTGCAAGTCTGGGAGCATCATCTCTTTCAAAGGCGCCAAGTACGCCAAGTAGCCAGCCTGAAACACCATTTTGGGAAGAAAGGAACATTACAAACATATGAATAAATGTATATATATATATATATGTATGATGAACACGCACATTATACATATTATATATATATAATATATAAATTCCGAAACAGGAAGAACAATAACAACAACATGAGCTACCATCTGTGATTGTGATTGATCTGTTGCCACACCAGTTGCCACCTATCACCCATGAATTCATCGACTTTTGGTGATCACCCCGGAAAACGTGGAGCGTTGATCATCCAAATAGGATTGACAAATTAAACAAACACCAACGAAACTGCTCATGTCGGCTGGTTGTTCATCCAAAACCAAAGCAACAAATCGTAAAACACCCAGAGAAATAGATGTGTACCAAGAAATTTTCCTAAACAATGACGTTGTTGGGTCTTTGCAACCACAAGAATAGATATCAACCCCCAGAGCCCAGAGTAGTAAATAATTTGGAGGAAAATCAACTCCCTATGAACTGCTCGGTTCCTTGAAACACTTAAAGTTCATTGTCATAGGCAGTTTTTTTTTGCTAGCCCATTACATCCCTCCCCACGATATTCCCTACAGTATCTCATTATATCTCAGAACCAACAATTGGTGGACTATCTCGCAATGTTTATCCCAAGAATTAGAATAATTTGGGTCAAACAATAATAAACTATCCCCCAAATCACCATAAATAGGTGATATGTTTACCATTCCCAAATGGCTGGTTTATGACATTGTTTTACCCACATTATATTAACATAGCTATGGAACATGGCCCATTTACAAATGATTTTCCCAGCTAGAAACCTCCATTTCTAATGGATTTTCCACTTTTTGGTATGTTAGTCATAAGCAGATGGTAACATGTTTAAAACCATGGTTGTTTAACAATGTTTAAATGGGTATCTACTGGATTAACCCATCCATTAAAGAGTTTCAGGATTCCACCTCCACCAACCCAGCACTGGCTGGCGGATGCAAATGCACGGAGCAGAGCGCCTCGGTTTGGTCAGGACGGCCATGGCGGAAATTGGTCAGAACACCAGTTGTTATCTATGTATTTCTTTATGGTTTATATATGGACGGCTATGATATATACATAACCTATACATAACATATATATATATATATGGACGGTTACATATTGTATGTACTGGTTAGTTATCTATGGGCCTATGGGCTATCATTGGTTGTACATTATGGGTTACATGTATATATGTGGTTATAGATGCGGATAGAGGGTAGTACAGTAACCATCACCCGTTCATATGAAATACCCTCATGGCATGGTCCCACATGTGTTTTTGTCTCCTGCTTTGTACCATGGTTTCTGGGGGGATGTTGAATATTGGGGGGACTGGATGAACCATACTATACACATCTATACCCCAGTTAGATTGATGTGATAAATGCATACATACATATATATATATATGTGGGTTTCTCTTTCTCTGTATAGATAGGTTTTATCAAGCACGGATCCCATCGCAGTCAGACGAAGAATGAAGCCATCAGTGTTGCCGCAACGGATTGCGCGGCAGTGCTCCAATTCCCACAGCGTCTTCGTCTCATCCCACATCAGGCCGGTCGAAGTTGGGAAGTCCAAGTGCTTAACCTCATCCAGTCGTGTGATGAAATAACATCTGTTGATGAACGTGGCCTGTCGGTGTGAAGCCTCACCACCGAAAGGACCAATCACGCTTGAAGTTGATCAACGTTTTTTGAGCCAAGACCTTCAGTGTCGGTTCTTGGAGCGCGGGAGTCAAAACGAGACGACATGAAGTGTCCCTTCAGCATGATTTTGGCTATCCTGACCCCATGACCTCCCCGAAAGTCGTGTTTCAGCACCGGTCGACTCCGCTCACGTCAAAGTCGGGCCAGTCAATTCCACCAAGGAGTTTATGATGGTTTTTGCAAGGCCCTGAAAAGTCTGGGACCATCATAAACCATCATAAACCATCATGATGGTTTAAACCAGGAACCAGGAAAAGAACTCCTCTTTCTCCAGGAGTCTCTTGGTGGATGATTCACCGAAAATGGCGCAAGGTGGTGCCAAGGAGTTGGATGTGCCAGACAAGTCCGACACTCAAACAACAGCACCGATGGGGGAGCCCGCAACCAGTGATTGGTCCGGCAATGTGAAGTTACCAGTGGTAGTGTTTTTTTCAAGAGAGCACGGATTCTGATTAAGTGTAGAACTTCAATGTGCAAAATCAAGTGTAGAGCTTCCAGCTTAAGTAATACAGTAAATTACTTTACTTCGTGTGATCCCCACCATGACATTTATACATTTTCTTACTGGCAAATCTTCTGGCATTCTATCTGACATATCTTCTGACATTCTATTTTGCATTCTATCTGGCATATCTTCTGGCATATGATCTGGCATATCTTCTGGCATATCTTCTGGCATTCTATCTGGCAAATCTTCTGGCATTCTATCTGGCATATCTTCTGGCACTCTATCTGACATATCTTCTGGCATTCAATCTGGCATATCTTCTGGCATATATTCTGACATATCTTCTGGCATTCTATCTGACATATCTTCTGGCATATATTCTGACACATCTTCTGGCATATCTTCTGGCATATCTTCTGGCATATCTTCTGGCATATCTATCTGGCATATCTTCTGGCATATTTTCTGGCATTCTATCCGGCAAATCTTCTGGCATTCTATCTGGCATTGTATCTGGCATATCTTCTGGTATATTATCTGGCATTCTATCTGGCATATCTTCTGGCATATATTCTGGCATATCTTCTGGCATTCTATCTGGCATTCTATCTGGCATTCTATTTGGCATTCTATCTGGCATATCTTCTGGTATATCTTCTGACATTCTTTCCGACATTCTTTCTAACTTTCTTCTGCGCATTCTTTGTCCCATATCTTCCTACATGAGGTCCGGCAGGGAACACTTGGCGTGGATATTCGCGGTTGAGGTCCGGCAGGGGACACTGGGCGTGGATGGTCGTGGTTGAGGTCCGGCAGGGAACACTGGGCGTGGCTGGTCGTGGTTGAGGTCCGGCAGGGAACACTGGGCGTGGATGGTCGTGGTTGAGGTCCGGCAGGGAACACTGGGCGTGGATGGTCGTGGTTGAGGTCCGGCAGGGAACACTGGGCGTGGATGGTCGTGGTTGAGGTCCGGCAGGGAACACTGGGCGTGGATGGTCGTGGTGGAGGTCCGGCAGGGAACACTGGGCGTGGGTGGTCGTGGTTGAGGTCCGGCAGAGAACACTGTGGATCGCGGGTCGCAGTTGAGCAAGGACGACGAGGACGACGAGGACGACAAGGACGACAAGGATGACAAGGAGGACGAGGAGGACGAGGAGGAGAGGAGGAGGAGGAGGAGGACGAGGCAGGAGGCAGGAGGAGGCAACTGACATAAAATCTAACAACCCTCACCTGGCAGGTGGGGAAAAAATGTTCCAATGAGTCACCCTTTCTTGTTGCTTCGCCAGGGTGGTTCCGATGTTCCTCCTGGTTGGTAAATCCTCGTCCGTCTTCCTCAACGTTTTAACTTGTTAGTTCAAAACTAGTTGCAAGATGTCACAAACATAGAATGGCCAACACGGCAAAACACGTGTTGTTGCCAGGGCACCAATTGAAAGCTACCTCCTTGCAACAAAACCCCGCAATGGTCGCGCTCCGCAAACTGCCCCCTCCTTGGCAGGGCCGAATGCTTGATGAACTTGCACTAGGATGAAATCTTGAAATGCAAGGCAAGGCAATAAACATGGATAAACAAGGGAACACCGCCTTGAGGCGGGTGTGGGTTTTCTACAATTGTGTACTTGGTGATTGAATCAAAAATCACCTTTTTACACTGTAATTTGCAGTGTTTTATGCTTGTGATCTATGATGTTTTGACGTTTGCTGCAAGATGTCAAAATGCCAAAAAAAACTTTTGCAATTCCGCAACATCTGCTTGAGACATGAATACATAGATATTTTAAATACCCTTTACACACATATATATATATATAAACATGTAAACATACATGTATATAAAAACACGCGTTTTGATAAATGTATGTTGTAAATGAACCTAGCAAAGTTGGGCAACGTGTCTTCGGTAGCGTCATCTTACAGTCGAAAGGAACGTTATCATCCCCACCCCACCCCCCCACCCCCCTCCCGGTCAAGGTAGCAAGACGTCAGCAACAAAGTTGGGCAACGTGTCTTCGGTAGCGTTATCTTACAGTCGAAAGGAACGTTATCATCCCCCCCCACCCCCCCTCCCAGTCAAGGTAGCAAGACGTCAGCAACAAAGTTGGGCAACGTGTCTTCGGTAGCGTCATCTTACAGTCGGCAAGAGCGTTCAACACGTATACTGCCAAAGAGCACAAACGTGGAAAAAACCACGCCCGCCTCGGGGCGTTGACCCCATAAACAACATATATAACAATCATATAATAATCATAAAACCATCATATAACCCATCATATGATTATCATATAATCATTATACATCACCCATCATACCATTTTCAGCTCTGGTTCAAGTGCAATTGTTCCATGTTTCTCCATCATCCATTTCATCATATGTTTTGCCTCACTCCAAGGTCTGAGACACGTGCACAACGTCTCCAACAGCTCGGCGATGGAACTACGAACCAAATAAGAAGCCCACAACGCACTGATCAAACGATGCTTGTAGTGCGGAAAACTGCTGGACGCCCCATTTCAGGGATTCTGTCCAATCATCCAAACACATCCAAACTAGAACATATTACAAAAAAATACAAAAAAAATATTGTAAAAATGCAGAAAAAAGGCATCCCTCGAACAGAACGCGTGTTGCGTTGCGGGCGAACTCCTAGTCCTGCCAGTAGTCTTTGCCCACAAATGGCCAAGAAAGAAAGTTGCCATTTTTGTTGGATTTGCTTAAAGGGTCCAAAAACTTCTGAACAATATTCCGTCTAGATTCTCAAATAGTGGATTTTCCAATGAGAAAATTAGCCAGATCAATGACTAAACTAAACAAAATCAGGTCTTCAACTACCGCCCGAAGGTCTCCTCGGAAAGCCCAGTTTCCACCCCGACCCTTGGTGAGATTCATCCAAGTTTCTTCCCATGGCTGAGCGGAACCCGCAGTTGGCAATGGGTTTTCCCTGCGCGACACGTGGGTGTAGATCAAAATGCATTGCGTTTTTAATGTTCCACCTGCTTCGTTCGAACAACCTATATTTGGATGGTAACACCTTTTCCTTCTGACACTGTCCCAAATTTGTTTGCCAATTTTTACCATTCAGGGCGTTTTAAACCATACGCAAAAATTGGGTTCATGGTATTGGGTCTACAACATTGCCCATGCTATCCATGGGGCTGGTACGTCTACTTAGTCTACTTGTCACATATGAGTCTCTAGGGATTACCTCGCAAATTGTTGCACATAAACAATATTTGAAACAACCGATTAAATTGGGATATAGGATTGATGAAGATGTGGACCCTTGACCGAAAACCCAAAGTAACACATCATAGTAACTCGTTATTATCGTGTCCCCTATCCCTACTGATTGTAGTTGATTGATGATGCTTGTAGCAAATCCCTATACTATAGCCGGTTTGATAGTGGATACCATTGTGCCTTATATCCCTACTGTACTATTGGCATCCACAAATGGCTCAAATCTTTCCCCATGCCACCTAGTTTCAATGGATGGGGTTAGTATTAGTGAACTGTGAACTGCTTGGTGGTTTCAGCCCCTCTGAAAAATATGAAAGTCAGTTGGGATGATGACATCCCCAATATATGGAAAGTCATAAATTCATGTTCCAAGCCACCAACCAGGTGAACTAGTGACTGTAAGTGAATTATGACCCATGCACTATACTAACTTGAAAGGGGGTATAACCCAGTTCTGATCACCAAACTCACTCTGTGGTGCCATCATGGGTCAATATAAAGTTAAACCAGCTACTAATGATATTTAAAATACATGTATTTAATAACAAATCGACAATTACAATATGTGTGTGTATTTGTCTATTATTTTCTATTTAATTATGTGTTTCAGATTATGATTATTTTTCTGTCTCCTATAATGAAACGTCCCAATATAAACATATTCCTATTTAGGACATTGGACACATATTGTGGATAATATAGGAAACCATTACCATCTGGTTATTTAACAGTTTGCCATGGAAAGATCCACCATGTTTAAGAACAGTAAACCATCTATTTCTATGGGCCATCTATACCATGGCTATGTTAGTCAAAACCAGAGGGTATAACCATAGTGAAACACCCAAAGAAGTAACCTCACACCCACTTGGTGGTTACATTCCATTACCCTCTGGTAAACTAACGTAACTATTGGAAATCACCATTTTTAATGGGAAAACTCACTATAAATGACCATTTTCAATAGCCATGTTGAATTACCAGAGGGTAAATTCCATGATATTTTTATGACTTCCAACGTCCCAAGGTATCCCAAGGTCCCACGTCCCCGTCCCGTCGGCACTCAGCAGGGAGAAGTCGGCACTCAGCAGCACCGCGCAGCTGGAGTCCACCAGCTGCCCGCGGCCGTCCACGTGGGGAGCGCTCTCCACCTGGGCTGGGCATCAATGGATTGGTTGAAGGGAAAATCTAAGCAGAAAACCCATAGGAAAACCATAGGAAAACATAGGAAAACCATAGGAAAACATAGGAAAACCATAGGAAAACCCAAAACCCATAGAAAACCCATAGAAAACCCATAGATTTTCCATATGAATAGAGGAAACACCGTAGATTTTTCCATTCAATATAGGGGTTTTCCTCTAAATTGTCCACAACAAACCAATCCATTGACAGCGAGTTTAGAGTCATTTACCTTGCTGTAAGTTGTTTGTTGTTGTTTTTGCAGGTTTTTGTATGGTTTTAATATGACTTTAAGTTGTTATCCTCTTGTAATTTAACGCTTCCCTATGGAAAATCATGTTTTTTAATACAGGTATAAATCATGTGGTGATTTATGTGACCTTCATGGGATTTGTGGGGCCGGATGTTGATAGCATGTCATGGGATTTTCATGGGTTTTGATGGAAATGATCATGGATTATTGTTGGGATGCTAGGGAACTTGGCGCAAGGAAACTCTGCGGAAATGGTAAAAGCCTTGTTAGATCTATTATATACCAGGAGAATTCGATGTGTTTTTTTTTGGGGAGGGCCAAGTTCTTGGAATGTTTATGCTATGGATCAGGTTGAAACCAATATATTTCAATGTATTTGATATAAATCTAGACCACCGTAGTACTGTAATATGATATATATATATATATATATACATTTGATTCTATATTTATATTTCTGGGTTGGGTACAAACATGCTTTAACATTACATAAACAGTAAATGAAAGGATTTAGAGTCTCAATATTGGAGAAAAATGAGGTGCTGCATGCATTACCATGGTGCCTTGTGATAGGGATGTCATTGATTGTAAGTCTTGACCCTAACCTACCCTCACTTTCTGGGTTGGATTCTTTGAGTTTGTTTTAGGGGTCCTTCTAATTCCAAGCTTGAACTTAGTTATTTCTATTGAATAGTTTGGGATTGGCATGCGTATTCTTCCAGGGGATTGTTGTAACACAAATTTAACTTTTCCTTTGGTGCATTTATCAACATGATATTGGAACTGGTTTAATTTAGTTCTCCTTGCGAGATGTACCCAGCTCAATCACTTAGAATACACAGCCCTTTTCACAAAACACCTGAGATATAAAAAAAAAACAAGCTTTGGAAGAGAGAGCGAGATGTTTTACGTCAAGGTATTGTCAACATATTCTACATACAACATGTTTGCAACAGGTTTGTTCATACTTTTCAAAACATAAAATAATGTAAGATTAAGGGATGAACCTTATTTTGACCCTAACTATCTTATGTATGTGTAAAGGATTGCTCAGGGACAAAAAGTGATATTAGTGTGACAGAAACGTTGGACATAGATATAAAAATACCAAAAACACAAAATAACATCGTAAAAATGAGGCCTCCACAGCGTCCAATTCTCTAAAATATCGTAGTTATACGACGGTAAATAACCACCTTACCAAACCTTACCAAAAAAAAACATCTACCAATCATAACATGGCAACTACTATGCTAGACCTTGCCATGGATCGAGCTATCAGTTGATGGGGATGGTTTACCGACCCTGTAAATCCATTCAAACTTCCTTGAAAGAAATGGAAAGACACAATTATAACATATATATATATGTATATAGGTTAATGGTTTTATAAGTCACATATAACACATTATAATGTTAAGAGGGTTATAATATTATAATGGTTTAACTCAATTTAAACTATATTATGATATATGTACATATACAAAACATTATCTAACCATCTCTTTAAATCCAATTAAACACTCTGAAAAACCATACAGCCATCGATATGGCCATGGCGCTCCGTCCCCCCAATCCTTGGAGCTTGGTGGCCCAACGATCTGCGGCATCTCCTTTCCGAAACGTCAACGAGTCAATGGTGACGTGAAAAACAGGTCCAGCAGGTCCGAAAAAAACCATATGATAACCCAGTGGTGTATAATTGTATAATATAACAAAGATATACAAAGCTCACATATGAAAAAGAACATATTATATTATATATATATTATAATGTAATAATATATATATATAAATCTAATTAACAAAACCAGATATCCCTCCACATAATGTTTATAAATAGATGAAATAAGTTGACACTGGCTGGAAGTTTATGGTAAATATCTTCAAGGGGCTTATAAGCCAACCGTGGGGTCATCACCCGCATACTGTTTGCCGCTTCGATCCTGATACTGGTCAAACTATCTCAAAATCGCCCCATAAATTGGCAAGGCCCATGTATATTTTTGGCAAGTCAAATCAGTCAAATCAGTCAAATCAGATCTTTAAGGTGATCAACGATATCTTTATATATCTTTAGGGTGATCAAATATGATTAACATACATATATATATATATATATATCATAATGTGGGTAAAACCATGCCATAAACCATTCCCCCAGTCATCGCCATTTTTATAGGTGGTATGTTTACCATTCCCAGTCATGGGTGGTTTATGACATTGTTTTAACCACGTTATATTAACATAGCTATGGAAAATGGCCCATTTACAAATGAGTTTCCCATTAAAACCTCCACATCTAATGGATTTTCCATAGCTATATTAAATAACCAGATGGTAACACACACACACATATATATATGTAAATAATGATATATTATATTATATATCAACATCATGTCAACCCGTCAATCCTTTTCGCCTTTTCGTCAGTCCCCATCCCAATGGCCGGGTTCCTACACCCAAGCTGCGGCGTAAAGCTTCGTCGACCTGACGCCAAAACCAAGGCTTCTGACGTGGGGTAAAGCTTCGTGGGGTAAACCAAACCCAACCATTTTATGGGGTTGGAATATATCACTCAATTATCACTCAATAAATGAATAGTGAAATAAATATGTTCTCAATTATCACTCAATTAATTATCCTCAATTTTATGGAGTAAACCAATCAGAATAGTGGAATATATCATTCAATTATCATTCCATATCAGTGATGTTGCAAGGTTGGAGATCAGATTTCTGCAGATTTACATCACCATTCGATTTGAACTACTAACCAAACTACCCTCCGGTAATCAGACATGGCAATGGAATTTCACCCATCTGTTCGACATTTGTTTCCGGCTATAAACCTCCATCTATAGGATTTTAAAATATCTGAAAGGGAATTTCCTACCATCTTTGGCTACCAAAGGGTATATCCATGAACATCCCATCAAATCCATTTAAATCCTCCATTATCCTCCATATTAAAGAGATATTTATATCATATAAATTCTATCCATCATGATAGTGCCTTATGATAGAAATATCTCAATCCCACTATCCTCCACATTAACCATATAATTTAAAATATGTATATCACTAATATGGTTAGTGATTTATATTTATATCTTGAATATCCCTGTACTCAATCACCATTTCTATCCATATTTCTATCAACCATATTAGATGATTTTTATCCATATTTATATTTAATGATTTAACCGCTTTCTTCAATATTGACCATATAATCATTAAATGATTAAATATAATATATATATATATAGATAGATGATTTATGTCCATATTAACCTTGTTATTAACATTTATTAACCATAGATAATTAACCATATAATGCCATAGTTAACATTTATTAACCATAGATAATTAACCATATAATTCTTCCATATTACCCTCTGGTAAACTAACATAACTATTGAAAATCACCATTTTTAATGGGAAAATCCACTATAAATTGCCATTTTCAATAGCTATTTTGACATAACCAGAGGGTAACCATAACCATATTATTAACCATAGAAACGGTGATGATCATCCCATCAGATCCAGCCCCAGCAATCACCTCCTGAAGCGCCAGCACTTCCAAGTCTCGAGCCCAGTGCCTGACAGGGCAAACATAGCCTCCGGTTATGACGAACAGTTTGCTATTGAAAAAGGTGATTTATAGTGGATCTACCTGTTGAACATGGTGATTTTCCATAGTTATGTGAACGTTTACCGGAGGGTATATATTTAATAAACATTATATCCTGGTTGGTGGTTTCAACCCCTCTGAAAAATGATGTAGTTCGTCAGTTGGGATGATTATTCCCACCATATGGAAAAATAATCCAAATGTTCCAAACCACCAACCAGTATTTATAGATATTTGGATTTAGCTATCAAACATCTGGACTTAACATTAGGATTTAATAGCGGTTAACTATCAAACATATGGACGGACTTCACATGACTTCACCAACACAATTGGGATTGAAGCAGCAACAATTGATGACAAGTGTGATTATACCAACGCAAATGGTGACTTAACGAAAAGAATTCTAACATGGAACCTCAAAGTTGCTTCCAAAATCATCAGCCAACATCCCGAATCGGCCAAAAAAAAATGTGGACGTGGGTTCGTGCACAACATGCGGGAAAATACGGCATGTGTTCACCTTGTTTTATATAATAGTTGTTCAAAGTTGTTTCATATTTTTTCAGTTTTCAGCTTTGACAAAAAATGTGCGCAACAGAGTGTTGGATCAAAAGCATTTCCTCCACCAAATGGTGCACAGCACCCAAACTTCGACCCATCCATGGGAGAAAATCCAAAGAGATACGAATGTTAAACCCATGGATTCTGAATGTTATCTCAAGCACCCGGCCTGGTAAACATACAAAAAGCTATGGAAAATCACCATTTGGAATAGGTACATCAACTGTTAATGAGCCATTTTCAATAGCTATGTTAGTCATAACCAGAGGGTAACATCTCAAGTCACTTTACTAACCAGGAAAATCCTGGTTCGAAAATTTCGCTGCTTTTCTGTTGGATCATCCCACCTGAGTTCATCATGCTGATACTCCAGCTGCAGAGTCTTCAAGAGCTCGTCTCGCCTCAGGCACAGAAATCCACCACCAAAAGGGGTGGTTGAAACCCTATAAATAAAGGGATAAACAATGGGATAAACCATCCATCAACTGGTGATTTCGCAACCATCCACAGTATCAACATATAGTGAATTACGGTGTTCACAGGCTACTGATATACTTTACCCAATGACAAATTAGCCTCAATGTTAAGCCAATTTTGGACTTAGAATGATCTTGCAATGGGTCCTCAAAGTGTGTAAGTTGATTTATGCTGGGGCGAAGCAGGAGTCACAGCGGATAATATCTGCAGTCCAATTGGTGAAACTAAACGGGGGGAGGCATTCGGTAGGTTCAGAACCCAAAATCGCGGGATGTTAAAATGTATGTTAATCTTCTTATATAATTGCATTATATACAAAAAAAATAGTCTTACACATGCCCCATAAAAATGTGTCGCCATCAAAAACATATACCCTCTGGTAAACTAACATAGCTATGGAAAATGGACCGTTTATAGTTGATTTAGCCATTCAAAATTAAAAATAGTGACTTTCCATAGCTTTTTGTATGTTTACCAGAGGGAGTTTGACCAAAGTTTGGTGCCAAGCAGCTCTTGGCGATCTGCTCCCAGTCTCTTGAGCTGCTGAACCCACGAACAATCGCGTTGTGCATAGCTGCCCTGGACGGGTTGGTGTCATCTCTGGAAGCCATGGCCAATCTGGACGGTAAAGTAATTCTGGAAGCCATGGCAGTTGCATACATCAAAAACATGTGTTTTAAACCTTATATATCCCTGTGGATCCAAGTGCCATTCATATCTCGTTATATGCTCATAAAATAGCAATATTAGGGTTATACTGGTTGGGGGTTTTAACCATCTTGAAAAATATTAGGCAATGGGAAGGATTATCCCGTATTCCAAACCACCAACCAGTTATATATGGTAAATAAGTAAATATATTCTTTATTTATCCAAACGTGACAAATGCTAATGGTACAATTCCGTGTTTTAAATTTGATCAACGTCATTGAAGTCCTATAAATCATCATGAGAATGTTCTTGAAATTTGATCCTGGCCAGTTTCACCAACGAGAACATATGGAGCTTTCCAAAGTCATAGGGGTACCCCATTTATCATCCATTTTGGTAGGATATGATAGGATGTTGCATTATAAATCAACCATCCAGCTATTGGCTGGTTGGTGGTATACCAACCCCTCTGAAAAATGATGGAGTTCGTCAGTTGGGATGATTATTCCCAACATAAATAATCCATTCATGTTCCAGTCACCACCAACCAGTTGGGGTTACCCCCATGACGTAGGAAACTTCCAACTGACATCGACCAGAAAACTCTACGATTCTTTCGTCGCATGGCTCTGATCGACTCACTGGGCCGAGAGCGGCTGCAAGGACTGGTAGCCCTCGGAAGAATGGATCCGGTCTGGGCCGTCCGCCAAGGGCCGTCCGCCGGCCTTGCACGACATGGCGAATCACTGGAGGTACTATGCGATATGGCGAAATACTATAAGAAATAGCTACTTTTAACAGGGGGGGAATCTGTAACTTGTGCTTTTCTGTTTCCAAATATTCCAGCGATTAGATTCTGCAAAACAGCAGGTGGCTGCCGAATTTCGACCCATCAAAACTCGCAACAGCTGTGGCATTCCTGAAGCTTCAACCGTTGGAAGCTGCTTTGAACCACACTTCCCCCGTTGGAGGCTGCTTTCTCAGGCAAAAAAAACAAGATGAAGCCCACGAACCCGAATGCTCACACGTATGTTAATGGTACAGATGTCAAAACACATGGTTATGCAGTGACGCACAATACCTTTCTGCAATAGTTTATTTGAACGGTCTTGTACATGTTTCCCTTGTGACCAGTCTGCAGTGTGGAGTGGAAAGTGTAGAGTGTGGAGTGTGGAGTGTAAAGTGTGGAGTGTGGAGTGTAAAGTGTGGAGTGTTGAGTGGAAAGTGTGGAGTGTGATGTGTGGAGTGTAAAGTGTGGAGTGAGGAGTGTAAAGTGTGGAGTGTGGAGTGTAAAGTGTGGAGTGTTGAGTGGAAAGTGTGGGAGTGTGAAGTGCGGAGTGTAAAGTGTGGAGTGAGGAGTGTAAAGTGTGGGGTGTGGAGTGGGGAGTGTAAAGTGTGGAGTGTAAAGTGTGGAGTGTGGAGTGTGGAGTGAGGAGTGTAAAGTGTGGAGTGTGGAGTGTGGAGCGTAAACTGTAGAGTGTGGAGTCTGGAGTGGAAAGTGTAGAGTGTGGTGTGTAGAGTGTGGAGTGTGGAGTGTAAAGTGAGGAGTGTAAAGTGTGGAGTGTGGAGTGTTGAGTGGAAAGTGTGGGAGTGTGAAGTGCGGAGTGTAAAGTGTGGAGTGAGGAGTGTAAAGTGTGGGGTGTGGAGTGAGGAGTGTAAAGTGTGGAGTGTAAAGTGTGGAGTGTGGAGTGAGGAGTGTAAAGTGTGGAGTGTGGAGTGTGGAGCGTAAACTGTAGAGTGTGGAGTCTGGAGTGGAAAGTGTAGAGTGTGGTGTGTAGAGTGTGGAGTGTGGAGTGTAAAGTGAGGAGTCTAAAGTGTGGAGTGTGGAGTGAGGAAAGTGCCACGCTTGCCACGCAAAACGACATGACAACCTGCTTGGACACATTCGAATAGGAGAGGTTTTGCGGCTTCCCCCATAGACACGGCGAAACCACAGGAAAACCAGAGACTCGAGACGAGACACGTGGGAGCACCAAAACGAGCATTTCGTGCGAGACATCCTCCAATTTTCACACTTTGAAACATGCCGAAGAGACATGTTTTGCAGCTTCCCCCATAGACACGGCGAAGCCACCATAAAACCAATGACGCGAGACGAGACAGGTGGAAGCACCAAAACGAGCATTTCGTGCGAGACTTCCTCCAATTTTCACACTTTGTAGCTTCAAAATCGACGTTTTCCTACGAGTTTTCCTTAGAACCTGAAAATTTGCAACCTCAAAATCGATGTTTCGTGCGAGGCTTCCGTCAATTTTCACCACATCGCACAAAATGCCACGCCTGCCACGGAATTTGCACCTTGTCGCCACTTGACGCAGCCCTGCCAATGCGACTTACAAAAAACACGCAACACTACACGTCTAAAGTGCTGCGCCTGCCACGAAAAATGACGATGGACACGTCCAAAGTGCTGCGCCTGCCACGAAAACTGCAACACATCTTGTGAGAACGTCGCAAAAGTATTGCGCCTGCCACACAAAACGACTTTCGACATGTTCCAAAACACCTCTGAATGTCACGAAGTGCCACGCCTGCCACGCGAAACGAAGCAACCAGACGTCTGAAACCTCCAAAAATTACCATCTCTGCAGAACTTCACATAGGCACGGCCATATGGTCCTCGCGCGGACGGTTGCGAACGGTTGCGGACGGTTGCGGACGCGGACGCAACGTCGAGCGAACACACTCCAACCCCCAGACCCCCAGAGTGAAACGGGAACCCTTGCTACGCATTCGGGAAAAACATTTCTGATGAATCAACGGGTTTTTTCCGGCCCAAATTGGGATGAAAAAGCGGGGCAAAAGGACCATTTCGGGGAACGCGCAATCCCTTACTATACGCATCATATAGCATCATAAATACGGTGGCTTGCGAAATCCACCACCAAAAGGGTGGTTGAACAAGTTGAACCCCTACAAATAATGTTACAAACAATGGGATTTCTATAAACCACTTACCCTCTGGTAATTTAACATAGCTATTGAAAATGGCCATTTATAGTTGGTTTGTCCGTTAAAAATGGTGATTTTCCATAGTTATGTTAGTTTACCAGAGGGTATCACCTGTGGATTTCGCAACCACAGTGAATCCCACCGGAGCCTCCGGAAAGAGCTGAACCTTGGGCGAGCGCAGCGCAGCGAAGGGGTGCTGCTCCAAGAGCTCCTCCTGGGACCGTTTTTAAGGTGACCCCAAGATGAACACTTGGTAATATATGGTTAATAGTGATTTAATAAATGGTGAATATAGGGTGAATAACATAATATCCATGGTAAATTATATGGTGATACTTGGTAAATCCATGAAAATATCCCAGTGATTACTCATATATGGTTAATAATAGTCATAGTGATTGATGATGATGATGATTAATGGTTTGATAGTTAATATTTGGTTAATATATGGATTGAAATTGATTATATGGTTCTACTGGGATAATCATGGGACAATCAATGGCTTTGATGGCTAATATATGGTTAATAGTGATTGATGATTAATGGTTTTGATTTCATTTCAACAATGTGATGATATATTATATGAGAAACCATGGTTCAATATGGATTTATATCTGGTTGGTGGTTTTAACAATCTTGAAAATATTAGTCAATCGGAAGGATTATCCCATATATAATTGAATATATATATATATATATTCATTATATTGTATATATATATATATATATATTATAATATATGACTCAATGGATAACAAACATCCATATATTCATATGATACTTAATGACTTGACTTCATGAAGAAAAAACGGAACATCAGAATGGATATTTTCATGGCATAATGGTGACTTTTGTTTTATCACCATGAAACAGGTAGAATTTGGTACATCCCCAGGGCCCCTTTTTGTGATGTTTTTCGCGTTTCGGCATCTTTTGGGGTGATGACAATAGTGATGGGGAATGACTGTGCATCCATGTGATCATTCTATACCAACATTTTATCACCTGAATATGATTATCATGTATTAATCCATGTGATGATTCTATACCAAAGTTCTATTTCCATTTTATCACAAGAACGTGTAATTTGGCACTGAAAAAACTGGATTAAGCATGATTAAGCGTCAACAATGACAGCTTAAACAAGCAACAAACATGTTGCGTTGTGGAAAAAAAAACAAGCCACCACAGGTGATCCCCCATTATGGGCGAATCCTAACCGCCACTGGGGGAAATTCGACATCCCAATTTCGCCAATGGATCATCCAGTCGAGAACCAGCCATTGGTATCCTGGTATCCATTGGTTATGTCTGAGTTTGCTATGAAAAATGTATGAACATGGCACATCTATAGGGGATTTACATGGATTTACCTATTACAAATAGCGACAAACGGCGATTTTCCATAGCAAAGCCGTAAGCACATTTTGCCATGGCCTGACTGGCTGGTCCCTTATCTTCATGTGCTGCAGGAGGCCCGCCGCACCAATGACCTGGAATATAGTGGGAAGCAGAAATGGTGGATCAACTAATGGTGAAACAGCAGCTGGTGATACATGGTAGTCCGATCACCCATTCATATTAAACACCCCAATTGCATGGTCCCAAAAAAAAGTGGAAATTCCCTACTAAACCATGGTTTCTAAGGGGGTGTTTAATATTAGGTGGACGGGAGTATATATCATGGTACAAAATTGTGTTTGAATGGGTTTTGAAAAAACATGGTATTTAACTTGTTTGAACTATGCATTTACAATGTAAGAATATGGGTAAACCATGGCACAATAGTATACAATAGTTGGTTTTAATGGGAACATGATAAGAATCAGGAGTTTGGGTTGGTCCAAACATATGGCACAAAAAATCGACCATATAATGGATTCGCAACACATAATGGTATATTATGGTGATACCATGAGATTCACAGAATAAACATCGGGGTGACTTTTGCAAAAAAATGGTGATATAATAATGGCATACGATGAGAAAACCAATCAAGACTAGGGCTACTTGGGTTTGTGCTCATGTGGGATGTAGCTCCAAACTTGTGATTCATAAGGCAAACGGGGTGATACCCTATAGGAATATATGGGAATATATGGGAATAATTGGGAATATGTAAAACATGACAAAACCTAAGGCTTCAAATCTAAGGTGCCAACTGCACAAGCCGTGCCTCAGTTTCAATCGCCTCCGGTACATGGGGAACTCCCCCAAACTAAATGGGGCATCCGGCAAGCTATGTTGGACCAGATCAACGGGAGATCTCCGGGATCCAACAGATGGAGGTACGTAAACATACCATATTTTTGGCCGTATGAATTGTGGGGATATTCCCTGAAATTTGCCTAAAAAATAGGCCAAAAAGATATGCCATCGGTTCCTGAAGATCTCCCATTGACCAGACGGCTGATCCCATGATTTCCTCTGATGGCCCTGTTGGTGAAACAGGCAAGGTATCCCTATATGTTGCGTTGGTGAAACTAAGAAACGGAGATGTTCCTCTCACGGAGCTGTGCGTGAAAAAACACTTCAAAACACAAAAAAATGGATGTCTTAGCCAGCCTGAGCACCAAAAAGGACCAAAAAGGAAATTTAATCCAAATATTCTTAGTGATTTTTCTTGGTGGTTTGGCGATCCACCCTTAAACATCCATACGCTAAAGTCATTGGGAATCATCAGCCCATTGAAACAATGGTTGAACGTGGTTCACGGGTAAAAACATGAGAGCACCACGTATATAGAGAAAAAACATATATCCAGTGGTTACGCATCATTCCTTGTATTATATTTTCATTTCTATTCCCCAATATCATCCCCATTCATCCCCCACATTTCTACCGTTTTTCTTCATTCCTGACTGTACCAAGCCACATGCGAAGTACTCCATCTTCCTTGGGCAGCAGGTGTTTTTCTTTTTTGTGGATACCGTTGCATCCTCATTTCTGCTTTGCTTCTACACCTCAAAGACTTCTTGTGATAATCCCCAACTAATGTCAACCCTGGATTAATAAACCCCAAACGGCTGTTTAATTGGGAGGGTACCATTTAAGTATCAGATAATGACTATTGGAGGAGTAACCCCCTAATTAATAAACTATGGTTATCAATCCTCTCCGTCGGTCAACTCAAAAGTTTCCTTGTCAAACTAATACTCATTTTGCCTCATGTATTTGCACCGTTCCTGGTCGTGCAAACCCTCACAATTGATTCTCGCAACATTGCAACATTCCGCAATTTCTCCCCAACCATGACCAATTTTGCACACCCAGAAATTCGGCATACAATGATCTAATATGATCTACATATTTTACGCGTCTTGCCAAAGATATCAAAGATTCAGTTGTGCCAAAACTACCCAATTCGCCAAGGGTTTTTCCAGTTTACCCAGGAACCTCCCACCGAGCTTCAACGCGCCCTCCGCGCCCTTTGCCAGGCGTGTTCTGAGGCTCACAGGCACTGATAGAGGCGACCAGCGGTAGAGATGACACACACCTCCGGTGACATCGGTGAAACAACCACCCATGACGGATCCATGGTGCTGGTATATATACTAAGATTTGGGGTATATTGATGGTAAATGTTACCATATATAGCATACATGGATCCTATGGGCCATGATGTTTGAAGGAACAGGTTTCCATTGTGAAGTGGATATAATTACTTAAGGATCAATGAATTGATCGACGTTTCCTCACGCGGATTCACCAAGCCTTGTTGTTTGGACTTCGGGGAGTTGCAGAACAAGGTTTTGATCATTCAATCGACGCCGAAAGTCTGCCCGTAGAACACATGGATGTTGCAATATATAAGTATGAGACATATGCGAAAATACAGTCAACAACCAAGTTAATAAACAATCTTATCAAACATCCCAAACTCCAAGTCAAACATCAACCTAATCCAATCCTATTTCTTTCACCATCTTCAAGCCATACCCTGATTTAACGTGCCTATTGAAAATCACAATGTTTAACTTCAATAAATCATCATGTGTTTCATCTATAAATGGGCAATCTAGTCTAGACTATTATAGCTTCTCTAAATGACTAAAGGGTATATTCCATAAATAACCCGTCATTACCCCTATTAAGCCTCATTAAACCCTATAAACCATATTAACTAACCACTAATATATCAACCATGAACTATTTTGTTCACAGGGTACCCCGCCTAAACCTTATGAAACCATATTCACTAACCATTTATATCAACCATTTGATGTTTTTTTCCATGCCCCAGGGGTACCCGGGGTACCCCAGGCACCTTGACTGCTCCCTCCACGTCGTCTTCCCCAGGCGTCCACCGTGTAGCTCCGCTTCGTCTTCGACGACGCAACGAAGGCCGCGCCGCTGTCGCGCCACCAGACCTGCGCGCGCTGCACGGCCTCGCGCGAGACCGAGGACATGCGACCGGTGAGGCGTAACCTGGGCGTTGAGGGATGGAGCTGGGGATTATATATATATATATAACATATGGATTATATTGATAAAATTTGGATGATATTGAATATTTATATTGAATATTTATTATTGAATATTTATAATATACATATACATATCGTGTATATCATATTCATTAGATCTTGTTTATCAATAATCCCTTCCCTTAATTATATAACACACACTCGAAACCCAAATATGTGTTATTATCCCCTGCTTACGGCTTACCATGGTTTCTGGGTGTGGGGTCGTAGGGGGGGGTGACCATATATATATATATATGCTAACATTGGGGGTATATTGATGGTAAATGTTACCATATATACCATACATGGATCCTATGGATAATGATCTAATGAACAACCACTGTGAAGCGCTCATAGCTCATCCATGCTCATCCAGTTTTGAGGATGCATTTCAATTCCCAGATGCAAAATGCCGCCAACAGTGTTTACAAGCCATGGCTTGTGACCCTGCCCCTCAGCCAAATCAAATCATGTACCATCATTGACCCATGTCTACCCCTAGATACCCAACCATCATAGAAAACATCTGGAAATATCTGGAAACAAAATTCCAGCAATAGTGAGATTCAGGAAACCTATCTGACCATATCTGACCTGTAGCCATAACTGCTTAAGGCATGCTGCCGATTGTATCAACCGAAACGCGACTAATACACATCAATATGAAACTACTATGTTACTTGAAACATGACAAACGACAAACCAGTCATCCCACTTTCATGGATGTTTACGTGGAATCCATTCCATGTAATTTATAAACATGTATTTTTTGGATATATTTATCCACATGTCTCCACATTTAATAATTATATATAATACTTTCTAACTAACAATAATTTAAAATAAATCATAATTACTAATTTTCTTTTATATCCTTTTATTCGTCTAAAAAATGAATATACCCTCTGGTTATGACTAACATAGCCATGGAAAATCCCTCATAAATGGATGTTTCTAGCTGGGAAAATCATCTTTTTCTATGGGCCATCTATAGCATGGCTATGTTAAATAACCAGAGGGTATTAAGTCCTGGTATTAAAATATGAAAGTCAGATTGGATCATCACCCCAATGATTGGCGAAAATAAACAAATGTTCCAAACCACCAACCAGTCCCAGTCAGAAGTTGTCACCATCCATCGCTTCTCAGCCTTCGGCATGCTTCGGCCAAGCCGCATTTCCGCCATCACCAGCTCTCGCGGGGACTCGGCTCCGCCAGGCGGCTGCATCTGGAGCCGCCGCAGCACGTGCCACATCTCTTCCTGGAAGAAATCCATGGATAGATGTAGAAATATAGAGAAATGACAAATGATAGAGAAATGATAGAGAAATGGATCCATGATCCATAGATGATAACAATGATAGATGCTAGATGATAGATGATAGATGATAATAGATGTATACCAACCCACCCCATATTCCCGTTATAATTACCATCATTGATATTTGCAGTGATGATCCATGATCGGCATTGAACCATCATCAAACCATCATGTTCCCATGATAAAAATCTTAAACCATGTCAATATAATATTGAACCAACATCCCATTAATATACATATTTATATAATAATAAAAACAATAATAACAATAATAATACCAATAATGAAAAAAATAATAGTTAATATAGTAATTAAATAATATATTATACATACACATACATATATATATATATAACATATATACCATGACATCATCCTCAAACCCATCTCCGTCCTCCACCTGCTGCTGAAGCTGTGGAAAATCCAGCTGCCTCGGCGTCATCCGCAGCGACCGCTCCAGGCTCTCCAGCTCCGCCAGGACACGACCTGGGAGCAACGAAAATACGGTGGATTTCATGGGGAGTTCATGGGGAATCTATGGGAATTTCAGGAGATTTCCATGGGAATCTATGGGAAATCTATGGGATAAATGGATTTAATGATGATTCAATGGAATCTCCTGGGCTAAAACTAACATTAGACAATGTTTCTGGATTCAATGGACAATGATCTACACATGGTGGTCCAAACCCTTGATCCAACCACAAATTTGCACCACCCCTCTGGTGATATTTGGAGGTGTCACTGTGAATTTGCGGTCGAGCTGAAAACCATGCTGAAGCCACAGCCATGGGAAATCTCCCCCAGGATCATCGAACCACAGCCCGAGAAAGGAATGGACACACTGAAGCCAGAGGGGGCCGGCAGTTGGTGATAAATGCGCGCTCATACTATCATATATGACACAAAATGATCCACCAGTGATTTCACTAACCCAAAAAAAACTACCATTACATCATTACCCCAGTTTCATTTCTAGTGGTTCTATCCCTTAACATGTTTGTTGGCTATTGGAACTTGACATGCAAATAGCTTCCCAATGGTTCGATCGTCACGTCGAGCCCGCAGAACTGCTGCTGGGTAAACATTGATGGCATATAATTAGTGCCTTGTGACATTGTGTTTCCTAAATTTGATTCAAATTTGTTCCAACATTAATTTGCAATCTTACAAATGGTAAAATTGATTGACTGACTGTAAACATTTGAATATTATAAAAATATAACAGTTTCAACCAATCGTTGGTAGTTTCACATAGGGCGCACCGAGGGCGATGGACAATTCCAACTTTAAATGGGACAATACACATACATACCTGGTTGATGGTTTCAACTCCTCTGAAAAATATGAGAGTCAATGGGAAGGATTATCCCATATATTGTGGAAAAAATGTTCCAAACCACCAACCAGTATATATGTATCATAAAAACCCAAGTGACTAGTATATAGTGAAAGTAGAGAGTTACAGTATGTAGACCCCAACTTAGCAATGAATCGCACAGTTCGCCCAAGCAGCCGCAGTTGTAATATCTCACGAAATGCGGATCCTTCGGCAGGTTCCAGCTGCTCGTGAGCTGTTCCTCCAGCCTGGGAAAGAACACTGGGTAGGGGCTTGGGAAGGTGACTACGGGATAATGTGGAGAAACATCGCCTCAGGCTACGCAAATCACGGTACCCTCTGGTAAACATACAAAAAACTATAGAAAATCACAATTTTGAATAGGTAAATTAACGATAAATGGGGTATTTTCAATAGCTATGTTAGTCATTACCAGAGGGTAAATCATGGTAAATCATGGTAAATCTATTGGATTTCAATGGATCCAACTGGTGAAATTTAGGCATTTTAGGGATACACTGCAGATTTTATAATTTACAATGTTCCCAAATGCTAAACATAGAACCCTGAAGGCTATTTAGATAGGAGCTGGTGCGCAACTGGGATAGATTCAAGCATACATCTCATTACTAGAGTGCCTCCAAAATGTCATGAGGTGGGATCCTGCGACGCCCTGCACACCCCTCTCAGTTCCGTGTTGGTCTCTGCCCTAGTATATGTTACTATCAATGGATCCTACCTTCACGGTCACTAGGGAATAGATCCTGCACGATCCCAGCTTTCTGTCGCAGTACTTGTGCGGGATTGGAAGTCAGCTGGCTTTCTTTTGTCACTTTTGTCTTGACATGTTGGGGTTACGCCCGTTAAGTCTGCAATATTTCACACTTTTTAACAAAATTGAATCCCACGATCCACCTATCCAATGAATATTTAGTATATATCCACTTTAACCCCCGTTGGATTTAGTGTCTCACGGTGAAGCCATGTGAAGCCCAGTTCGCAGTTTCTTGTGGCTCACCGGGGTTTCACCCAAACACCAAGCAACAGCACATCCACCACAAACATCATGGCAGCGTCCGCAAAGAGAAACTGCACCATGCGTTCCATCGCAGCATCGTTCCTGCGACGGAGCTTGGGGCCATCGTCCCCAGGGGGATTGGATTTCGCTGAAGCTGATGTGTTTTGTTTTACTCGGCCTGGTAAACATACAAAAAACTATGGAAAATCAACATTTAACTAACATAACTATGGAAAGATCCACCATTTTCCATAGGTAAATCCACTATTTCTATGGCCATTGTCAATAGCTATGTTAAATTACCAGAGGGTATTTGGAATATCGCCTCCCCAATTTGATGGACACCCAAATGTCCATGAAACTGGTTGGTGGTTTCAACCCCTTTGAAAAATATGAGTTCGTCAGTTGGGATGATTATTCCCAACATATGGAACAAATGCTCCAAACCACCAACCAGGACTTAATACCTTCTGGTTATGACTAGCAGTTCGCCATGGTATAGATGGCCCTAATCGAAATAGATGATTTTCCCAGCGAACGAAACCTCCATTTATTTTGGGGGGATTTTCCATGGCTATGTTAGTCATACCCAACTGTCCAATCATCCACGGATCCTTACCAAGCAGGTGTGACCGCCGAACTCCGGCACATAGAGCCTCAGGTGATGTCCGATCGACCTTCCGGTCATCAACCATGGCCATTATCCCTTATTGGTAAAGTATTCATGGATATTAATGGGACAAGCATCTATAAAATATCTATAAATCAGAGATTCTCCAGCAATCCACGTGTGATTATCGGAGGGAAAGATCCATCAATAATTATCCATTAATATCCCATTATTTAACTTCTTGCGCCATATGAAACATGAGAAAACCATGGTATCCACCATGAATCCCGCTGAATTATAGAGCCTTTAGGAGTCCGGGGGCTTGCCGGGCATAACTCTGCAGGAAAGACATCGAAACGGAACATATCTGCTGCATTTCTCTGCCCTAACTGGGTGGTTTCAACCCCCCTGAATACTGTGTATGGAAATCCTGCGCAGTATCCCATCCCATCAAAACTAATGTGTTGGACATCCAACATTAATGGGATTAACCTGAATACTCTTAATAGTAAACATCAGATTATGATTTATAGCTTTTCTACCGTCCCAGGTGGTTTTCAGATTTCGCAGCCATCCCAAGTGGTTTTCGGACCATGATCCCAGCATTTAAGGGATATCTACAGTATACCATTAGCTGGTTTTATCATGGCTGGTGGTGGTATCATGGGGATATATCCAGCTAATACCACCATTATCCAATATCCCACGAGATCATTGGGATATGAATCTTCCCAATTCATGGGATGATCATTGGGTATCATTTTTTATTGGGATATCTTATCCAATATCATGATCATTACATATCATCACCATGGTATTATCCAATGATATCCACCGATCATTATTGGATATTTGGTAGTTCCAACCACCATTGGTAATATATCGTATTATTCAATATCATGATCATTGGCAATATGTAATTGCGAGAGTAATATATTATATTCATAACATACCTGATGACAATTATTATAACATATTATATTGCTAATATTATATTTCCACCCCCCCAAAAAAAAACTTACTGGTGCTTAGCAGGGAATTTTCGGGAATGATCCATAATCACTATAATAATCATCCCAGCAACCCCCAGCAACCCATCCATTCCCTAGGTTTAGCACTAGTAAGAAAAACATGTATTAATTAATCCATGAGTAACCATCATTAACCACTATTAACCATTATTAACCATCATTAACCACTATTAACCACTATTAACCATTATTAACCATCACCAGTAAGTTATTTCCAGTATTGCCCAGAGACATTGAGATCTGGAGATTGGCCTTGATCATCTCCGAGCCGATCAAGGGCGTCAAGGTGTCGTCCTGAAGCGATTTTTACCGTTGCAGCGCCCCAGGTGGAGCGTTTCAGGGGATAGTTACGTTGTAGTTGGCATAAAAAAAAGCTGATTTTAAGTGGAGTTGATGTATAAGAATGTATAACATGCAAGTTGTTGGGTTTTAAGATACAAATGAATAGATTAATAAGTAAATAAATAAACACACACACACATAATTATAACGAGTTGATGGGTGTAGAAACCAGCAATCATCACTCGGAGCAGCACCAAGTAGTGAAATGGCAGTTACGCTTACAATCCCAGTTCTCTTGGGATATATGTGTTCAGTAGCTGGCTAGTGCATCTCTCTCTCTCTCTCTACCCCTCCATCGCCTTCAAACAAAGTCTGCCCGAGCAGGGCGGGGCGAGACAAGGCCACATATTTGGCACTGGCCCTAGATCTAAAATGAAACATGATGAAACCAACATGACGGCAAATCTGCAACAAAAGTGTATACATCTTCTCATTGGGAAAGAAAAGGATTAAACCACGAAACCCACGGTTTTGGTGATGGGCGCCGAAGTTGCGCCACGTGCTACGAGTGACCGAAATGGTGTCTCAGTTGGTTGGTTGCAAGCTGATAACCGCATCAACATTTACCTTAGCAAAAGCCAACTTTTTAACTATGACCGTCTATGACCCTATATAATCTATATATCTCATCCAATCCATACTTCACTCGGAAAACTGCTGCCCGGAGGTGACCACCATACCACCACTCGAAAAAAATCGCGTCCTTGGCGTTGATGAGGAAGGTGGGTGCTGGCAGCTGTTTGATCAAGTCATCCGAAATATTCCTAGCGGTGCTGTGACACCTGTGACCTCACCGAAACGTTCAATGCTTCAATGCTTCGACGCGAACAGCTTACGTGCCACGAGACCGAAACAAAATCAATGGATAACATGATAACAATATGATAATTCATCAACGTGAAAGGAAGTAATTTTGGGATAGTTACCCCTACTAACAAACTACTACTACTATCAATTGAGTGACGTTGCAGTGATTGTTGTGAGGTCGCTATGATTCCTTCAGAACAATGCAATTGTTTGCGAACTGTTTGCACCAAAATCCTGTGGTTCAAAATGAGTCTTGGACTTTCAAAGTCTGGTCATTGCTTTGGTGGTGTTGACCGCTGAACTTGGACAAGCGGAGGCAAGGAATTCGCATGGAACCTTGAAACAGATTCGTCCATCCACTGAATTTACCAATCGAAACTTCGCAGAGGTCGTTGAAGTTCTGGATGATGTCGGCTATATCCCAGGGCAACATAGACCCTGCCATGAGATGGGGGTTGGAAGATTAGTTTCTATACTTTAGCGTAGTTTGATCATTTTCCCAGCCATAAAACTACATGTTTTGCAGGATTTCCCATTTGTTCCAATATAATTTTCCCACTAAAACATCCATGTCTATAGGAAATTGTCCGATATGTTCCAATGATGTTCCCATAAAAAACGTTCACTTCTAGAGTTTTTGTTCCCATATGTCCCATTGATTTTCAAACAAATGGGTAAACATGCCATATTTTCTGATGGTTTTCCCATTGAAACCTCCAATTTTGTGGGGGATTTTCCAACTTACCCACCTCACTGCTTGGTTTCACCCGAGGGTCACGACGGCCACGGTCTTGCGGATCACCTGCTGATCCCATGAGCGGCCATCACCGGCGATCCTGACGTTTGATGGGTTTCTGTGGGCTTAAACCAATATTATATGTGCAAACAATTATACATATATATATATATATATATACATATATATATATATACATATATATATATATATACATATGTATATGCGTGTGTAAACATATGATATGCATTGGTATGCCAAGTTGTGTAGAAGTGGGGTGTTTAAATCCACCTATAGCCTACGATCGATCGATAGATAGATGATAGATAGATAGAAAGAAAGATAGATGAGGTAGATAGGTAGATAGGTAGGTAGGTAGATAGGTAGATAGGTAGATAGGTAGATAGGTAGGTAGATATGTAAATAGATAGATAGATAGATAGATAGATAGATAGATAGATAGATAGATAGATAGATAGATAGATAGATGGATCGATCAATCGATCGATTAAATAGATTAGATAGATGGATAGATCGATCGATTAAATAGATTAGATAGATTAGATAGATTAGATAGATTAGATAGATTAGGCAGATTAGATAGAAGATTAAATTCGATTCGATTAGATTAGAGTAGATTAGAGCAGATTAGATTAGATAAGATAGAAAAGTTAGATAAGAAATATAAGAACGACAAGAAAGATAAGATAGATAAGATAGATAAGAAAGAAAATATAGATAAGATAGATAATATAGATAAGATAGATGAGATAGATAAAATATATGACATGAGATAGATAAGACCGATAAGATAGATAAAATAGATAAGATAGATCAGATAGATAAGATATATAAGATAGATAATAAAGATAAGATAGATGAGATAGATAAGATAAATGAGATAGATAAGATAAATAAGATAGATCGTATAGATAAGATAGATATATAGATGAGATAGATAATATAGATAAGATAGAAAAGATAGATAAGAAAGATAATATAGATAGGTAGGTAGATAGATAGATAGATAGATATATAGATAGATAGATTAGATAGGTAGATAGTTAGATAGATAAGATAAGATAAGATAAGATTAGATTAGATAAGATAAGACTAGATTAGATTAGATAGATAGATAGATAAATAGATAGATAGACAGAAAGAAAGAAAGATAGATAGATTAGATAGATAGGTAGGTAGATAGATAGATAGATATATAGATAGATAGATTAGATAGGTAGATAGTTAGATAGATAAGATAAGATAAGATAAGATTAGATTAGATAAGATAAGACTAGATTAGATTAGATAGATAGATAGATAAATAGATAGATAGACAGAAAGAAAGAAAGATAGATAGATTAGATAGATAGCTAGATAGATAGATAGCTAGATAGATAGACAGACAGACAGACAGATAGATAGATCTTATACATAATCCAGTAGGCCCAGCCATTGACAGAATATAATCGGGATAGTTCGTGGTATTCCTAAACCTACTTCCTATAGCCAGGAACCGCTAATATTTCCCATGGCCCATCTAAGTGGTTTGCTCAACAAAACCTATATCAACTATAAATCATTAAATGTGTCCTACAACAACTATAAATCACTGTATATATTTATATTTACTGTATATATATATATATATGTATGTATGTATATATATATATATGTATGTATGTATGTAAGTATGTATGTATGTATGTATGTATGTATGTATATCCTTCTTAACCGTTTCCTTATATATATATATATGTATATAATTAAGTGACCTGCCTCATCCAATTCTCGAAGGCTGCCTGGCCCACTTTGGGCGCTGCAGCACAGAGGCAGAGCCGCTCCACACGCTGTGGGAAGCGCACGGCGTACCTAGCGCAGCGTGGGGAAGGCGTGGGGTTCACGAGGAAAACTAAGGGGATTTCGAATGATTTCACCATCAAAAAAACGAAGAAAATTGGGATTTAACCATATCTAAACATCAGAAATGGTGGTATAATCGGAATCTAACGGGATCCATGGATGTTTACCCAGAAACAAAGGTGTTTTTGGAGTTGATGTAGCTGATGTGTGGAATCGCAATAGGTTATCTTAACTGTTGGGCTGTCACTGTCGGTAGATATATCGAAGCAGCTAGATAGATTTAGAAATCATTTCATGAGTGGGATGAGGCACCACATTTCAGCGAGAAAAAAAACGCTTTGCACGGCTGTAACCTCAGTCATGCAGAATTGAAATGATATTCAACTAGTCAACTGATAACTTGTCATTGCCTAGCAAAAACAAATAAGGATACAATGTGATTGATTACTGATTATATAATTGCCATAGTCATTACAGTCGGTTTAATAGGAGCTTTATTCAACGAGCAAACAAGCAAGGGACGTGACCATCCCCTATAACATTTTTTTGGCGGACAAAATCCATCCCCTGTGTGATCGGCATCTCACAATCACCATGTTCCAAGGGAAGTAATGAAAAGTAGCTAAGTAGTACATGTCCGTTTGCATTTTTGACCCAAGGCTCAAGGGTGCTTGATGTACTTGCAGTGAGCATGCAGGTTGGGTACCCGTATTGGGCACGGCTACTCGACCCACGGTGATTACTAAGCACCTTATCGACTGAGCCTTGCATGATTTACACACCATTTTCGTTCAGTGATGTGCCCATTATGCCATTGATCTTCAATCTTGGATCGCATTTACTTTCACGAACCACCTACTGTCCCCGCGAATCTAAATAGGCACTCGGAACAATATTTGAACCGGTCTCCCCAAGCAACTTATGTCCCGCCCTGCCACTTTTGCCTCAAAGAAGATATATAAGCAAATCCAGCCATGACTGCGATCATTTACTTATCAGATTGGGCCCCAAATGTGATGTTTGTTGGTGCATGATCAATGACCCCTGTAAACATATGTAAATACTATGGCAATATGGTTCCATCTGCTACCAAAAAGATCCAACAAATTATATAGAGTTGGTTTATATAGAATTCACCTATATTAAAACATATTAATATGAATTCACCTATATTAAAATCCACAAGTAGCTTTCTCGAAACCGAAAAGGCCCTGCTTCCCTTCTGCCAAGTTGCTCTAAAGTGATCGCAGCACCCATGGAGTGCCCACAAATCGTGGCCTACCCATCCCGAAAAAAACGGCACGTCTGTAGGGACCATCCCCAACTATGGTAAAAAATAACCGATGCTTGAAACCACCAACGAATAACTCAATGAATATCCTGAGTATATATATATATATTTATATTACATATATATATATATAATGAATTTAGGCATTATAAATACTTGGCTTAGCTTTAATCATGGACCCCGTACTAATCGGGGTTTCTGAAGGGCGAAACTGAACCACCAGCAATAAGATTATAAAGGCGAATCTGAACAATCTATGATTTTAGAGATTATCGAAATGGGGGGTTGCTAAATCCTGCTCTTAATCTCTGTTAACTGCACATCTTCCGCAAGATTTCACCATGTTCTTTCGTGTTCCAACAACCGCCCCACTTTGGAGGATCATACCATTTCATAACTTCAGATAATAACCTTCCGATCATCATCAAATATCATGAATCCCCTATACCCTTTTGGTAATTTAACATAGCTATTGAAAATCGCCCATTTATACATGATTTTGCTATTCACATGGTGATTTTCCATAGTTATGTTAAATCACCAGAGGGTAAGTCCACTCTTCAAGTCCCCAATGTCCATGAAGACATGATTATAATGAATAAGTCATAGGTAATAATAATTAAGTCCTGCTATAACATATAAGTCCCTATCAAAGTCCCCTATAATAAATCCCCAAAAGGGTCCCCAATCCCCGGCTTCGCACGCTTCGCACCTTGTCCACCTGGCAATAGCGCCGGATCTGCTCCACGTCTGCCACAAAGTCCTCGATACTGGCGCTCCTGGCAAGGCAGTGGAAAAATTGCTGGGGATTTGACATGTTTATGAGATTTACCCTCTGGTTATTTAACATAGCCATGGAAAATCACCATTTTTAATAGGTAAACCATCTATAAATAAATAACCAGAGGGTATATGGCAAATGTGCATATATATATATATATATGGTTATATGCTTGTGCATATGGGGATTTAATTAATGGAAGTCAATGGTGACCAATGGCTAATCTTCCATAAAAAATTGGGAAATCATTTGGGATTGTTATACCAAAACCAAGAGAAATGATTGGATAATGGGCCAGATAATGGGAGATCTTCATGGGAATATAGCCGTTGGATCCCTCGGGTGATTTGTGACATGGGAATTGAATGGAATTGGGGTCTTAACCAACAACAACGAATAGTCTCATTGGACGAATTATCATGGAGGAATAATGGTATAGTTGGATATAGTTATAGTTATTGGCTTATATAAACCATATATAAAGCCCCATATAAACCATATATCAACCATATATCAACAGTTTGCTGCCAGGAAGCCATGGCCCATGATGATTTGCCTTTCTGAAAAATGGGTGGATTTTCCAGTTCGCTACGTTGAATTACCAAAGGGTAGAGTCGTTCGCAAATTGTTCGGAGATCTATGATGCAGCAATAAACATGGGATTTACAGGGGGGATACTGTAGAGAGATAGTTGCTGAGTTGTTGATGATTCAATATCAACATGTCGCACAAATCAATGAAAATGTAAGAGTTCATTCAAGAAAACAACCCCTAGGGATCCAAGAAGAGAGAAGCTAAGAGATTGAGTTGTTCCACTCAAATGTCCAACACATGTTGAGAGTCAATGGAAAAAAGGGAACAGTGGTCAACAGACCCAGTGATTCTACATCCAAACTTGCATGTACCATATTGTACCATATCTATGCAGCTTCACAACTCCCACATGTGCCCAAGAGCGCCCATTGCAGTGGCGTGGCCTATCAGTGGTCTTGGAATCTTCGAAAGACAGCGGGAAAATTTGGAAGATCTCGAGATTCTTGGGCAAATTCTTTCCTTGGTCATCAGCTTTTGACCCGCACGAGGACGTTGTCCTCTCATTTTTCTTCGATCCGTCATGACAAAATGAGCAAGAATTCAAGAACTCTACCCTCCAGTAAATTAACATAGACCCTGGCAGTCATCGGGGTTGGAAGATTAGTGGTCTTTGTCAATTTACCAGAGTGTTGTTTTCCCCACTTGGCATCACAATTTATAGCTTGTAGTTATCTGGTTGGTGGTTGGAACCCCTCTGAAAAATATTAGTCGATGGATGTCGATGGGAAGGATTATCCCATATATTATGGAAAATAAAAATCATGCTTGAAACCACCAACCAGTTATTTTCCCATTAAACCCCATAGACTATATAGATCATCATTGATTTTCAGTGTATATCCCCACTAAATCACAATTTATAGTATTATTATGTATTATTTATGTTGTAGTTATGTTCATTTATGTTCCCATTAAAATCATCAAACACCATAGATCGTCACTGATTTTCAAGGTCAACCAGTTAACCGGTAGACTTTCCGGTCAGAAGGGACGCCAGGATTGAAGTCCAAAACCAAAAACACGAGACAGCAGATTCTTCCAAAAACAACCATGGTATCATGATTATGGTATCAAATAAATCATATGTTGTTTGATTTTTATAGGATTATTTATGCCATTCTAAATCACATGTTAATGTACATATTCACCAATATTCTAATCATCCTAGAATCCTAGCAGTCATCCACCGGGATAGGGTTTCATTTTCAGCCCCATGGGGATCAAAAGTGACTCCCATTGAAAAACCACCAGCGAATACCCAGAAAAATCACGACCGAGTGCATCGCAAATCAATTGAGGTTGATGATGACAAATAAGCTACTAATAGGCTAAGTCACTGAAATTCAAATTGACAAATTCAAATTCAAACCTCAATAGGCCACCAATCAATAGCCACTTGAGCAACACATTCGTAAGCCAGCAATCAAATTCAAATTGACTTATGATTGACAAACTGATTGGTACTGGCAAACTTTGATCAGTTGGATGATCAGCCATCTGTTTTCAGCCATCTCAACGTAGCTTGTGGGCAACATCTGGGCCTCATGGAATCGGCGCCGGCAGGCACAACTCGACACAAGGGCACGCCCTTTCAGGCAATGTAATCGTTGCACACGGCAATATCAAGCATTGAACAAATATAATGGCAATCGCACCATTGAAATCATGGCAATGTCAATCACGGCAATATCAAGCATCTGGAACAATGTGGTAGCAATCGGCGCCGACTGCTGTACATCTGCCCAGGGCTCTCTTCTAATTGATTATTTAAATTAGTTAAGGGTGACAAACCAAACACGTCCAAGAAACCTCGCTTTTACCACCAAGGACATGTGTCTGCTCCTCTACTTTTGCTGAAACCTACTCTTGGAACCAAAATGGGGGAAACTTTCTGTGATGGATATATCCTGATATATACCATTGATATATCATGGTACTCATGGAAGCCCATCGCAACACAAGTCTTCCTTGTGCCTGCAGCCGTCCCTGGCGGCACCCCATTCATGGTTTGGTGGCTATATATGGTCATGGCAATCATGGCAACAATTAAATACTGATCGTTAAGATAAGCTCGGTCAGAGTGGAGCCTCCCTCACACTTTTCACTGGCCTACAGTAGTCCCATTTTCACCCAAATTTGACCACTCAGTTTTCTCCATCTTTGGCTATGTCCTTCCGTTTGGCAATCAAACATGGCCTTGGATAATCCCCCATGTGATGATTTCACCAGCTATAAACCTTCATTTAGGGTGGGAATTTCCCAGCCATTGTTGATTACCTAAGGGAACATGCATTGATATCCGTGATGATCTGTTAATGAACCATTGTTATCCAGTTATTATCTCCATATATCCCCATCAAACATCGTTAAACCATGAACATCATGAACTATAGTTCTATCCAAAAACCCCAAACGTTAACCTATGTCAAACTATAGTTCTATATCAACTTAGTTTCTAAATCAACCAGGGGCCTCACCTTGTTTTTGTTTAGTCCAACATATCCAAGTTTTGACCCCAACTGGCCCCAATAGAAATCACCTAGGTCAACCCCCAAGATGAGTATCGTATCCATTAAGCATTGAACATTTACCATAGATTTACCATAGATTTACCATAGGTTTACCATCCACAGGTTAACCATATATTATATATCCATTAGGTGTTCAAGCATTCACCCCATTGATTAACCATGGGTTTGACCATAGATTAACCCATGAAAAAACCACCCCCCAGCCCAGCGTCTGCCGAGCCCTTTCAGCTGGCCGTTCCGCGCGTGGAGCTGCACCGAAGCCAACTGGAGACCCTGGAACGATGCCTCGGCGTCCTGACGCTGATGGGAAAACTATGGCGATGGGGTTAGGCTTGCGATCTTGAACGCCCATGATAAATTACTATAGTTATAGTATATAGGATGTTATTTGCCCAACAACGGCCATTGATTCCATCAGTCGGCCATAGATTTGGATATATCCATGAGTACCCCACTGATTATCTCCCATTATCATCCCTACCTGGTTGGTGGTTTCAACCAACCCCTCTGAAAAATATGACTTCGTCAGTTGGGATGATGACATTCGCAATATATGGAAAAATAAAAATTGGGTTTCAAACCACCAATCATTGATATATCATATAAATATATTAGTTATAGAATGTTATAGATATAGATATATGATATATTTTTCATGTTCCCTGGTTAAAGGGCCATGGAAATGAACATGGGTGAAATTCATGGATTTTTTTGATGTACATCTCGGATACTGTTGATCACTGTTGAACATACATGATTTCACTTGGGTATGAGTCAAACCCTTGTAGTTCACATCAAAATAGCTAGTATGAAAGTGGATGTTCATCCCAAACATGGTACCTTCTGGTTATTCAAAGCGAACTGGAACTTTTGCAGATGTTTGGGAACGGTAAATCATCGTCATCGAACTATTTTTGGGGCCATGGCTTCCATTTAGTTAACTGCAACATTCATAACAAGAGGGTATATTCATGTATATTCCCATTAACATCCCAGGAATTATGCCATCATTATTTATCTTGGTGTTTGTACCAACAAACATAACGATGACCCAGATGCCGTCAACCCGTCCACCGGACCTGCCCATCCAGCCACGCTTGAAAGTTCTGCAGGTACGCCACCGCAGCATCCATCTCTTGGAAGACGCCTGAACGGACGCGTAAAGAGGTGACCTTAAAATACCATGGGAAGAATGATTGAAGATGTCAAAGGCTAAGGTTCTTTTTTAAGACTTTGATAGTCACTTGTTTATTGCAGTTTAGTACATTTAAGCATACCTGAAGTTTGCTGGATTTAAAAAGAGTTTCATGTTGTTTCCATGCTAGGAGTACTTGTGATTCATAGTGATCCCTTGGTGCCTGGGTGGTTCACGTCGTGAGATGATCCTGGAATCCACAACTAAAACACGGCGCCATGGAAAATCCACCAGCTATAGTTTCAAATGAGTCTCCCAAAATTTATGACCCCCCCATTTTCGAGAAGGATTTTCGAGCCAACCATGATTAACAGAGGTTATTGCCATAATGTTTAGTTGTCAAAACCCCAAATGCTCGCAAGAATTCTGATGGGGAAATCCCCATAGTTCAATTGGCTTCATGGTTCCAGCATTATCCCTAACCCGGTATTAAATCTTAAATAAATCATTCATAAATCCATATCCCATAGGATCTATGTATGCTATATATGGTAACATGGATCCCATCAATATACCCCCTTTATGTTAGCATATATACCAGCACCATGGATCCGTCATGGGTATTGAACCATGGTTTCTCCTATACCATCTGGTTATTTAACATAGCCATGGAACATCACCATGTTTAATAGGTAAACCATCTATAAATGGGCCGTCTATACCATGGCTATGTTAAATAACCAGATGGTAATCATATCACATGTAGAAATCCCATGTCCCGTTATCCCCGTATCAGCGCCTACGATCAGCGCCGCATTGCCCTCGATGGCCCAGCTCAGGGAGATGCAAAAGCTGTCGTTGTCCTTGACCTCCTCCAGAAACCTCAGCGCCCAGGCGCTAAAGGGCGCTGCAGGCGCTGTTAGGAGCCGGCCTTCTCCGGTGAAAAATGGGGTGCTCAAGAAGTGCTCATGAGAAAAGTTGGGTTTTATACAGCTTTACATGGTTTGATCAGGATTAATCAAAAAAAACAAAATAAAACCATATAGATATATATATATATATAATTATGTATATATATCTACTGTTTGGCTGGATAAATCCACTATTTATCCATAGATGTGACTTCACAGTGGATTTATCCAGCCACATTTCTCCAATGCGTCCGCCACGGCACAGCGTTGCGCCTCGCCATGGCGCCGCCCGCCCCGCTGCCAGCGTGACGCGGTGAAGCACCACAACGCGGTCTGTGCAGGGCACGTCCTGATCGCAACTGGGTTTAGTACAAAGGATCACCAGTTAAAGATCATCAGTTAAAGATCACCAGGGTTTATATCTTTTGTTTAGCAACATATATATACACCTAACATTGATAATCCATTTTCTAACTAGTTAACTAACAAATCATGGCCCATCGAAGTGTATATATATAATATTGATAACCAACCAATTGATGAGAATGGTACGTACGTATTCTATAAGTCTATAATGCATATTTTTCTCAATGACTCGATGGATTGAGTTGTTGAGGGAAACCTACACGTTTTTCACCATCCAAGTCCGGGAAAGTCACTCAGTTTCTTCGAACAAATCTTGATCATCCCTTAGTTTGAGAACTATGCATTGACCAAGAAATTTGGGAACTAGACTATACTGATATCGTCTGATATTATGGCAATATAATCCTAGGCAATGCATAGCTACAGGGAGTAATCCAGAAAACAAAAACTGGGAAATTGGAGCAGCATCAGCAACAACACATTAACACAGATGGAACATGGGGCTCATCTGAGGCTGCACAAACATGTAGGTCTAGAATCTTGAGAATTGGAAACATGTGCAGACTCATAAGATGAATCATCCATAATGGGCAAATTAGACCAGTGGTCAGTATTTCTCAAACTTGGACTGTCTTAACAACTTGGGATGGAATGATCTTACCCACCTGATTGAAAAATAACCTTAACAGCTATGTCTGCGAACCATCCAAGAGCCATGGAGACCATGGAGACTTCCATAGGTGGCATAGGTAGCTCCTCAAGTTCAGCAACCGGAAATCTTTGCTAAGGATCTGTGTGGAAGGAGGTCCTCATCTTGGCAAACTTGGAGGCCTGCCGATGGGTAGCATCTTCTTGATCTTCATCCCCCAAAAATGCTGTCCCAGAATACGTACCCTCCAGAAAAACAAACATGGATATGGAAAATCCATGGAAAATCCACTATGTGTAGGTTATTTCCTTCAATAGTTTGCTCTATCTTTACTGAAGGCTTGGCCTCCAGCTGGGTGCCTGCAGCATTTTTTGAAGCCGAGCCTTCTCCAGGAAGGGTTGTTTAAAATAGCTCAGCTCCTGGTGTCAGAACCCCACAGCTGATTTCAGTGATAATTGACACGGACCTATTTTTTTGGTGGGTGCTAAAAACCTCAATTTCATATCTTTCATGTACTAATGTAGTATACTATCTATCTAAAAATATACATCTATATACTTCCTTCTGACGTCTAATCAACCCCCCTGAAAAATATGGAAGTCAGTTGGGGTTAGTATTCCCAATATATGGACAAACATGTTCCAAACCACCAACCAGTTTAGATCTGCAAGAGCCGAAAAAAACAGGGCATTCCGATTCGATCCCCATCGCTGTGGCATCCTTCAGCCGCTCCGCGGGGCCCAAGAGCTCAAGGCTTTGCAGTTCAGCGCCCTCCATTGTCTCGCCTCAAACGCAGCTGGGACATTCTAATCCCATGAGGCATCATTATATAAATATCTTATTAAAGATCATTAAACCACTAAAATTACAATCACCCATTCTGTCACATGTATTGGTCAAACGGAGCAAGGCCCATTTGGTGAAAACAGCTGTTTTTGCTGGCAGTTTTTGGTGTTTGAGCACTGTTTTTGAGGGGATCAACGCATTACCAAAGAATTCGTATGTTTTCGTCCCATATTCTCAAGACAGTACTTAGATGGGCCATGGGATTAACGATTCCTGGTTAGTAACTGGGGATATAACCCCTATATCCCAATTATAATCCATTTACTAACTAGTTACAGTTAACTAACTCCATGGCCCATCTAAGTAGAATTGTTCCCACGGCTTGCCCGGCTCACCTTTCTATGTTTAACGCATGCTGTGGGATGATGCATGACGTTGCCTAGGCCTAGAAGATATCAGTTGAGGCCTCGATATAATCGTAGGATCTGACGATTGTTACCCCAAGAAATACCAATCATCTATTCATAGTCATTATATATATAAATAAATATATATATATACTTGGGGTAACAAATAGATGATTTAACAAATATATGAATGTACATATATATAGATATATATATATATATACACACTTGTCAATCATCTATATTTAATATATATATATATATACATTTTTTGTAGGATACACCCACAGAGAATTGTTCATTTCATGAAGAATCCGTTCTCAAGGCAGTACTCAGTTCTATCAGCTTGCGCTTCTTATCATGTCCGAATTAGCTGGAGGGCAAAATTTGCTTGGAGTCTTTCAGGTCTCTTTCAAATGCTCCATTGCATTGGATTTTCCATCTTTGTTCTTCTCTTTTGTGGCGTTTTGCAAGAAACTGATGTCCTGCAAATCCTTGTCTGTGACCTTCCCATATCTGCTGTCAGACGCACCTGTCACATGCACCCTCCTGTCAGACGCGTCGTGATCGCCATCTTTAGACCCTGCTGTTGCCGAAACGGACCATGGTTTCCACGCTGCCTCTGGTCTGATATCCAGTGCTGCTGTTCACTTTTGTGCTACCGCGGCACCTGTGACTTTGATTTTTTTTGACCACTCGATATGTACGCACCAACTCTCGCAAGTTCTTCATCGCAGACTTGAAGACACTTTCCTGATTTTCACTGGATTCCCATATGCGCTCCCCCTGAAGGTACATGATCTTCTTGTCCTTGGAGATCAATCCGCAAAGCTCTGCTGTCTCTTCGAAGATTTTCCCTTGCTACTGTACCTCCTTTTCCTCAGTCGAAGGCTCTCCTTTACCTCATCCTTTTCATTGCCAATCTTAGATTCCCTGCAAAAAAAAAACAACTTTGCTGGTTAGTAGATATTCCCATTGATACCAAAAGACTAAAGGATTAAAGTACTCATCTAAGATTGACCTAGTTTTCCCTCCTCAGCAACGTCTTCTTCATGAGATGCCTCTTCTTTATCCTCTTCGACTTTCGGCTTCTTAACCACCTTTGCAAGCCATCCTCCACAACAAATGTAGATCCCCGATCTGCCCAGTTTTGATTCCACTAACTCCCACTTGCAGGCCTTATGGCAGCGTCTGTCCAAAGGTCTATTCGACCAGCATTGACCTATAGTAGAAAAGACACCTTTATACTAGCATCGGGGTGACATTTAATGACATTGATACCATGTACACGTGGAAGTTTTTCGCTGTTTTGATAAACGCCCCCTTTATACCGTCGCTCCGTGTTCAACTTCTGCCATTCCAATCTGTGCCAGCAGTTTCCTAGGGATTTCCCATGATGATTCCATGATGATTCCGTTAATCCCATCTGGTTATGACATTCACAGTTTGCCATGGAAAGATCCACCATCTTTTTAAGAGGTAAACCCAGGTAACCCATCTATTTCGATTAGGGCCATTTTCTATGGCTATGTTTGTCATAACCAGAGGGTAATTCATCATAAAAGCAACATTCGCGTTTTGAACACTCCGAATGTGATCTCGGCAAGACACTGACCCCACCGGAGGATAGGTAGGCTCCATAGAACTGCAGGGTCCAGAAACTCAAGCGAAGCACTGCGCTTCCTCAAAGCACGGCTCGGATGGACAATTTGAGGGGCATGGGGCACGTTCAGCATTCGTGAAATTGAAGGAGCTACCCTGATGTGTGGCAATGTTAATAACTTATTATAACTGGTTGATGGTTGAGCCCTGAAAAATGATGGAGTTCGTCAGTTGGGATGATGACATTCCAAATATATGGAAAAATAAAATTCATGTTCCAAACCACCAACCAGATAAGAATATGGTGAGATATCTACACATTTGTATTTGTTTAAGGGGGAACAAGCCCAAATGTGGGTCAACCATGGTTGTTCATCCAGTTTATTGAATTGCGTGAGTGGGGTGTGTTCGGGTTTGGAAATCCAACAAGTGGTGGAACAGTTTTCTTAAATTTCAAAAATTCATTTCCTCGTTCTCCTGTACTCATGAATTTCGTGTCTCCATGTGTACCCTTTGCAAGAACATGTAAAAGCAGCCCGCAGCTGCAGCAATTTATAGCGGGCCCAAGAGTTTTGACAATTTGATCGTTTGAAATTTTCCGAATGAATGATGGATGGAAAACGAAGCTGGACATGCAACAGCAATTCGTTCATTGCTTGATGCTGCAGAATCCATAGAAGACGAAACATCAAGGGCTGCGGCGCGTAGCTACTTGCAGCAGGTCAGCCAGCTGTTTGAGACTTGTCAATCGGTTTCCTTCAATGTTGTGTGATTTTTCAAAACCAAGCCAACGTCAAAGCGTCAAGCCAAGGAATGTTAAATGACCACTTGTTCAATGTATATTTATTTACCGGTTTGCGATATCATATGTTGCTATTGAGCTGAACTACGGCTAAGACCCCAAACACCCAATGGACATTCAAAAGCTGGCTGTGTCCTGCTTTCATTGTTCGGTTTTGGGAGTTTTCATTGACTGGGCCGACTGGGTGGTTGTGACACCTGTCACGACTAGCCGTGACAAACGAAGACCAGGAGAGATCGGAACGATCTGACAACAGACATCTCAAGCATAAGAAAGGAGGAGGATGGCAGTTCACATTGGCTGGGCTGCTTGAAGCTCTGCTGACTGGAAGGTTGCTTTCCAATGCTGGGAACTTGGAAGAATGCATGAAACGATCAGTGCATTTCCTCTTGGGGCCAGAGATCGCCTCTCAGATCCAAAAAGACCTGGAGAACAAGTTTATTCGAGTTCCAAGCGAGGCTACGTTGTCCCGTGCACGATTGAAATTAGATTCTTATTTGCTCTTTGAACGAGAATTTGTAGGGGCTGCTGGATGAGATGAAGAGGGGTTCATTTTTCCGTGGGGCTGATTTCCGATATCATGGCGATGCCACATGTCAAATCACAATGTTGCATGTTGTGTTCTCGTTTCTTTTCTTTGCACTTCTGCTGGGCCACAAGCAAGGATATCCTTGCAATGAGATATCGCCAGGGACTTCTGCATCAGCACGGCCACGCTGGTATGTTCTACGTGCTGAGCAGCGATTCCAGCCCTCAGGGGAAGCTCGATTTGATGATGACTTTGGAAGACAGGATATCCCGCACAGACGCTGAAGAACTGATTGCATGTCAAGGCGACGTTGCAAAATTGGAGGAGTGGTCATCAAAGTCAAAGATCATGACAACTCAACTGCCTCTTGGTATTATAGGTAGCGGCAACTCTGGGCTTGGAGCGAAGCACGAATGCATTTTCCACCAGGTTTTGGGGTTTTGAATGAACGGCATTTGGTATCAACAAAATTGTTTGTTAGTTTGTTGCTGTAGTAGTAACTGTGGTAGTAGCTGTACTGATACACTCCCTGACTGCCAAAGACCAACAAATATTGTCCAACATGTTGTTGTTGAACATATGTGTGTGTTCGACACTTCAACGTCAACTTTAAACTTCAAACTAGATAGACTTGTCGACTTGGCAGCCCTGGGACAGGTTAAACTTGACTGCGGAAGCAAACCTGCAGAACTCGCTGCATACTGCGGCAGCGTTGTTGGATATGTTGCCGACTTTGGCACAGAATCTCAATTTACTGAGGCCAGGGTAGGAATGAAACTATCTTTCGAAAATCACAATGATTCTTGACATGTGTGCCATCTTGAATCCGAAACGGTCGATTTGAATTTCCGTTGTCATTTTCAAATTCAGTTTCCTACTCCAACATGCAATGTAGGTGTTAAATTTCCAAGTCCCTGTCAGATACCTGCCATCAACATTCAGCAACTTTTTATGAATGCCATTGAGAATTCCAATGGCGTTTTGGCAGCGAGACCTGATATTGCTGATGGGGGTGATGCTACTCAGATGGAATCCCAAGCTGCACTGTGCTACATGGAGCCTGATGCTGCTGTTGTTTCTGCAGACCAGCGCATCATTGATCTCGATGCAGATGATGCTGTTTCCGAACCCACTGCTCCCATTGTGGTGGCTGCAGGGCCTAAAGAACGTGATGTTGGCACTGTCCCTGACTCGTGGAGTCTTGGGGGGGCACTCAATGTCAATGGCTTGAAGCACATTTTTAGCAACATTTCAGGTGATATTCTGAAGCGGTGGGAAGAGTTTTCCCATTTTCAGGAAGCGCTTTCAGCAATAAACACCCTTCATTATCAAACTTTTTATCGTGACAGATTGCAGAAACTGATGAGACCACCGATGGACAAACTGTACCGGTACTATGAGGGTGGCAGCTTGATTATGTGGAGGTGGAGTTCACTGGTTGACGTTGCTGAAGCACTTCACCGCAGAGAAGGTGCTTTGCGAAGCTGTTGGAATTTGCAGGCGTTCTTGAATATTGGCCGAAACAATTCGGGGACGACGCGTGGACAACAAAAAGACGGAGCCAGGGATGACAACAGTTCAAGCACAAAACTTTTCAATGTAGCAGATCGCGCAGTACGATCTCCTTTCTTCTGGGCATACCTGCGCATGGTCATTTTGCTGCACGGACTTGTGAATGATCTTGGATCCTGGGCAGAAGGTTGCTGAGCGGATCATGTAGTTTCGAACTTTTGAGTTTATTCAAGCTCAACTCAACTCGAGCGGGTGTGAAGTAGGTATAGGTAAAGGTCCCAAGTTCTATGTAGTTCACGTCAACACGTTTGAGAATTCTGCTGACATGCCTGACAAGACAAGACAAATTAAAAAATGCAAAGTTGTCCAGATGTGAAGGGCAGTGCCAGTGGTATGCTGAAATTGTTGAATGATGTTCGTTGCAAGGCTGTGAATGCCACAATTTCTCTCGGCCTTGCTGTCTTCGTGGGCGCAGAGCCCCGGAATGTGCTGCGGGGCACTTTGATGATTTCGTCAGCCAAACAATGGCAGTGGCACAATCCCTTTTCATTGCCCTAGGGGCAGGCCTGGGGGAGACTTCGTCTGAATGGAGAAAGCTCAACAATGAATGGAACATAGGGCTGGACTGCATCATCACTGAATGCAAGATGAAATGCGCACACTGGCAGAAACTCCCATTTCTTCTTTGTGGGCTTGCCATTCGTGATGTTGAATGTGCGAAAGGCATTGCAAGAAAGGCCATAGCCCTGTTTGACGACAAGAGCAACATCGACGCCATGGCTACCTATGGGCGCCGACACCCATTGACTGCCAGATTCTTGAAGAAGGACTTCGCAGGACCTGATGCTTTAAGACCTCTTCTTGAACAATTTGTTCAGGGCGCTGATCTCTCCACTGATGAAAGTTTGGGCCCATTGCGTGCCTGGATTGGAGCTTTGAGATTGATTCGTGTGGTGGAGCGGGAGACGGAAGAATCTTGCCATGTTTTGTCAGAAGAAGTTTACATTACAGCGTGCTTTAAACTCTACTTTGGTGTACCTATACTATATTTTGTTGCCATCGGCCATCGGATTTTCTTTACTCGACTTCAGCTACTTGACTCTGACTTCTAAGGTTTATTTGTCGACTGTCGCCTTGCTTGCCGGACAATTTATACAATTTGATTTTGACTAACAGTGACAGACGCAGTCGCAGTTGACTGTTGACAGGGATAGCCAATCTTCTTGACTGCACAATCACAAACACCACCAAGGGCCTCCATAGAGGTGTGAAGCAAATTGTTACATCGACTCCCAGAGCATCAGAAGCATACATCTCCGTTGAGGGCCGGGCGAACATGATCCTCCGCACAATTGCGGCAACACCAAGTGAATCTCGGACAGGATTTTGATTTCTTGATGACTCTGAAAAGTGAATAGTATCTGTATCCGAATCAGAATTAGGCGAGAACATGATGTGATGCCGCTTTTGGACAAACATCTCAGCCTCAGACTTAAACTGATCTCCCAGAAAGAGTGATACTTTAGCCTTTAGCTGAACATTGGCTTGCATTTCCTCTTCAGGTCAGGTCTGTCAAGTCAGGTGAAATCAAATATGCTTGTACTGATGAGTCGTGTTTTCAGAATAGCTCTTCCATTTTGAGAGGACCTTGCAGACGCAGCGCAGAGCCATGCCGAGATTGACACCCATGAAGGTCTTTGCAGGGCAGTCGCAAAGTTGGTGGGTGGAGAGAAGTGTGTCTCTTGTCTTGTCAGTGTCTTCAGTGCATCAACCCCCTTTGCAGTCAGTGGCGCTTGTCTTGAACGACTAACGATGAGACCTAGACTATAACTTGAAACTAACTTGACTCAACTTAATTGGACTTGAACTTGGACTGGAGCTGTTTACTTGCAGGCCAGCTTGGTCTAGACTATAACTTGAAACTAACTTGACTCAACTTAATTGGACTTGAACTTGGACTGGAGCTGTTTACTTGCAGGCCAGCTTGGTCTGGATTGATCGCTGACTGGGCTTGACCTTGACCTTTGACTTTTACTTTGCTTTGAATGATTGTAGTGGTGGTCTTTCCAAACTGCCCGCCAGCACTGACTGGCAAGCCAGCAAGCATTGCAGTTGGTCTGAGGTCCTTGGAATGGACCCGAAAGACATCAAACACTCAACATTACTGCACTTGATCTACCAAAGAACCATCCAATTTGCTCGTGGGGCAGCCGCAGACCAAGCCATCCCACACAGCGAGATGAGATTGCTCCGTGACAACAAGAATCAACTTGCAGCTCAGGACAGAAATCGTGCCACGTCTTTGGAACGGTTCCTTGCATCCTGAAGTGACATGCCTTTTTTGGTATGAAGAATAACGTTTTCTGGGGTTTGACGGGGTTGCACTCAATAATCAAATATATGTTTTTATTACTTCCTTGCAGGGATGCTCGGTTGATGGTTTCAAACTGCGACACGAGGCTGCTTTTGGATCATTTTCGATCTATGTCAGATTATAAGAAGTTTTACTCCTTGCCACAAGATCTCTTCCAGCAGCTGTGCCCAATGTCATTGATACTGGGACTTCGTCTGGTCTTGGTTTGGTTGTTTTGCCTCCTCCCATTTAACTTCGACAGATTTGCCACCATGAATCTTTGTTGAGTCGAGTCAAGTGATTGAGTTTGGATGCCATATGCCAGTGGGATCATTGGAATTTCGGACATGTGGATGGATGAATGTCACCGTTTTGTGGTGGAGATGGTAAACTACTAGACTACTGACACATGAACCATTGAATGGGATGAATGAATGAATGAATGAATGAATGATATGAATGTTGAAGCTTCAATCCATTCATCATCCATCTATTCAAACCTTTTCCTTCGTTTATTGAGTTATTGATTGAAGAATTGTGCGGGGCTGTGGCGGGATATGGCCCTTACAAGGTCCCAGGCCTTGACACAAGGGGTTGCACCTACCCCGGGTGCTGCATCCAGTGCCGCTGCGCCTCCTCTTGAAGACAATGCAGACGGTTTCAGATCCAGGCCGTCTTTACTAACTCTACAAATACATGATGATGTTGAGGAGGCCAATGACCCAGCCGATGACGAAGTCATGATTGTTTCCGTTTCTGGTCAATCACACAACCCTGCAGATTGTGACTTGGATGGAGTTCGGGCACCCCCTGCAGTCCCAGCGCAGAAAGATGGCAAACCACTGGTCGTGTTCAAAGTGAGCCACAAGGTTACTTGGCTGACACGGCTGCTGGATCTTTTGGTGTGTAGATAATTTGACATGCCTTTCTTGTCTTGACTTGTCTTCACTGGTTGCAGCTGAGCTCAAGAAATCTTCAATGTTTGAGGCTGATGGGTTCAGGATGTCAAATCTTTCAGTTTAAGTCCCTTGTGTCAATTGATTTTGGCAGGCTCCTTCGACTATGAAAAGGCCATTGTGTGGTGTGGACAACATTCGGCATGGTGATGTGTGTGCAAATCTATGAAGCATTTCAGGTTGCCGGGCATCCTGAAAACTGTTTTCAGCTTTGCCGGCCGTCAGACACTGACAATATCCAGCTCATTCGTTTTCTTGGTGCTGCCTCTCGGGAAGATCCAACTAGAGATTCCGCAGTTATGCAAAAGCTTTTGGTCTGGGACCACGTAGGTTCAGTGCCAACTGATGTTCGCACCCTGACATTTGCCCTGGAGACTGACTTTGCCGTTAGCATTGTCGAAGACATGGTGGCTGCAAGGGCTTTCGTTGGCAGTGGCAGGTCGTTCGAATTTTATGGAAGTGAAGGAGAGATGAGAAACATGGTTGAGCTTGAGAACAAGGGCTATGTGCAGCGGGCAGCAGATTCAGACGGCACTGCTTCCGAATCCCGTTGGTACTTGACCCGCAAAGTTGCTTCACTGTTGGAGGCGTACTGGCCGGAAAGGTGTAAGTTTCATATGTGTTTCCACACCTGCCAGGTGGGTGAGGGTCTCGCGATTTGATCAGAGTTTCTTCGCTCCTTCCTTCCTTCCTTTCTTTAATTCCTTCCTTCCTTTGTTCCTCTTCGTCCTCCTTCCTTCCTCCTCCTCCCAACAGGGAGCTCCAGATCTCAGTGGGCACTGCCGGACCTCAACTGCAAGCTCCAGATCTCAGCGGGCACTGCCACGGCGAGCTCCAGATCTGCCGGACTTAAATGCAAGCTGCAGATCTCAGCGGGCACTGCCGGACCTGAAACGATGAGCTCCGGATCGCACTGCCAGACCTCAACCGCAAGCTCCAGATGTCAGTGGGGAGTGCATGACCTCAACACATGCCAGAGAGAATGTTAGAATAGATGCCAGATAGAACGCCAAACCAGAATGTCAGATAGAATGCCAGAAAGAATGCCAGATAAGAATAGAATGTCAGAAAAGATGCCAAATAGAATGCCAGACAATGTCAGACAGAATGCTAGATCGATCTCGGATATTAGAATAGAATGCCAGAATAGATGCCATTTAGAATGCTAGAAAAGAATGTCATACACAATGCCAGATAGAATGCCAGAATAGAATGTCAGAAAGTATATACCACAGCTTCCAGGTGATACGTCAGAAATTGTGACAAAATTACTTATCAGGGTAGGGATCACTCGAAGTAAAGCATGTTTTTTTGTAGTTGCCCAGGTTTATGGTTTGGGGTAGTTGCTGCGGCTACGGGTTTCGGTTTCCGCTCTCAGAGGACTGAAAGTTATATTTTTTGATTTTGTCTTGAACTTGATAGGTGAGACCGCAGATTGGGAATCCCAAGCCCCTGTTCTTCCCACGTCATGGTGTTGCCCTCGAAAACAAGACCACCTTGGAGTTGATGCGAGAATTGATCTTCCAGGGCTTTGACTTGATCGAAAACCCTATGGAAATTTTGAAGAACAAGAAGCAGCCCTACACAAACCAAAGAGGATGTGGGTAAATAGGGGCCCGCCCATGTCCAATGTCGTTTTTTTGTTTCATGCCACACGTGACACATGATGTTGTATTTTATACATGCAAGTTGAAATCGATAGATATATCATATTGCAAGCTGCATCTTCATGAATGAGTTGAATGAACTGGACGAATTACTGGTTCCTTTGGGTCGGTGTAGTAGATGACAGCCGGGTCCAGTTTCAATTGTTGCTGCTTGTTCTTTGTACAGGGGTTGCCGTTGCCTTGGACCAGGAAGCAGAAAAGTTATGCTTGGCCAGCCTCACAGAGACTACCTTCTGGCTTTAGCATCGGCACCACGATTGTTCTCTGCTGGATGTGAGGGCATTCACCATATGCAGCTCGTTTCCTATTACCGTGCTCTCGTCATGGCCCCTAATGACCAAATTCGGTTGATTCTACCTGGTCAAAGCGCCGCTTGGTACAAGAAGTTTTTCTGCGAAGATGACGCCGCTGAAAAAGAAACCAGTGCACTGAGACTCAGTTGAACTTCAGTTTGCAGAATTGTGTTAGTTGTTGACTGTTGGTCTTTCCTATTCCCTTCCGTTCTGTTTTCGGACTCCAGTGTTATGATGTTTGCTTAGCCAGTCGGTGGTAGACTCGGCTAGGTGATTTGGTTGGGGTATCAAACCTATCATGCCCTGATGCATTGCAGGATGCTCATGTTGGACGATGCAGCGGCAGAGGAAGGACTTAAAAATACCGATCCCAATGAGTTGTTCGACGAAATCCCCGGCACCATGAATGATGAGCAGCTAGCAGAGCAGTTCAATGCAGCAGTTCTGGCTGGCCATGAACTTGAAATGGGCCAGGAGGCCCCTTCAAAAAGAAGCCGCGGGGCAACGGGACCTAGATCCAAGAGATCCACATCAATGCTCAATGAAAGCACAATTTGGTTTGGAAGGACTCCGTTGGTGATGAGGACTGATACACCAGCAGCTTGGTGAAGCTGCAGTTGTTATGGATGAACCTGTAGCTACCCTGAGTATCTTCCCCAGAAAATGCTGGCTACTTTATGTTTGAACCAGGATCAGGGATCGTTTCCTTAAGTCCTAAGTTTCTTGCCGGGTATGTTTCCTGATTTTGAGTTTAGTCTTCGCCATTTAGTTTTGACAATTGTTGAAAGGATGTGGTCCGGTCTTGGCTCCTGGCGACTGGACTGTATGACTGTACTGACCCTTCGCCAGGTTCCCACATACTATGTCTACTGCCGTGTGCACAGATCATTTGATGGAAGATTATGTTGTCGCAAAGACCTCCAAACCAACCGACCGAGCAAAGATGTTGCTATCCGCAAGCTCAAGTATTGGTTGTGCTTAGGCGGGTGCTGGTGGGTACCCTGATGATGATCGGAGATGGTTGATGTTTTTTTGAGGCCTGACATGACAATGAGGCCTGAAAACATGCATGAGTTGCCAACACCATGCAAACTCACTGAAGACTGACGATCATTTGCTTTAAGTACATGGGTCAATCAGATTAATTAGGTCACTTTTTGAAAGGTGATCAATGCTGACCAGACCGGACACGATGACGCAGGTGCCAAGATGAGGCCGGATGACCCTGACAACGAAGACAGCGTCAATCGGACAGTGGCCAGGCACAAACGAGCTGAATCTGGGCCAAATAGCTTTGCCCAGGAAGACCTCGCTGTGTTTCTGCCTCAAGGGTTTTGAATTTTGAATCAGGATCCTGGGTTGCCGGCCTTGAATTTTAAAGGGGTAGCAAGTTGCAATGTAAAGCTTGAAACACGTGCTGTTGAAACAAGAGTGGGACTTGGACGTGTTCATCACGATAAAATTTTGGTGGTTGGACCATTGAAAGCATTCGCTGACTCAACGCTTGTCAGCCCAGGAGTTGCCTGATGGCGCCAATCTTCCGTCCCACACGCAGCTAGACCAGACATGGGCACAGTTGGAAGCAGAGTTGGGCCTTGCTTGAGATGCCCTTCTCCTTTGAGCCTGAATATGGAAAGATCAGCTTAGTCCGTTGCCGCGGAGCCAGTCGATCCGAATAAGTAAAATGTTGTTGCCCAGCTGCTTGCTGTTTAGGCCAACTAGTTACCCAGCGTAAATGTTTTCAGTCAGGGTGAGGGTAATTTACATGTACAGAACGTTGCCAGTGCCTTTACAAAGTGGATGATTTCTACTTCTACTTTAGCAATCTCTGAGTCAGATCAGGCATTTTTCGTCTTCAATCATTCGGATTGTTTGAATGGAAGAAGAAAATCAAATTCAGTCAGTACTTGCTGACTTATTTGAGCCTTGCACTTCATTGAGGACTAATTCAGCACTTTCCATGCGTGAGTTGTCGCTCCATGGTGCGTTTGATTTCATTGATGTCGTGACCTGGCGTGGCTGGTGTGATACTCTCATATCAGGTGAGTTAGATTTGCTAGGCCACCTGTGATATAGTCAAACTTAGCTGTGGCAATGCCGCTTTGCAAAACGTTTCAAGTGGTGGAAGCCGCCGCAGCGCAAGCAGCACGGAGAATCTCAGAGCAGTTTGAGGAAGAGTTTGTCAAGTACAACCGCTGGTGCGTCTTGAACGAGCGGCAAAACTTCGCCCTTCACAAGCAGCAATTTGAGATGCACCGTGAAATGATTGACATGAGGGAGAAGGTCACTGAACTCACCCACATGGTGAATGAACAGAAGAAAGAGTTGATTCAATTGATGACAATGATGAAAAAACAAAAGGCTCCGGCAAATCGCTCTGGCGCCACTGCTCGATCTTCGGCCATCGCCCCGGTCGCAAAGACCAAGGCAGCCTCCGCCAAAGCAATGGCCATGAGTGGTGCAGCCAAAGTGAAGAAGGACAAAGTCAATGCAAAAAAGGCCCAGATGAAATCTTTGCAGAAGCCCCAGCGCGCAGTCATGATCAAGGAGAAGAAGGAAACGCAGAAGGCAGAAAAGATTACCAAAACCAAGGTATCCAAAGAGGGTGTGCTCAACAACGTTGGCAACCTTGGCTCTTTCCAGTGCAAAGCGCCTCAGCGATCCTTTGGGCCGTTGGTGATTCCAGGTGAAGCAGACTTGACCCCTTCTCCACCTCGCGGTGGAGATTTTACCAACTTTTTTTGATGGTCAGCCGGCTGAATTTGAATTTGGTTTCCAAATTCAGTGGCATGCGGTGGCATTGGCATTTGGCCATTTTGGCATCAGCTTGTTTGGAACAGCTAATCCACATGCCTGATATAGTGCTGCGTGTGTGCTTTCCACGGCTGAAGAAATTCAAGCGTTCGTTTGCTATGGCTGACCAATTAGCTTTAGCAGCTTTCAACAGAAACTGGGGGTTGTTGCCGCTCCTGCTTTGGGGATCAACTTTCCCAGAAGCTTGCAGGTGCTCGTTGCAGACACCGCTATTGTGGGAAATGTGACCTCCACCAGCCAGTGACAGACTTACATTCAGAGCAACCTCAAAACCTCTTTCATCTTAGGTAGCATGCTTTTCTCAAGTGAGAAGGTTGGACCCAGTCTGACAGACTGACTGGGATTGGGACTCGTGACTCGGGACTAAATCAAAAAAACAAATCACACCAGTCGATCATATTATGAAACGGATACTGACAACATGATCGAATGAGGTCATCACCCTCGCTTCGTCCCATTGCGAAGTCATGTGCCAAATTGAAATCGCTTTCACTTTTTTCACTCATCTCGTTTCACTGGAGTGAGCAGCCTGCCATGGCGAAGACGAAGGCTTCCCGTAGTGCTGCGGCTGGCAAAAGCAAGGCAAAAGGTAGGAAAAGACAGAAAGCAAGTCATGCTAGTGCAGATGGAGCAAAGGTTTCGGATGGATTTCCGGAACAAAAGAAAGACGACGAGCAGCACCATGCAGAGGGAAATGCTCCCAGTTCCGGTGATGACGGCACGGCTGGGGAAGCTGTAGCAAAAAAGAAGAAGGTCAACTCGAAAAGACCACGTGCATCAAAATCAGCCGGAAAGAAAGCTCCAAAGGCGAAAGCAAAGGCCCGATCCGGTAGAAAGAAAAAGGCTGACGCTGATGAGAACCCCTTTCTACAACCTCCTCCACCTGGACAGCAGTGCATTTCCCTTTCGACCAGTGGCCTCGAAGTGACCGAGCCAAAGCCGTCAGTTGAAGGTGAAGATGATCCAACAGATGCGGATCGTGACCGAGATCAAGAAGACCCAACACGATCGGAAAAAAGTCCCGTGTCGTCGTCCTCATCCAGTTCCACGTCCAGTGAATCACAGAAGTCCCCAGAAAAGTCTTGCTTGCAGTTTGAGAAGGTTGGTTTGTCGGATGATGAGGTGACAGAGTGGGTTGACAAGAACGGAGACGTTTACGTTCGCCATGGTGACTTTGACAGTGTCTTGGACGTTGAGCTACTTTTGAGTTTGGCATCCAGTTTTCTTTGGAGAAAGAACTCATTCAATCAAACTTTGACGCAGTTTAGATGCAATATAGTTGCTCGAGACAAGCTGCTGCAAAGTTTAAGTTTCCTTAATCAAGCCATAAAGTGCTGCCCATCAGCCCTCAACGTTTGCTTTTGTTGGCTAAGGTGAAGCTACCCTGGTCACTTCCGAGATTGACCATGAGGCGGTGACAGATCTTCGTTCCATGTTCTCATTTGCAGAGAGGAGTGTGAAGCGGATCTACAGTATCCTGATTTGATTTTGGCTTCGCCGCCTTATTTTGGTAACTCGTGCGTGTGTGAGAGGGTCAGAGGGTAGGTGGTAGTGGTTGGCCCTCCTCGTCCCTGTGAAATGGGTTCACTGTATATCAGTTGGATCTTCGATCTTTTTGTTTCCATGGCAACTCCCATCAATCCTTCAACTATAAGACTAAGATGGTCCGCCATCACCGCTTCACCACAAGCAAACCTTCAGGCCACTTTGGCCGGGATAAATTTGAGAACCTTGTGGCGAATACGGATGACTTGGTTCTTTTGAGCTTGTACGCTGGCTTGGGTGGAGCTGAGCTTTCTTTGGGGATGCTTCACAAGTCGGTGACGAAGGAGCTGAAGCATCTTCACGACAAGGATGATTTCTTATGGATGGAGAGCCCCAAGAAACCTTTCTTCTTTGCATCCTGCGACGTGGATGGCGCATGTCAGAAGGTCCTTGATCAACACAAGGACCCGTCGGTATACATTGTTGCTGACATCCTGGATTTCATCAAGCCAGAGACCCTTGCACATATGGAGAACCTGGTAGCTACTGCAAAGAAGGAGTTGGCAGCATTGAAGGGACAGGAAAAAGCGCAGGCAAAAGCGCACGCCAAAACTATGGCCAAGGCCAAAGGACAGAAAGTGCGTGGGCGTGGGCGCGGGCAAAAGTCCAGAGCAAAGCCACGCAAGTCAGATGTTGATGCAGTGCCATCGGATGGTAGTGAGTTTCTTCGTTCCAGAATTCAGATGTCGCAGGATGTTCTTTTTGCTCACGATAAATTGCAATATATATATAATATATTTATGATATATATATATATATATATATTATATATATATATATACACAATTTCATACATTTTTTGTATGAAGGAATGATTATAGCGCTTCCGTTGAATCCTTCAAGGTTGACTAACGAAGTGTCGGTTGAGCCTAATGTAGTGCAAAGTTAAATTGTATAAGGTCATGCGAAGATGGTGGGGGCGATGATGGTGGTCCCAGTGCCATGAACCCCTCAAGGACATTGGTGAAAAGTTGCTGACAGAGCTACTTGCTTGTCTTGAAGATGAGTGTGCTTTCCGCAAGTTTGCCCCCGTCAAAGGTGGAAAGACAATGCAGATGCAGAATTTGCGCGCGGTCGTCAAGCGCTTGATCATGATGCAGGGTAGTGTTTGCAAGGACTGGAGCTCGATGAATCAATCTCGCCAAGAACTTCTTGGAACGTACATACTACCCTTCGCATGCAGTTTGGGTCTTGCACGATTTCTCAGTCCCATGGCATTTCTTCACGAATGCACACGCTTGTTCAGACCAGCCATCCTCCAGAAAGTGTTTCCGGAGTTTTCGCTGCACCATTCGTTGCTGGATCCTCAAGATTTTGGCTTTCCAGTCAGGAGATCAAGAGCATACACAGCACTGGTTAGGCCAGACTACGTCATGACCATTCCAAGTGATCAGATCAAGAGGCTATTCAGTCCTTGTCGTCTCAACTGCGGCATTTTCTTTCAGGCCACTGATGAGGAGGTGAGATTTCAGTTGCCAACGCTAACGTTCTTGACTAACTAGTTGCTAAACTGTTTAAATCTGTTCTTGTTCAGTGCCATCATATTAATGACTTGCTGACTTGCCCCTGGTGAAGATGTTGATGAAATGTAACCCTTCCCCTCTCATTGAATTTTGACCTTTCGTGAACCACTGATGATTGATGACTCAAGACTGTCCCTGCTATTCCCTGAAGGTTGGGGATATGAAGCGGTCCATGGCGGCTGTTCGGTTGAAACCGCAGAGCTCCAGCTTCCGTGAACTGCTGCCACCACAAAGTCAGGTAGGCATGGGCTGAAGATATTACACGATATGTATGAGCAAGGCCTGAAAAAAACAGAAAAACTTCCACAGTTCACACGTAAATAAAAAGAAAATACCAATACTAGAATAATGTTGAACGGATATGAAAGGAGGAAGGCCAAATCACGTCCGAAATGAAATTCGATTACCAGATGATATTGGACATGGACATAGGAGAAGGATTTATAGCCTACCGTCTATGGTATTTGTCAGCGTGCCAGAGAACCAGAGAAGAGGTGACAGTGGCAAATTCATGATTTCCCAGCACTCTGCTTCAGGTCAATTTGCTTCAGATAGAGAGAATGCCTTGGGTCCAAGCAGCTTTGGGCAAGACACAAGAAGTTGGTTGCAATTTAGACCAGGACCCGTCGTTTGCAGAGCACTGTGGAACGATTCTACCAGTCGTTCTTGCATCCGTGTCCAATATGTATCTTGGCTCAGCTCCTGGTTTTCTGATTGCGGATTCTTTAGTCTCGGATTCAGATGTTTCAGCAGACAGATGCAAACATGATATTGCAACTCATGACCTGTGGTGTTGTACTGGCTTCACTAGCTTGTTACATGTTGATGTCTTAAGTTGGTAGAGAGGTTTCAGCTGGTGTGGTCCAAGTCAGCACTGGAGTCACCGTTGGGTCCTCCTATACAACTATAAACCCTATCTTATAAACGCCTTGCAGTGCCTTGAACTGAAAGTGCCTTGCAGGTATGGTTGCTTGCGAGAGCGTGTGATGCATCCCAATGAGCTGCTGCTGGCGCAGGGCATCCCGGTGTACCCTGATGTCGCAGCAGCAGCCGGTTTTGAAGATGGGGTGCCTGTCAACTTCAAGGGTGTGAGCGATGCTCAGAAGCGTCGCATGGCTGGGAACTCGTTCCAGCAAGCATGCTCGAATGGATTGATGACATTCGTGTTGGCATCGATGCACAAGAAGTGAGGAAGGACATATTTTGCTTTGATGAGTTTTACGCACATGACCCAAAGTTAATCCAGCACAGGGAATAGATATGCCACAGTTTTTTGGTGGTATTCACGACATCGATATAACTGGAATAATGAACTTAATGAACTGTGACACTGACACTGGCGTCATTTTTTTTACGTGGCCACAAAGTCACAACTTACAAGATCAAGATCAGAATCAACAATGATTTTGTTGTTTCCGACAGACAGGAACTGACATGACTGAGACTTAGATGAACTTCCTGGTGAAACATCTTATCAAAAGAGCTGTCTTGATTTTGGAAAGTACCCTTAAGGTTCCCGAGGCATCGCCAAACGGAAGGGTTGCTGGAATGACATGTTGATATTAACTGTGTAGGGAAATTTGTGAAAAGGTTTGGGGTTTGAATCGTCAAAAATCTTGACGAACTGAGATCGACCCTTTGAAAACCCATATTGTCTCCTAGACATCTTAACATGTCTCTCAAGACATCTTGACTGAAAAAAACAAATGTTTCTCAATCATCTTAGCATGTTTCCCAGACATCTATGACTGTCTAGTGTTTGGCAGGCCTGGATGGACAGTGGTCATTTCTTGGTGGTTGATTAAATAAGGTAAAACACATGCCAAATTTGGCTCAAGTAAACATTGATCCAAAATACCAGCATTGTCTTCCTTTCCCTCCCTAAATCAGGGATTTTGACCCACCCTGTTATCAGGTCCCCTGTGGGGTAACCTTATACCTTGAAGTCTGCGCTGCAGATGGGGTCTTTGCGCAGGACACTGCGAATTCCCACATTGGAGGGATGTGAACAAATAATAGATATTTGGATGTGCTCCAGCATGCCTTAGCCTGACTGAAACAGGATCAGCAGGGCTGATGGATCTGTGGGCATGCCCAACGCATTGTCCCTGCAAGCGATACAGGTTGGAAGACAATACGAGAAAGTTAGTTGAAAACAGGAGCGTGTTTGCTGACGAGTGAGGTCAGGTGACAACTCACTTAACTTATATTCCAACCTTTTAAGGAATGTTAACATGTTTCCCAGGCATCTTACCATCTCTCCCAGACATCTTAACATGTCTCTCAGACATATTACCGGGAAACATGTACCAAGATGTCTCTGAGACACCTTAACATGTCTCCCAGACATCTCAAAATGTATCTCAGACATCTTGCCTCAAGAAAAAACAAGGCCAAGATCAAGATCTCTCCCAGAGAATTTAACATGTCTCCCAGACATCTTAACATGTCTCCCAGACATCTTGACATGTCTCTCAGACATCTTGCCTGGAAAAAAGGGCAAGATGTCTCCCAGAGATCTTAACATGTCTCCCAGACACCTTAACACGTCTCTCAGACATCTTTCCTGCAAAAAAAGCCAAGATGTCCCCCAGACGTCTTAACATGTCTCTCAGACATCTTGCCTGCAAAAACAAAGGCAAAGTTGCCTCCCAGACATCTCAACATGTCTCTTAGACATCTTGCCTGGAAAAAAAAGGCAAAGATGTCTCCCAGACATCTTAACATGTCTCCCAGGCATCTTCACATCTCTCTCAGGCATCTTGCCTCAAAAAGACAGGCCAAGATCTCTCCCAGACATCTTAACATGTCTCTCAGACATCTTGCCTGAAAAACAAAGGCCAAGGTGTCTCCCAGACATCTTAACATGTCTTTCAGACATCTTAACATGTCTCTCAGACATCTTGCCTGGAGAGAAGAGACAGGGTGTCTCCCAGACATCTTAACACGTCTCTCAGGCATCTTGGCTGGAAAAAAAAACAGGTGTCTCCCAGACATCTTAACATGTCTCCCAGACATCTTGCGTGGAAAACACAGGCAAGATGTCTCCCAGACATGTCAGCATGTCTCTGAGACATCTTGCCTGGGAAAAAAAGGCCAAGATGTCTCCCAGACATCTTAACATGTCTCCCAGACATCTTGACATGTCTCCCGGATATCTTGCCTGGAAAAACAGCCAGTTTGTCTCCCAGACATCTTAACATGTCTCCCAGACATCTTAACATGTCTCCCAGACATCTTAACATGTCTCTCAGACATCTTGCCGGGAAAAATGTGCCAAGATGTCTCCCAGACATCTTAACATGTCTCTCAGACATCTTACCGGGAAAAATGTGCCAAGATGTCTCCCAGACATCTTAACATGTCTGGGAGACATCTTGTTTTTTTGTGTTTTTTTGGTGCGTTCCACCACTTATTTTTAGTGCAAAAAAGTGCTTCCACCACTTATTTTTTGCCACTTTCGGGTGTTCCACCACTTCTGAAAACCAAAAAAAACTGCAAGATGTCTGGGAGACATCTTCAGATGTCTGGGAGACATGTTAAGATGTCTGGGAGACATCTTGGCACATTTTTCCCGGTAAGATGTCTGAGAGACATGTTAAGATGTCTGGGAGACATCTTGGCACATTTTTCCCGGCAAGATGTCTGAGAGACATGTTAAGATGTCTGGGAGACATGTTAAGATGTCTGGGGGACACTTTGGCATTTTTTCCAGGCAAGATGTTTGCGAGACATCTTGAGATGTCTGGGAGACATGTTAAGATGTCTGGGAGACATCTTGGCTGTTTTTCCAGGCAAAATATCCGGGAGACATGTCAAGATGTCTGGGGGACATGTTAAGATGTCTGGGAGACATCTTGGCCTTTTTTCAAGGCAAGATGTCTGAAAGACATGTTAAGATGTCTGGGAGACATGTTAAGGTGTCTGAGAGACATTTTGGTACATTTTTCCCGGCAAGATGTCTGAGAGACATGTTAAGATGTCTGGGAGACATGTCAAGATGTCTGGGAGACATCTTGGCTTTTTTTTCAGGAAAGATGTCTGAGAGACGTGCTAAAATCTCTGGGAGACATCTACGTCTTTTTTCTAGGCAAGATGTCTGAGAGACATGTCAAGATGTCCGAGAGACATGTTAAGATGTCTGGGAGACATCTTGGCAACTGTTTTTCAGGCAAGATGTCTGGGAGACATGTTAAGATGTCTGGGAGACATGTTGAGATGTCTGGGAGACATGTTAAGATGTCTGGGGGAAATCTTGGCATTTTTGCAGGCAAGATGTCTCAGAGACATGCTGACATGTCTGGGAGACATCTTGCCTGTGTTTTCCAGGCAAGATGTCTGGGAGACATGTTCAGATGTCTGGGAGACATGGTAAGATGTCCGGGAGACATCTTGGCACATTTCCCCAGTAAGATGTCTGAGAGACATGTTGAGATGCCTGGGAGACATGTTAAGATGTCTGGGAGACATGTTAAGATGTCTGGGAGACATCTCGGCATTTTTGCAGGCAAGATGTCTGGGAGACGTCCATTTTTTTCAAGGGAAGATTTTTGAGAGACATGACAAGATGCCTGTGAGACATTCCGTGTTTTCTGGGAGACATGATAAAATGTCTGGGAAACATGCCAAGATGTCGGGGAGAAATGTTAAGATCCCTGGGAGATATGTTGGCCTTGTTTTCCAGGCAAGATGTCTGAGTCTGTGAGGCAATTTGGCATTTTTTTCAGTCAGGATGTCAGGAGAGACATTTTAACGATGTTTGGAGGAGAGACACCTGGCCTCAAACTTTGAACAAATGCCTGGTGAAACCGCTGAAGGTGTTTTGCTGTGTCATTTTTCTGCAACGGCAATCAGCAATAGGAAACATATTTTAAGATCCCCGGGATCTTGTCTGAAACAAGAGATGTTGTTCTTTTCATTCTTCAGGGTTTTGTCTGATCTGCAAGAAGTTGGATGAAATAAATTTGCATGTGAAAAATAATCAGTCAAAAACTTCAGCGAAACACTTGATACTACAGCACTCACTGACCTTTGGGCCCTTTGGACTTGGTGGGGTCTTAAATTTAAAACTTCCCGAGTGTCTGATCCTGAGTACCCCAGAAAGCATTCAAGTACTTGGGGTATAATTTGCGGGTTTAACTACCAGTAGATTTTCAGACGTCCTTGGGTCTGTAGCGTCATTCTGTGAATTGAATGGTGGATTCAACGCTGAGCATGAGCAGCGGTGAGGAGATCACACTCAACAGGTGAAAAAACGTTCGGAAGACCATGTCGCTCGTGGCGGTGTCAAGGACATGGCAGAACTTGGAACCGTGTCGGGGAAAACGGCTTGTGTGCGAAGCTGGACGCTGTAACATTGTCTGAGGTGTAAGAACCTGTGTGAATTTCACAATCACAATGCTCCCAAATATTGGCAATGAATCAATGAATGCAGCTTTTGAAGAGAACACAAGTTTCGACAATGATTGGCAGCGTCATTGAATCTCGATGTCCATTGTTTTCCTTACCTTTGTCTTCCAAGATTGCAAGGTTTCCTTGTGCAGATTTGGATTGTTTCCTCTTGGGCTTGTGAACTTACTGGGAAGTGAAGCTGAATCGACAAAGGACAAAGGTTGTTGCTGAAACTGTTGAAGCCCATGCATCGGGATCTGAAACATTGTAAAACCTAATTGTGGAAATTCAAGCGAAGAAATTCCTTCTTCTAACAGAAGCAATGTCAAAATAATGCGAGCTGTCCGCAAGTGTTTAGGGGATCAAGTCTGGACACTCAGCTACACGCTATGGGCTCTAAATTTCAAGCCTGTGTGGACTTTTTGCAGAGTGTGGCAGGGGACAAGGCCTGCTGCGTGTGCTACTGGGCCTACTTGAAAGGCTTCTTGGACCATGAATCGCAGCATTCTCTCTATGCGGTGGCAGGTGACTGCAGATGTGATTGGTCTTCGTCTTCCTCTTCTTCTTCAGAGTGGCCAGCGTCTTCGACTCAGAGCTCTGCGGGATCTACTTCTTCTGACGGATTACTTGAAGAACCTGAGAGCGCATAGACTGATACTTGATTTCAATCTGAGGGTATCACAGTGAAACCTGATCCTGATAACCTCTGGTGCTTTGACATTCGACTTTCGAATTTTGAACCATTTTTGTTGGGCCATGCACCTTGCAGGACCCAGCAACTAGCCAAGGGATAATTGCCAAATACTGCCTTCTGCACTTCAGCACGGCATGCAAGCCAAACCAAACCTCCAATTGGCAAAACAAAATTCCAATTGTCAAATTGCCAAGAGGTGTGGAACAGATATTTGACTTACGTAAATTTGTGGCACCTTACGTACAGTGCAATGCAGATGACCGTGGATATGTTCATGGCGAACATGTCAAAATGCAGAACGTGCGGTGCTCTGTCAGACATGCATAGCATGGGTGGGCTCACACACACATACACTTGTAGCTTTTGAATCGTGAAGATGCGTGAAGTGTCTTTGATTGTGTGAGATGATTGAACTTGACATTGAAAAGGATGAAATTCGAACTAGACATTCTGGGAGTATATGAGTTCTGGTGGAGTGACCAGGTTCTCCACGACCCGTTTGATGCGCCATGGCGGATGCTGGTCGTTTGGACACCGTGGACACCGCCTGGGATGCCAACAGCACAGGCGCTAGATCAGAAGCGCATCACCTATTTCCGGTTGAAGAGAGTTGAGTATGATGGCGATCTTGATCAGGTCACTTGGTTGATCTTAGTGGACTTTGTCTTCATCTGGCATCAGAATTTTCAGATTTGTAACTGGACTGGTGCCAAAACCAACTAGCGGAATTCAGCAACCAAATATATGAAATGTCTTCCGGATGATCAATGACCAGTCAAAACATGACGGCTACGTCGGAGGATAGATGACGGAAACTAACGAGTCCTAGATTCATAGACAATGATCAAGTTCAAATTTGATCTGCAATCGCAAACTTGATATTTCATTGGATGCCATGGGCAATTCGACAATTTACTGTGCGGTTGTGCTGTGCTGTGTACTGTGATGTTTTAGGTCTTGCAGAGTCCCACCTACATATACTTCACATACGCTGATACATGGTAGATGACGTTACATACAACCATGCATACGTACATGCATATTCAAGAAACATCATACATTGATTTGAGGGACGGCATACAAAAATTATGCAATACAAACATTACATACAGAAATCATGCAATCATACCTTTGAAAAGGACACGGGCGTAGAAGAAGTTCGCATGTTGCGCGGCAGAGCGTTACAGAAGATGATGCATCATGATGATGATGATGATGGTGATGATGATGATGATGATGATGATGATGATGATATATCTTGTCTCTATCTGTCTCTTCTCTCTCTTCT